>VZRI01013377.1:358740-404491 GCA_013397515.1 Upupa epops
AAAAAGCACACCGTAGACAACCAATATAAGATCAACACTTTGCTTACGTGAAGGATTGTCCCAAGGGACTGCGAAGAGCGACTCCCTTGTAATTTCAACTCTAGCATCAGGCTCTTAATTCTGCATTACAACATTTACTGCCGAGTGCTTGCTCAGACTGCAGAATAACTGTTCCGTTAGAAAGTAGGGGCTAGTTGCATCCAAAATGCTCTGGAGATAGACAAACACTGCTAGGATTTGCTTTTAGTATTCCGTTCAACATTGCCTCTGTCCTAACTTTGTTTTTTCAAAATCCGCAAGCAATGGCGTTACCAGAAGTCCTTCATTCAAACGGTAACGCCACCTTCGGCTGTCAAGCAGCCGCTTTTCACGCAACAGTGACCCCAGTTTGACAGAAGACCACAACGCGCACAGGTCAGATATGTAAGCAAGATTTTTGTAAGGCCGAATTTCACTGTCGTCTTAAAGGTAAAATGTCGTTTGTTATGCAACTAGCCGTCTGCGCATGACACCTTCTCCATTTTGACTTTACTTAGATTTAATTTCTGAAGCATTGCGCCTTCGGATGTAAGTCTGGTTTCGTATGCATTTGTCATAGGTTTCGCATTTGGTGACTGGTTAGCAGTGTGCTGGCCATCTTTGGTTTGTAGAGGAAATCGTAACCGTGAACAATCGAGGGGGCTTAAAAGAACTTTCTAAATGCTAGCATTTTACTCAAACTTGTACCTATACTACATCACGCCACGTTAAGTAGAAGCACACGTCACAAAATTGCACAGGGACTACAATATTATATCCAGTCTGCATAAAATTGAATTCCACTACTGACCAGGTCACACAATGGCTGCACTTTCTAGTCTAAAACTAATTTGCATATTGTACACATGTAGGACATTTTCTTTACTTCAGTCACAATAATGCATGCAAGTTTGTTTTCTGTAACAAATTCTGTAAATTTGCTCATGCTACCTAGTTTCAAGAGAGCCTTTGTTGAACATTTGCCATAACTCACCTCTTGTTAATTAACAGCTCTAGTGCATGCATATGGTGTATACAGGTAAGTAAACATGCAATTTTTCACATTCTAAAACTATGGCAGTTTAGGCCATATTGTGCTGCCTGCATTTTATCTGTAATGCAGTGTGTCTTAAACATTTCAATCCCGTATTAATAGGTGGCATTACACATAACACCTATATAGCAGCAAAGCTAATACAGCTTGTGATTAAAAATGTTTAAAAATAGCTAATAAATCAGATTATCTTGAGGTATTATTTCTTGCAAGTCAAAATGGAGAGCAAAAAATCAACCCTAATTTTTAGTTTATGTATACACTGAAAATAGCAACAACAATAAAAATAAGCTTTTTGTAGCAGACATATTCCATCTTCACTATTTTGCTACCTTTGGTAAATTACTGGGGCAGATCTTGAATTTAAAAACCCATGTTTAGAAATAAGTGCACGCTTCACCCACTAAATATAGCAGCAGACTGTGTGCCCCTACGCAAAAACATTCTCATATCTAGTTTTAACTTTACATATAAAAATAACTTGGAGAAAATACAAAAAAACATTTTTATTTTAACATGAAAATATCACAAAAATTAGTAAGCCTGAGATGTAGGGTTTTGGTGAAAAACAAGAGGCTTGTAGTGTTTTGGCTGCTGATAAAGATGCATGTATTGATAGCTGGGGTGAAAAGCAGAAGAATGCACTTATTTCTTCTGCATGTCAGTATCTTCAAACACAGTAAGCCACATGCACCCTTCTTTCCTTATGTAGATGCTGGTTCACCATGTTTAATTCCAGCGGAAGTGGATCTGACGTGGGCGGTCAGCCCCCTCCTTTACCAATGGCTTATGGAATTCACGTCCTGCACGAGAGTGGATATTTGCCCAACAAAACTCACAGTAATACTGCAGGCAAGTGACATTGGCACAAAAGAAAGGAGCAAACTTCCCACCACATCGTGCACCCTGGCACTCATCACACATCTGGTCATCCAACACATATGGCTTTACCTCCACCTGTTGGATTGAAACAGGAACAAATCTAGTTAATACCTGTTCCCACCTAAATGTATATGAAGGCATTCAGTTCATTCTGTTTTTAAATAGCCCACAGGTCTGAAATCAGACACACTATTGCATTATCTAACTCCTCTCTTATTTCTCTACCATTAATTAGCTGCAGATCTATCCAGACGCAAAGCAGAACACTCAAGGTGTAATTGTAAAAGAACACTATGTATGTCATAAATAGCTCTAACAGAACTTCCCCTTAACTTCTTCTGGAAGCATGTTCTTGGCAAATGATAATACTGAAGTATCTGTAGAGAACAAATGAACAAGTCCAAAGGTCTCACAAACAATCCCATCAGCTCCTGAGTGCACCCCAACATGACACCCAAGAAGAACAATAACCGACCATATGAAAATGCAGTCATTTAAATATTCACCTTTTTAAAAAACCCAACGCTTTAGATGTGCTACTTCTGTATGCATAAGTAGTACTTTCTACAGGTTGCAACACAGGTCTCTTAGCTCTCCTGTTCTCTGTAAATTCCCTTTCCCTTCTGTACCATCGAGCTGTATGGAAATTTCTATTAGATGTCTTTCTGAAAATATTTCAGAAGACCATTTTGCGAGTCTACAGACTGCCAGAAACACCTGACTTGACACAGCTTCTTTCTCCCAAACCCATCTGACTGCCAGAGGGGAATCCAGTGGTAAACCTGTAGTATGTCTTTGCGTCACTGAACTGTTACAGACTGATCAAACAGGAAGAGCTTCATAATAAAACATAAAATGAATTGACTCCATCAACAAAGAATGTATTGTCTTCCACATTGTCCTCGCTTTTAAAGGTGGTTATTTTCAGCCTCTGGTTGGCAAGAAGAGTTATTCCAGTTCATGCTAAAACTCGTAGCTGTTAAGAGACTTTTCTGAAATACTAATGCTTGAGAAAAATCTACATGCAGTCATTGACTCAATGGATCTTATTCAGAATGCCTGGAAGAACGAGAACTTTTAAATGCTGTTTTTTCCATTAAAATTACACGTAGAGTTAACTGTCTGAAAGCTTTACAGAAGAGTCGTCTTCATGTTGTTGGCTTCAGAAGTAGAGATCATGTTTGTTGTTTCAAGAACTTCTATGTTCGAAATAAAGTATGCTTCTTCCAGTAATGTGTATTTCACTACAATGACCTGCCTTATCACAGATTACATTCCATTCAAACTCAAACTAATAAATTGGGTACTCTGTGCAGTAACTATTGCAGTTCAGGATTACTGAAAGTGTGAAGCAGCAGGTTATTTCAAGCCTTGGTGCACTAATGCACCAAGATCAATAAGAAGATGATTTCAAATGTATTAGAGTAACACTTTGGGGAAGACAAGTCTGACATGAAGTGGATGCAGACTGCTGGCACATTGGAAGTCCAGCAATAATGTAAGGAATTGTTTGGAGCTGAAATTCCAAATGAGTTTCAAGGAAATGCTTAGAGCTGAGCTTTCACATAAGATAGAAGAGGATGAAGAGCACTTTATTGAAGAAAAACTGCTAGAGAAACTAAATGTATCTACACATCAAAAGAACTAGAGAGAAGCTGCAGAGCTCTTAAGAAAGGAAGAGGTTAAGATCACACACAGTGTTCATAAAATGACTGTAACACTAAGTTTTCCAATTAAGCTAGAAGTATGTGCAAAAAAGGCTATCA
Source organism: Upupa epops (assembly GCA_013397515.1). Lineage (NCBI taxonomy): Eukaryota > Metazoa > Chordata > Aves > Bucerotiformes > Upupidae > Upupa > Upupa epops. Next base: position 362,461 of record VZRI01013377.1, read on the forward strand.
ATACTTTGAAGGATTTTTTACAATTAGAAAAAACAAGAATGCTAATAAAGCCTCAAAGTTCTAGATTTAAGAGAATAATTGAATAAACAAAATAATGTCAAGATTTAGGAAAGCAACACTAAAGCAAGAACAGAAGTTACAAGACTCAATAAAAGAAACTGTGATAATTCAGCGACTTAGAAGAAAAGCTTAGATCTTCCTTTCCCTTACAGCTATCTATAGATCCTAATTATGCTGTTTGGTTGTAGCTTCTTTTGGTAGTAGGGATATTAAGACACACAGGTATGACTCAAATGCTGTGCTTCTGGAATTAGTGCTTAAGATAGATTTTGTGGGTTTTTAACTCCAAGAGGTCTGTAGCACATTGTACTGTTTTACTGCAGATGTACTGCCTATCTCTTCAAGCACTTCAGGGTTACACATTAACATCTTATAACCCTTTTTCTGCCAGCAGCATGATGCTCTGCCACTTCAGATGCCTACTTGGCACTCATGGTGACCCATCATAAAAAAACCCCAAAAAAACCCAAATCAATCTATTCTGAAGAACAGCCTTTAAAGGCAGCTTCAAAGGTTCTCTTATGAGGTGGCACTGCTAGTCCACTATATTCTGTACTGCAAAGGGAACACACTGTAGATGGCTCCGAAACACCCTAAGCTAAACCAGATCCTGAAGCGAAATAGCCCATTTAGCTTTTCTTTAGAAGGCATTCTGGATTCTGGTCCTTACTTTCAGTTTGTCCAAAGACTCAAAGGCAAGATGAGTAGTAGTTTTATTACAGTCAGAGACTCATGACCATTTCTCCTTTTACATAATTATCCAAAAGGTAGAAATATTAGTTGAAGTCAGACACAGGTTACTGGGTCAGCTAATTTTTGCTGGTGGTATTACTGTCACATCATACTGTGGAGACTATTTAACAACCCACATTCAGACCCACTTGCCCTCTGGAACGGACCTTGGGGATCTCAGCTTACTAGGCAACTGGAGACAGATGTAAAGCTGTATTACTCCATCTATGTGGAAAGAGAGAAGCACATGCAACCTTCCTACAGCAGACTTTTGTTAACTGTACTAATTTATTTTTTCCATGTCTTTGATCTGTAGAGGCTAGACCTTGAACTACTTTACTTACTCAACCTTTCTTCCTCCAAGACCTTTCTTTTATAGAAAAAAACCCCCATCTGATAGTAAAAGTGACTACTTCTGCAGCTGCTGACACCAAAATGAGTGACACTTAGACGGCATTTATATGCCAGATATCTTTCCTTGTCTTATAGTTCTACTTAGAAAAATTTAAGTTGACTAGCCTTCTTAGTAAAAGTTAGTGCTGCTTTAGCTATCAGTAACCATTTGTAACAACCAGAAACGTGCACTGGTAAATACTAAAGAAGATTCTCTCAAACCTAAAGGATGAGGCATTTTGTAATTTATGTATTGAGCTTGACTATTTTTCTGAATTGCTAAGCAGTGACAGTTCTGGCTGTAATTAAGGGCAGCTGTAAGTACAGAGTCCACCTGAAACCAGTGAATACTAAACTTGCCTTTGAATGACAGAGGAATTACCACAGTTTTTGGTTTCATTAGAACATGGAACAGAAAAAGATCTTCAAGCCCTTTGCCCACACACAACAAAATCATGAGCTCCAGAATGGAAAGAACATATGGTTTAACATATGTGCAAGGAACAAGCTGCTGCTCTGTGGAAAGCATGTTGTTCGTTTGGAGGCATTCACGATTCAACTTTTGGATCTAGTGAAGCTACTGGAAAACTGAAAGAAAGCGTACAAGCTAGCATTAAAGCCTATCAAATGCAACATTGCTTCACCCTATACAGACTCCTGTAATTCTATATTTGTGTTAACCTCTGTATAACTTACTCGCTTATCAATATCGCCATGCTGAAGTTGAACAAACCGAGCACTGATGGCAGCAATGTAACTCTGCTGATTGGAAAAAGCAACACGTCCAGCACCTTTTGGGTATTTCAGCTCAGGGTCAGTATCAATTCCTGCGTAACAAACTCCACCATAGAGACGGTCCATGATCATAGCCAATTCCACTATCAAAAAAAAATAGCACTCATTTAAACCGCTCTTACAGTACAAACATGTAATTTGCTTGCATTTAAAAATTTGAGAAAAGTTAATTGTAATGATTACTTATTCAACAGCTGAGGTAACAGTAATGGCAGGAAATACAAACACTTATTAATCTATGAAGCCCTCAACACACAGGTCCTTCACACTGTGGATACACAGGTCCAAGGGACAATGAAATTGAATGAAAAGTCCTTGCAGTGCTTGATAATCTAGAACTGAAATTCCAGGGCAGTTTTCTTCAGGGATTTACAGGAAAAGACTTTCTGGGCAGCTGTGGAATGTAAGCTGTATAAAATAGATCCACATGGCACAGATTTCTTGGTACACGCTCGCTGACTGTCCTGATGTTCTACATCCTATTTCAATTTAAAGATGGAGTTAGCATCTTTTCATCAGCCAGACAGAGCTTGATTATCTCTACAGTGCTACATTTACCACAGATAAGGAAATTCAAAGAAACCAAGATCTCAAATTTGATAGATCAAGTACTTTAGCTACCCTCTAGTAACATTTTAGGCTGAATTCAATTTTGTAATTAATTTGGGTGAAAAAAACATATTTCTTCCAGAATTTCTTTCTGAATCTTTCAGATCAAGAGAGGTTCTTCTCCCCCTTTACTCTGCACTAGTGAGACTGCATCTGGAGTACTGTGTCCGGTTCTAGGCCCCTCAGTTCAAGAAGGCACAGAGCTTCTGGAGGGTGTCCATCATAGAGCAACAAAGATGATGAAGGAAGGAGAGCAGCTCCCTGCTGAGGAAAGGCTGAGGGAGCTGGGTCTCTTTAGCTTGGAGAAGAGGGGGCTGAGGAATGACTCATTCATGTCTCTAAATATGTGAGGGGTGGGTGTCAGGAGGATGAAGCCAGGCTCTTCTCAAGGTCATCTGGGCATAGGACAAGGGACAATGGGTGCCAGCTGGAACAGAGGAGGTTCCCTATCAATATCAGAAGGACCTTCTTCCCAGGGAGGGTACCTGAGCACTGGAACAGGCTGCCCAGGGGGCGTGTGGAGTCTTCTCCGTAGATGTTCCAGACCTGCCTGGCTGTGTTCCTGTGTGACTGAGTCTGGGTGATCCTGCTGTGGCAGGGGGATTGGACTGGATGATCATTTGAGGTCTCTTCCAATCCCTAATGGTTCTATGATTAGTATCCTCAATTAGGATATATAAGCAAAAGCAGCAGTTGATGAAGTTCAATAGCTGTTTGAAAAGCCTCCTAAATTTTACTGCTTTTGTAAAGTCATGTTTCTTATTTTGCAATGCTATAAATTTCATTTATATAGAGTATTTCAAAGCAAAACCTAAGAATACATCCATGAAATTTATCAGACATTCAGCACAGTAACCTGGATTATTTGGAATGAATTCACAGAAGACTTAACCTCCAGTTGGAACGTACTGAGCTTATGCTCATTTACCACAGTCACAAGTACAGTCCAGGGGTCATTCTAATAGAAAAAGGGACAGGAACCATTACATATAATGCCGCTTCTTCCAGCATTCAGCCTACTGACTAGAAGGCCACTATGAAATACTGTAAAAAGGTTACTGCTGCCAGACTTATAAGGCAAACTGGCCAGGTTGCAGACCAACTATTCCACAGCTACAGAAACTTTTTCCTTCATGCACCCCAACAAGAGTCTAGAAAGAGTCCTGTAATCTCTTGCATTCTTGTGCCATACAGACTGCTCTCAGATTTTTTTCTTCTATTCCTACTCCTTCAAGTAGAGCATCACATATGTTTTTGCTTTGTCCATACTAGCAATGGTAACTGCAACTTGGCAGCAGCAGAGTAGCAGCCAATGCACGGTGACAAGCAAGAACAAATAGAACTCTACATTCTCATACAGCAGAGAGGTTTTCTTAGCATAATTTTAAAAACAAACTCTTTCATGACAGAGCTTGTACTACAGTTTTGTTAATACGATCAAAATCTTTTCTACAGGTCTTGACATGTAAAGTTTCCAGTATATCTGGAAAAGATATATAAAGATGAACAGTGATTTATGGCCAAAGCTTGACGAAAACAGTTGCTAGAGAACTGTAAGAATACACGAATACTGCACTGTGGTTATAATCATGTCGGTCTTCTATTTTTTTACCTGTATATCAATACATACTATTACAAAGGTATGTATGAGTCAAATTATTCCAACTATTTTTAAAATAGCCACAAAGATTATACTTACCAGCTCTTAGTGGTCTAGGGACTCCCCCAACAAAAATTGTTTTTCGAGGATCAAGTGGCTGAGAACCATCCATCACAAAGTCACTATCACTTAGATTCCAGGGACGGATCTGAACCTATTGAATTGGGAAAGCAAACAGTATTTAACTTCAACTGTATGTTCATCAGCCTACATAAACCGTCAAGAGTCATAACCCCTTAGCATGTCTAGGTGTTCGGTTTTAATCCTATTAATTCAAAACACTAATTTAAAAATCTTCCAGCTGTTCCAGATGTTGAGCCCTGCCAATGCTAGTTTGCTTTTAATTATTTTCATCGCCATCATTTCAAGTGCAGCTTTAGAGAGATGGCAGCTATAGCCTGTGGGCCATCTACTGTTTACTTACTGGCTTGTCCTTGATAGTAGGACTGGAAACACACAGGTAGAGCTTTCCATCTTCTTCAATGCAGGCATCAATCAAGGCCTGAACAGAACTCTCTTCTTGGAACAGGAGGAATGCATAACCTGAAAGAGTCAAACTCGTTGATATTGTTTTCTTATTTCTATTAATCGTCTCTGCCAGCGACTTTTCCATACAAATGGGTTTACTCCAAAAGCAAAAGAAAGTCCAACTAATACTTTGTTATTAGTCATCTTCTTTAGCTAGATACTACCTTGCCATGGTCAACAGCACTTCTATCCTTAAAATCATGGTCAACAGAGACTGATCAAATAAAAGCAAACATGTCTGCTCTATCATGTACTGGAAGTCTAGGCTGAGCATAATTCACTGGCAGCAACGGATATTATACAATGAAAATCCGACTTGGCACAATGGACTAATCTCTATTCTAGAGATTAGATCAAAGTACATTGTTACGTAAGTGACCCAGCAAACCTCCCAAATGCTACAAAAATAGGAATTAAAATGCTTATTTAAAGCTACAGTAAAAACAAGCAGACATCCTCTCACATTAAAATACCTTAACATTTACCACACAATTATATAGATAGCATTTGTTACTTGACAGGTACCCAAGAGCACAATTAGGTTTGCAGTCCAAAACAAGGACAATAAATCCATATTTCTTTTTGAGATTACTACCAAGTGTGGAATTTTCACACAAAATTATGTTTTATTACTTGGATGGAAAAATAAATTCTAAGGCAGCTGCTCTGGAGTGGGCTTGGCAAGAGAGGAGCATGGCTGCTTTACCAAGCCTCTTGGAAATGGTACTGTATTTCTGAGAAAAGCTAGTTTCTGAGAAAAGCTAGTTAACCCCTGGTAGCTTCTTACTGCTAACAGTGTAGGTCAACAAGATGGTAGACTGTATCTTCAAGAGAGTGAAAGAATCAACATGTTAAGAAGAACTTAAGAGAAACAAATGATGAACTAATTTTAGATGTATTGGAAGAAAAGTAAGATTTAAAGAAAACATTGCAAGGTCTGTACATGTTCTTAGAAAGACCAGTACATTTCCTACCCCTTATTTCACTGCTATCTAAACAAGGGATATGTGACAAGGTTTTATACATTCTGAATTTTTACGTAAATCGTACTTAGTTAACAAATAGACCTCAGGGAATCTCTGAACTTGGGCTGAAGTCTTTTCTTGTGAAGTCCATTTATCATTATTGAACAGTATTTTTTAGTGACAAACTGTTTCACTTAAGTTTAATTAGTAATTATTTAGATTAATAAAAATGGGGCTCTCTCTCAGTATTTAAGATTTAAAATATATAAATTTCCCATGCAAAACTCAATGAGTGAGAGCATATGCAGACTGCATGAGTGAGAACAGGCCCGTTTAAATGTCCTTACTTGTGTGGACACCAGGTACACATGTTCCTGTTTGGAGGGAAGGCTCAGTACAAGAATGACAGAAGTGCAAAAACTCGATTAATCAAATGCAGGGCTAAATGCAGTTGATCTCAACTAAAGGATCAGACATACCAAGCAAGACTCATAGCCGTAAGCAAAATACTTTGCCAGATGCTGATTTCCCAACAGTTCTTATCCTTAAAGCAAATCAAGTCTACTGCCATACAGCTCCTGATACATCAAGACAGGCAGTGCCTCCACAAGATCTACCACCTGCAGCTGCTAACACACCTCACTGTAGCAGCTTGTAAAAGGACAGAAAATTCAAATACAACTAAATGAAGAAACTATTAGGATTACCATATCCTACCAGACCTAAAATTAAAGGAAAGCAATACCAAAACTATGTGTTAATACTGATTTCTCAATGTTATCTACAAACACGTACTTGTGTCTGGGTTCATCCCACCCAATTTTAAGCATTAAACAAGCTTGTGTCATCAGAATAGCTGTACTACCCTCCCCTCGGGAAAATTACTGTTCAGCACACACTATAAAATTTGTCTGGCTGTAGTTTTGCTCCACAGCTCCAGTCCTTCAATTATTTACAAATAATTTTAGTTTGCTCCCCAAGTCTAGCCTGAAGGCAAATAACCAGGTCTCTTGGTGAACAAAACTGGCCAGAGAAGATAATTTGCTCAGTTTCCACATTTTGTAGCCATACAGAAAGACAGACAATTCCTTCCAAAGAATGCTAGTCTCGCACAGTGTGCGCACAAACCACTGTCCATCACCTGCCTTGAATCGGGATGCATTTCCCGACACAAACCAACTGTACATTAATGACAGACCTCTCCAAAGAACACCAGTTACGCAGGCAACCAGCCTATAGTCATCAGTCAGAAAGTGCCTGCAAAGAGAAACTACATTGTCATCTTTGGTGTTTAGACAACACTAAATTAGAGTGCCTGTTGTTTCTTTGATTATTTTTCATATCATCATCCATAACTCAGTACCTATGGTAGATGTTTAATGTCTGCAATGCTAGTATGGTGGTAATAATTCTCATGCACAACTACAGTGAAAAAGATCAAGTGCCTAACGAGTCTTCTTTTGCAGTTGCACTGAACTACAACTACCATGTGTGATGGAAAGTATGTGTCATGGCACAAAAAACACGGCAGGGAGGTGGGCTGAAAGGTATTAAAGAATGAAAAGTATTCTACTGTACTACAAAACAGCTTAACACCCTACTTGGTTTTTTTGTGTGTACCACATCAGTCATTTAACAGCTTCACATCCAACAGCAACAGAAGTCTGTTTACAATGGAAAAGCAGAGTTACTCTTTTTTGAAGGAAGCTCCTTCATACCTCTGGGTCATATGTACACCAGCAACAGCAGGTTATGATCAGATAGATATTACTTGCCTAGAGACAAAGCTTATATGTTTTGCTTCTGTTTCACAAGGTGAAAAGTAGTATGTGAAACACAGTCTTATAAAAAATTTCTTGTTCATATGCACCTCTACCAGAACCGATTCCTCCAGTGTTTAGATAATCTCTTTTAGCTTTTATCATCTGATTAAATTCCTCTGTGTGACATTGGAGCTATTCCTAATACTCCTAGTTTCAAAGGCAACCAGTGTGGGTGACTTTGATAACACCTATCCTCAGAAAATTACCTCTAGTAATAAACAAATCTTTCCAGAGATGGTGATTTGCTTTAGAACTACATTCCTTTGTATTTAAAGATACTACCCTGGTCATACATCTTGCATGACCACAATAGACCTTCTCAGTTTTTGTATTTAATGCACAAAGACCAAATCAGAAGCAAAGCATTCTAGACTAGATTCTCACTGGTACACTGGCAGCTAGCAGCTAACCTAGTTCTTTGAGTTACGTTTAATTTGGGTTTTTTTATATGGAAATTTACCAGAAGGAGAAAGAATGTTTTTCCTGCTGTGCATAACTTGTGCAGAGATTTGAGAGCAGCTTTTGGTTCCACCAAACTTCTGGCTGAGAGAAAGAGTCAAGTCAAAATCAGTGCAAGCCAGCATGGCTGGCACTGCCTATGCTGGTCAGTACAGCTGTATTTTGCTTTGGGGTTGGTTCCTCAACCATCCCGACACTTTCTCCAGAGGAGACTAAACAGCCTCAGTATAGTACAATTCTTGTCCAAAGAATGCTGTGCCTTAGCTTGTTAGAAGGAATGTGTAGCCTACAGAGTAACACAGACAACAGGTGAGCATAATTCACAGTTGGGAAGGACACACATCTAATGTGTTCCTCTTTAAACAGATCTCATCATCATATTAATTAAATTTAATCTTTAAAACACAAATCACTTGGTTCAGCTCAGCCTTTCACCAGGAATAAACTCCAAAACACACTTGAAAAAAAGCCAACTGACACGACTGTAATGTAGCCATCAGCAGAGGCCAGTGGAACATCCGAGTGCAGCAGGACTCACTTCAGTGCGCAAACTCCCATTTCCATACTTAGCACTGACCTGACCGCATTTAAGCTCTTACTGAAGTACTGAGATCTAGTTAAGGCAGTCAGTGGTGACTGAACAGTTACTAAGAAAACCAAGTAGGACACAGAGGTGTTTACCACCATTTGTGTTCCATAGAACTTTGGCTAGCCTAGAGCTGGTACTCTAGAATGGTATGCCATGTCACATTTGCAAGACCCATGTAAATCTAAAGGTAGCTCACACACTAGTAATGCACGGAGGCACCTATACTTAGTTGCCTGCATCCACAGTTCAATCCCACTCATTGTGATCAAGTGGGCAACAAGATAAACAGAACTCGGAAAGATCTGGGGTTTTGCATCTTCAACTAGAAACAGAACATTTTCATCCTAATTTTTTCAGTCAGTTCTACACTAGAAATTAAGAACCTTGAATAAATGAAGGTACAACACAACTGCTGTGATAGAAAGCCATGCTAACACAGACAACTAGAAAAGGCTGGTTTCTGTATCTGTACCAGATAATCCACTGTTTTATATGGACTATAAATAGTACAGAGCACACAAACAAATGGGCATATTTAGAAAGGCCTTCTTTGGATTTGTATGTCCTCGCAGCATCATTTCTTAGAAGACTTCATTATTCTAAGGAGGAGCCTTTACCTCAGCAAGTGGCTTTGGACACGTGTATTGTTTCATAAATAAGTGTACTTGCCAACTATGTAATAACGGGAGTTATGATGAACAGGCAGAAAGGAAGGAATTCTTCATTACAGTTGGCAGACACTTACAGACTTTGCACTTTGATCTTAATAGAATGATTTTTTTTCTGCTCCAGAACAGTTTCCTTGTAAGACTAGTGTAAAGTTTTTAAAATTCCTGTTTTCTGTGGGGCTAATTTCATGGTAAAACAATGACAAATGAAGTTAGTTATGAACACGGAGTTGGTATTTCTCAGGAGGCAGCCTGCCTTGATGGATCAGGACACTTCTTGCATTTCTTCAAGTAAGGAAATATTTATTACGAACTTAGCCTTCCCTCAGGCCGTTCTGTAAGCAGAGAGCCTGGAAGGAACCACAGCCTGGAAAACTGAACAAGATTTAAAAAGTAAAAAAAGCTGTATCTCTTCATCACAGAGGAGACTATTACATAAACTGGTCCAGAACTGGATAATTCTGAGATCTCTTAGCAAAGTAATACTGTGCCAAATCTCTACTGAGACTGAAAAAAACAACAATCACCACACTGAATTGACTCCATGCAACTAGAAGCTGGAAATTAAAAAGGAAAGAACAGAACTCCTTGGGCTAATATAGTGCACATTTCTAAATTGCTAATTAATGATTAATCTCAAAGCTTTCTTAGTAGTTTAGCCTTTATCAGTCTTTTTAAATGCATGTATACACAGTTCCTGCCTGCACATGGGAATAATACTTGAAGAATTTCTTAAAAATTTGTCTGTGATGTATCCATTGCACTGAAGAAAACATGACATAAACAGTAATATTCAGCAGTTACTAGTAAGCTGTATTTCAGGAACATCTATATAGGGAAACCTTACATGGTATTTTAAATGTGTTATGCTATATTACAAAACAATATCAGTCATATAATAAACTGAAAATAAAATTTCAATACTACAGAACAGTAAGCATTATTAAATTTCAAATAAGGACCAGTTAATCATGGCAACACTTACTTTCCAAGTGCTTTTTTGCATTGATTAGATCAACAGACAAGTTCTATTTGGATGCTCTACTTCTAAGAAGCTCTGCTTGCAATATGGATTTCTTTTTAAATTTAGTTGGTTCACTTTTACTGCAGTAATTACAAATATTCCAACCATATAAAAAAGCTTATTAAATGAGGAAGCCTGGAAATACATCATTAAGGCATTCAGATGCTCAATCAGGACTTGGAAATGAATGCCAGAATCCATTATTTTCAGGTAAGGATATATGATTTTTCCCTCTTTGTGAGATGGATCTTCCCTAAGTGTTCCTCAATAATTTCTCTTGGTAATTTAGGAAGAGAGATGCACTCCTTACGATAATCAAGTTTAACTTGACAGTAGCTTTGCGTATCAGGCTGACAATCAAATAAGGCCAAAGTCTCTTTGTGTTAGAATTTCCAAGTAGCGTTCTTAAATACTTTGAAGTACTTTCAAATTCCATTTCCCACTCTTGAGTGGATCTATCGGGGATAATATTCCTGTCTTTTCCCCACTACAGATGGTCAGATAAATAAATGAAGAATCAGTTTATCAGATACCTACTTTTCAAATAGATACTATTCTATGCCTACTTTTGACACTTCCAGGGAAGGACTGAACTGCTGCATTGTCTAGAGGTGAATAATCTCTGCATTGCTTTCAAAGGTGAATAAGATTGTGCATGTTTTCTCTATGTACCAATATATGATTGTACACGTACAATCTTGACCAGGTACCCAGATGCATCCTCCTTAATCCTGTTTATAACTTCCTATAAAAAATGTAATCTGAGATTTAGTCTTGCATATTTGATCAAATTTCAGTACTGGAAACTGGACAGAAGTGCAGATACAGAATTTAGGATTCATGAGACGTGTTGACACTATGATATATAACAGATATATGGGAAATCAGAATACAGAAGCCTAGACACAACACTAAAATAACACTCTCAGGTTTTAGGAGCTGCTATGCAAAGGAACAATGTCTGAACCCGCACTGAAATTGCATAATTAACTGCTCACGGGGGTTGTGAGGTGACTTTCCAAGAATAGGATTTAGCTTCAGTGACAGATCAAAACTTTCCAAACTCTCTTACCTTTTGGTGGGAAATAGGACTTGCTTTCTGCTTTGTGAGGCCAGTCTACTACCAACGGCCCAAATCGTCTGAAGCTAGCGGTAATTTCATCTGAAAACAGGTATAATAGTTGCAGTTAAAATACACGACAGAACTCAATGAAAAAGTACTATGAAGCAAAGGTGTTTGTTTCAAGCAAAGGTTGACATTTCAAGGAAAATGAAAAAAGGAACAAAATCTCCAACTTTCATGAACAACATAAAGACACAACCTCCAAAGCTTTGATAACTTTTAATGCATTTCTGTTGAGCTTAAGCTTACGCTCATTTTTTACTGCTTGTGATGTACAGTTCAGCACTTTGTAGGTAGCACCACACAGTAAGCACACCAGCACCTTCCAGAAGATACCATGCACTGACTGCTCGCAGAAACTTTAAACCTATTTAGAGGTTCTTACAACGTATCAATGAACAATCCTGTTGCAAGATCTTCTATGGCCCCTGCACAGCTTTGTAATGTCTTTCTATACAAGCCACTCCTTGCTGTTACCAAGTACCTTGGCCAGGAGGAAAAATTTAATCAATCCTACAAGTATGTTCCAACTCTCACAGTTGTACCCTACCATCAGCATATAAACAAGCAGGGAAGAAATAAAATGTATTTCCATACGTCTTTGTTTAGCATTTGTATAAAGCTAACAGTGCACATTTGAATTAAAAGCTAAAGTGTTTCAAAAACAGAAGTATGTTAAAATAAATCCTTTAGTACACTGCAGGAGAGCACTGCAACTATGATGAAGCAGAAATACAATTGTCCCATAGCTGAAGGTTAATTAACCACAGTCAGCCTATCTGGTTTGCACATTACTCTTGGATTACAATGAGCCTTGTAAAGGGACTTCTGTTTACATTACAAAGCAAACGTAAGATTTACATCTATCTGCACAGGAGAAAACTAATATTAAACAGCAAGATTACTTTAAATCAGCACTACTGTGTAAAGCAATTACAACAGCATCACATCACAACCCGAGCTCCTGTGGTACATTCTATGTTCACCGCATCACAGAGTGTTCTGGCACAAGACCTTTCTCTACCTTAGCTTCTCTATTTATGAGCGCACATATTAACTTTAGATAAACCAGAAACTTCCTATGAAAAGAGTTAAGCAGACACAGGCAGAGGACAGTATGAGCAGGTATTTGAAAGAAATACGCAGAGTAAGCATGAGTACAAATTCCACACCTCTACATGCACATCTACAGTCTTCAACGATTTCAAAACCCCAAATCACTGAATCACAGAAAGTTCGGGGTTGGAAGGGACCTCAAAAGATCATCTAATCCAACTCCTCTGCCAGAGCAGGATCACCTAGGGCAGGCCACACAACGGCATGACATCAAATGATATTAAGCAAAACATACCCCTCAACTCTTTAAAAATATACTTATAGCCCTCTACAACATTGTTTTGCAGGGTGGATTATTTCTACTTCTTTTAGTATTTTAAAATCGTTTTCTCATTCTCTAAACTTAGGCTGCCTGGTTTTCAGGCAGCTCACCTTCATCAATATCTGGTGGAAGACCTCCAACAAACACTTTCCGAGAAAAACGTTCAATTCGTTCTCCATTCTGATGGGCTGAATAGCAAGTAGGTGAATTCAAGACTCCAACTTGATCACTATGACCATCATCCAGCAAGCCATCATCTATTGGGAAGAGCGAAGAGCGGCCTTAAAAAGAAAAGATAATAATATACATTAAAATAATTGTGAGGCAGCACATGGTTATGCATTCTTAGGGTACAGTAGTCTGGAAAATAACAATGCAAATACCAAGACACTGGAAAAGTACACATTAGTTTAAGGAAAAATAAATTTAAAATGTATTAAACATTAAAAAGGCATTTCAGGATTAACTGCAAGCTGCCATCACTGTAAGACATCACACTACATTGTATTGCATTCTGCTGCATCAGGTAGGAAAATAATTGTTTTTAAATGAAGAGTCTATATATAAAGAGATCGTATTAATGGCTGCTTACCTAAGTTTCATTAGTTTGCCTCTAGTTTAGCTTCAAGTTAAATCTGTAACTTCCTTCACCTGAATGACTACTGCATGTCTAAAAATCTTACTCTTCATTTGAACAGAGGGAAAGTGAAAAATCATGTAAAAAAAGAAAAAATGCAAGCAGCTTTGTCCTGCTATGCTGATAACATAAGAACAGATGTAATTTCTAAGAGAATTTTAACAAATGTGCAAAATGTGACACTTGAAAAATAAGTCTCAGAGCTTATTTCTTCTTTTCACTCCCCAATTTTCCAGAGTTTTGGAGGGAAGCCTTGTGGTGGTTCCTAACACACAGCAATCTGCAGTAAGATTACAGTTTCCCTGAAAAGCATGCGTGAAACCCGAGTTCATGAGATGGCTCTGCAAACGATCTTAAAAAATGCATGGTGGATGGAGTGAAAACGTGGTAATTCTGTCCCACTCATTTCCCCCTATTTCATATCTACAAATTGTAGAGACCTCCAAACCAAAAAACTCAGAAGGCCAGGATGTACTTCCTAGCTTACTCAAATTTTCACTCTTTTAGATTAGCAAAGTAAGCATTACTGACAGATTTGAATTCAGAAGTCAGCCTTTTCAGGGGTTAGTCTTTTAACTGAATAAAGCCTCAAAAGAAACACTTCTGTGAAGCAAACCACCATTTCTTCTGAAGGCATTTTTCCTGTTTCTCACTAATTTAACAACAACAGCAAAAAATAAATCAATTCAACTGCTTTCCAAAGCCAGAAGCAAACAGACTCCAAAACCAACCTAGCACACTTTGTGGAAGCAAGCTGATTTTCCATAAAACAGATAACTTTTTCCAGATTAACCCACTGCAAATCTGTAGGCAGCAGCAGCAGGTCTCTCAGAATTGAGACTGCAGTAGTGTAGCTGCAAGCCCCAGTGCAGTCTCTTAACTTCTATCCCTTCTCATAGCAATGCTATCAGGAAATCCCTTCTAACTGATGATCAGCTGGAGGCGACAGCAGTATGAAAACCATTCACTTCCAGAAGGCAACCTGAGAATCAAGTGCTTGCAAGACAAGGTTGGAAGACAGAAAACAGCATGACCAATGACTTTGGTTGAGGTAATGTCTTACGATCCTGATTTGGTATCTAAATCTGTAATAAAAATATAGCCTGTAAAAAAAACCCCACAGAATGAAAACATGAGATGGGAGAAAACAACCAAACTCAGTATCATAAAATAAAGGCAGAACCACAGGACTGCAGTAAGTAACAAAGCCTGTAATGACATCTTTATGGTAACAGTATACACTTATGTCTTAAACAGACACCTGATGGAGCGCAGTCTGGGAAACGCAGGAAGCTGTAGCAGGCTCCTTCTTTCCATTAAGAAAGGCCATGTGTATGTTTGAGATCATGATTAGTGGGGGCTAAGCGACGGCATACTTGCTCGCTATTACAAGGATGCACTCAACAGCTAGACAACAGAACAGCACAGCACCTTCAGAAATGTAAACATGTAGCTGGTGCTCAAGGGGGCAGAAAAGTGAAGAAGCAAGGGAGAAACCGAAGAGGTAACACAGTTGGAAGAAGCAGCCAGCCAGATACTTTTTGGCAGTCGTGTATCTAACACACACCAGGATGAAGCTCCTGCTCTGAAGACTGAAGTAGCCAAGTGACATGGGTATGAGTTTCAATTAGAAGACTACCAAGAATTATTCTATCTTACAGATGTACACAAAGTGTAAGATCTGGCTTCACAGACAAGAAAGGGATGTAACAACCGATTTCTGAATTACTGAGTGTATGTTGTGGTGATGTTAGATCATAGGCTGGGCTTGATGATCTCACAGGTCTTTTACAGCCTCAGTAATTGTGTGACTGTTTGATTCTGTTCTTGTAGTGACATTGAAAGGAGTGACACTGAAAGGAAAAAGGAAGGAAGAAAAGGAAGAGGATCGATGTGAACCAAAAGGAACTCACTGGAAACTACGCAAGTGGAAATTTTATGAATTTTCACTAACATGGGAGTTTTTTCTTAGCTTCTTAAAATTGAAATGACCTGAACTGAGCTGTCCTTATGAAAAGCAGATATATTCGTAAGTCTGTGCTGCAGAAAAAAATGAAACTTAAGTGACTTAAAACCAAGTTAATTTTGATAAAACTTGTTGGCGTTAGAATATTTACACAAAAAAATTAAATGTGGTGTTATTAAAAGAAAAAAAAAAAGAGCACACAATCTCTACTTAAGGAAGGTGTCTTTAGAGACCACAAGAAATTATGGGTTTGTGTTTTCTTTGAAGTACTTACACAGCTCAAAATTACAATGTACACAAGTATATAGGGGCAAAAAATAAAGAATAATCCTTAAAATAAATTTTCACCCACAGAGCAATGTTAAAATCCAAGAACAAAGAGAATCTAAGGCTCTCCTCCCAGTACAAATTAAATCATCAGAACATGTTCTGAAGTGATACTGGGAAGATCAGTGTAATGTGGGTCAAGGTTTGCCAAAAGCACTGCAGCTCCTCAGACAGCTAAGATGATACACAGGAAAATGGATTAACACATTTAGAGTAACACGCTCTATATGACTCCTAATACTTCTTGTTCCATGGTTTTTTTTGTATCTCAGATGAAGAGAACAAAAAGGTAATTAGCTAGGCTTTCATATTTCTCCCAGTGACTGTGAATTAAAAGGATAAGCCCCTTTAAACACTTTTGTTTTCTTTTTGCTTTATGGCAGTGAAAAGAACAAAGCAACATCTGCCAGGAATGATCAAAATCTTTCCTCTCGACATTAGGGATACCAATGAACCAATTATGAGCAGGTCACATCCTCATGTTGTTAAGTCAGTATGGCTTTTGCAAGATCAGTGAGCTTATATTGGCTTATACCACAAAAATCTGTTTACATTTCTAAGACTTGACTACTAAGTGTCTTGCTAAGTTCTGAAATGCTTTTAGCTTTTAAATTTACACACTACTACTTTTGACAGAAGCAAAAGAAGATGAGCTATAAGAACAGCTAGAAACTGCATACTTTTAAATGGGGCAATGACTGCAATCAGTAGCCATTAGCATGAACTAAATTATGATTAGAACTACAATGCTTTGGCAATTGCAAGATTTCTTATTCAAACTCTAGAAGACAGATGAATGATTGTAACAATCCAGACTGCACCCCGCTTTCCCTCACATCCTCAATCTTCCCCAAACTAAGACGACATGCAGGTAAGTGTTTATAATCAACAATCTGGATTAATTAATTGTTATAATCAGTAACAGCTCAATCAAAATTAATTGTACTGTAACAAACAGAAGCGAATTACCTCGTCTTCGCCCATAACTCCTCGCTGCATGCAAACAAAGGACAAATTGTAAAATGTCAAGTAACTGTTTCATGCCCACAATCAAAAATATTGAAGATACAAAGAACTATGTGGGTAAGTTATAAGTAAAAATCTGCACTGGCGCTGAAGTTGCACTGAAATACCATTTTACTACTATGTGACATTATCACCAGCTATATAAAGAACATACTTTAAAATATTCCAACATGTTTATAATCCATCTTAGCTTTATGTTAATTATGGATGCATAAATTAAGGCAACTTTGTCAGTCATCGTCACAAATGTGATTAAAATCTTACACAAGTGTGTAACTAACATCGGGTACTGTAAAAAGAAAATTATTCCTTTAAAAATGCATGTAGCAGGCATTAATCACAGAAACATCCTGGTTCATGGAACAGTTTGTACAGTCCTTTGCAGTGACAATACAAATGCTATAAGCCGTGACCTTCTTTTCTCATGAAAAGACCTAGCAGAAAATTAACCGCAAGGTTTTCTTTGAAACAAAAGACTGCTTGTGGTAGCAAACAAAAATGAGGGCACAAGTCATAAGAAATAGTATTGTATTAAAAACACTGCACAAAGGCAAAGCAATGGTTTCTGAGAGAAGGCAAGTACACCCAAGGTTTTCCTAACTTTTGAATTTTGCAAGACTCTTAAAGAGATCAGGCATATAGCCACAATTCAGAAGACCATAATGACTGCTGCTCTGCGTGAAGGCTAGGGACTAAAACCAGACATATTAATACAAAAACTATTAAGCTCTATGAAACTCCTAGTTACTTTTCGATGTACTCTTCTCCTGTTTCACAGACGTTTTATCTGAGAAAGATCACTTTAATCTCTACAGCATTATAATTTAATATCCACATACAAAATGTTACTATAAACCATGTTATAGCAATAAAGATGCACAAAGATTGCTGTATCTCAGCATTATTGTTTTGATTTTCCTAGGACTCCATACATACATTTCTGCTAAACAGCAACTGTGGTTTTGGGACACTGCAATATGTGCAGCCTCATAAAATCAGTCATTTCTAAGCATCATTTGCAGTTGTGTTCTCATATTATTTAATACTTATATCCTAAGAGCCCACATTTGCATGGGGTTTTAAAAAATTTTTATTAAGTGCAATTACTTTTAATTTGCTGTCTCTCTCTGAATTCCTATTTAGACCATTTATGGAATTCTGAAATCTCTTGTTTTTCCTCTGTTAAAACTGCTGACATTTTACACAGCAGTCATTATACTCCAACTTGCATTAAACTCACTTTCAAATTTATTTTATTTCATCTGAAAATATCGCTATTTCTTTTACTTCTTCAGGTCCTCCCACTTTCTACTAGTAAGTCAAAGCAGAAAAGGACACTTTTCCAAAAAATACCTGGGTATCTAAGCAAGTGAAACCTACTAAATTCAGTTGTCCTGCATCAAAATAGAGCCCACAACATATAACACATTCTTTGATCTATTAATTACTTGCTGCTGCTGGGGACACTAAAGCCAAACCTTAGACCTGTCTTCCTCCAAAGCCAGGCACTTGCAAGACATGCAGTTTTATGTCAGTGCTGCAGCACATCTAAATCTTTTCTGACTCTTGGCCAAAGTGACTCCCACACAGCATTAGCATCATTAGCTTAGCATCACTAAGCCCTCACCTAACCTCCCATGCCTATTTTTTTTTCTCTTTCACAAGCAAAACTAGAGCAACCAGAGAAAATTCAAGTGCATCACATCCACCCCAATGATGGCAGTGCCATGTTCTCAAAAGAATAATATATAAATGCATATTAATAAGGATTCTGGCACAAGACAGTATTTTCTTTTTTTTTTTTTGCCACGTCTGCCCACCAAATGACTTCAGCTGTTTTCCTACCGGTTTATAGTTAAGACAAACTGACACGTAAAAAAACATTTACAAAGATGAGTAATTGCAAGGAGAAACACCAAAGAATTATGAAAATGCTAAGAGAAAACCCAATGCTATTCAACTCCATAGCGTAACTGCTGCAGGATTTTACATCGATGGTAATTACAATGGTATGTGATCTCTCTAGTCTTTGCTTTAGCGAAACAGTGAAATCAGGGAAAAAGGGAAAATAACTGTACTTGAAGGTGCCACTTTATTTCTTTTACCAGTTTGACAAATCCCCTTTCCCAATATTTACCTGTCTTGTCTATTTAGGTTACAAACTGGTTTGTGTCTAGAAAAAGATAATCCTGTTCTTAGACAATCTCTAGGCACTACTGCAATAGATGTTTATTGGCATGGAAATACATGGCTTGGCCAAACTTGGGTTTTTTCTGTATTGTTACCCAGACACTAACAGTGATTGTATTACAGATAAGCTGTATTAGTAACAGTAAGCACAAAGTCTTGCTGTTACTAAAAACACATTATTAAAAGGAAACCTGCCTTCATGAAACCCCAGTACTTTAATCACTTGACATTACATAGCTATAGAAACTTTCTTTCAAAATCCAGATACCTCTTATGTAAAAGGTTCTGCTGAAGTGAACTTTTAGTACACTATATGCAATGATTTAATTCTTTCTAAAGATATTGGATTGAATCAGAAATACAGCTATTTGTTAATATAACATTCATGTAATGTTTTATACTTTTTGCAGAAACCGTGCTTACAGAGCACGTCTGCATAAATACACACACATTTACTTAGAGATTTAACAGTAGCTAATGTAGTTTTTATATCCTTCTAATTAGTGCATTTGTTTAGAGAAATAATTGTAGGGGAGATGGTCCTCTGAAAAGGATGTACAGTGTAAGCAAATAACTGATGTCATAACAACAAAAAAAAGGAGAGATTAAACTTCTTCCTTCCTGAAATCGTTCCAATAACGTCATTAAAAAATACGTCTTCTCCCTTTTAGTCTGTAAACCGGGATATCTTAATTAGCCAAAACCTGCAACATTTCAAGTGAGAAAATAGAAGATACATGGTTTTATTCTAGAAAATATGTTAGACATCACATGCAAGAAGTATAATTATGTCAAACAAAACTGAGGTCAAATAATGCTGGAACATTCCAACATTATGAGTGCTGCATAAACAAAGACATCTTACCGTTAAAAACCTTCTGTTCCTATATCCCTGAAATTGCCTACCAAGAAGACTTAGCTGCAACTTACATCAGCTCAAAGACAGAAATATGAGAGCCAGAAGTAAATACACTTTTTGTGAATGTTTATCTATCATGAAGACAATACAGCTTTTCACATTGTGGGCAATGCTATCACTCAGATAGTAAATCTGTAATTTCTATTTTATCCAGAAACGTGTTTCTATTGAATCTAGCTACTAGACAAGCTTCCTATATTTAAGATAACTACAGAATTTGTGATATAGATTAAGATAAAATACTATTCATCACTAACATTTTTTATGTATTTATAAAATGGTGACAGTGAAGTAATGAAGACTTTTCCATTAATACTTTTGTTATCATTTAAAGAAATCCATAAACACTTATTACATAAATTTCCCAAGAGTCTAAAGGAGACAGGTGCCTAATTCCCATTTTCTTTTATTGGATTTGGATGCCTAAATTCAATTAATATTTCTAAATCATATTGTTATAGATTTTAAGGCTGAAACAGATTGTTATGACCGACAATTGAAGTTTGACATGCCTAACAAACTACAAAAACTAATTCAGCAATTTTGTTAGAGGAATTATAACAAGTCCTTTTTGAAATAAACCACTTTTTCACAGAAGCACAGAATCTTTAAGGAATATCTAACTCTCCCTTGCTAAACTAATCAAATGGTGAATTATGGTTCAATAGCCACTTAAAAAATTCTATTCTTGTAATAAAAGGAAGAACCTATAATGGTGAAAAAATACCCTATACCCCAACAAACGTGACTTTTGCATTATTATGTGCTACAAAAAGGTTCCCAGAGTTGGCAATAAGAAATGTAATTGGGTAACCCATTCCAAAGTATTTTTATTTGACTTCTGAGACATAATGGTCATTAAAAATGCACTGCTTTTTTTTTTTTTTGCTTAAACTGAAGCATATATAATTATCAGATATATAACTTATTAAATCCCATATATAAAATTTTCCTGTCATTGATTTCATTAAATAATAATGGAAAATATTAAATAATAGTATTAGGTACAGTTCAGTAAATACAGTTTAGCTGAGCTAGAAAAGATCTATCACTTAAGAAATGGAAAAACTAACTGTAAGTTTTTATCTAGAAGCCTTCAAAGTGTTGACAAATTCCAGACTGAGTTATGTCAGAACCTTAGAGATACCAGTCCAGTAGGGGCAAGCCATCCAAATTCTAGTGAGGATGATGATCTAGTGTTAAGTGCACACACAGATGGGCCCAGGATCCTAAGAAATACTCGTCTCATTAAGGTCTGGTATTCCTTACACCACCACTTACTAAAAGATAAGGGACAAATCTGAGTCTCTGGATTACCAACACTTCCCTTTCTTATTCCTTCTTCTGAAGCATCAATAAGGAAATATAAAGGACAGGTTAGCTTGAAACCACTTCATCAAAGAAGAAAATTAAGTCTACAAGTCCCTCAATTCTTTTTAAGAACCAAGTTAATGTAGTCTACACAGGTGGCAATTGCTAGAAGCTGTTCCCAGTGCTCCTGTGTTTGAGCTCAAGAAGCTGCAGTCCAGACAAACCAGCCTGAGGTAGCTCTGAACAGTATACATGACTGCACTGGGAGAAAGTTTAGGTGTCTAAAGCAAGGGTTTGAATTAAAATCTAAAGGGCGTACCTGAAAATTAGGTGTTGCAGGAACTGTCTTTTAGATACTGCAGTTGTTATTTTTATCCCACCTACTGAAGTTTGGAAATATTTTGAAGCTTTTGAAGAGGACACTATCCGTATTACGGGCTAACTTCCAGACTATGGGGGAAATCCCACCAGCATTAGTAACAGTCACGATATTCTTCAGTGCATGTTCTAGCTCTATGTTAACTTTTTCAGAATAGATTGGTACCATTAAGATACATTTTTCCAATGTCCAGCAATACCAATTTTCCCAAAATATTTCCTATAGTAGCCATGTTTCCCACTTGCGCTTTTAGCACACTAAGCTTTAAAAAGAGAAGCTCACCAATTCAGGTATTATAACAAATATTTGCATGGAAATACTTCAGTTTCTCACAGACTGCTTAGGTTTTAATACCTTCCTATCTAACCCTTTAGTACAAATCATCAGACAACAAACAACTGCACGTATACCACCTGAACAAAGAAACTTGCAGAAAAAGTATTATGGTTGCAGTTAAGTACAAGAATTAGAAGAGTTCACTTCTGTAACACCAATCACATTGATGCTCAATGTACAGCAATCAAGATTATGGGCTGTGTGGGCTAAACACTAATTTTATTTCAATAGTTAAGAGGTCATCTACACTTTTCATGATACTTCACTATCTTCAAGACCTACCTAATACCAAAGGACCTAATTTTTCAAATGTCCATTGTGCAATATTTTTCTGTACAAAGCATAAACATAATCCTAAGTCTTTTTAAATTTTAACCATTTACTTAGCATTACACTAGGCAAATTAGAGATTTATTTTACCTATTATGTCCATTTGCACAAGTGTAAATGATTGTGCAGAAAGGAAAGGCTATTTATGAAAGAGCTCCAGAAAAACACACCTGAAATAATAGTCTGACTGTATTTTTTAATAATTAGGTCTTGGTGGCATTTAGACCCACCAAGTCAACAACAAAAATTTACTTGCTTTGCATACGACAGCTTCCATGTTTTCTAATCTAGAGTAGCTGCAGCATTCCAGCTTTTTTCTAACGCAGAAACCATTTGTATGCAAACCCCCTGATTTATTATTGACTTAGATGGATTAGAAGCTCTGCTTCCTTCTTTAGCCTTGAACAAAGGCTAAAGTTCATGCCTTCACTGAGCAGCAGATGTTCATGAAGTTTGACCTACTGGGACAGGAACATGAACGTGAACACTAACTTCAGCACATTTCATCGTTAGAAACGTATTTAACAAAGACAGCTCCAAAAACCCAACAAAAAGAAAGCAGTGCACTCTTTGTTTACAAAACACAGAAACACATCTTACTTTTTTAAACTTCTAAGCAGATCTTTGCAGACCATACCACCAGTCCCATTTCAAAACAAAACCAAACAGTACATCATTACGAGCATTTCAGGTTACAAAAAAGCTAGATATAATGAAAGGCTGTTGGCTAGATTAGCTCTTGCCATTCAACTCTTGAAAAATGGCAACACTGTTAAAGACCACAGGCAAGTAACTCAATAACAGGAGGCAGTAGCATGATTTTGTATAAACATATCAGATTCAGACTAAGCTAGGGATAATTAGAAACTGTTACAAGATTAGGACTTACCATTTAACATTAGAAGATTGTCAGTCCCTGGATGTGGGTAACTCAAACGACCTTAAGAGAAAACAAAAACCAAATAACAAAACAAATACAGAGGTTTTAACTATTATGCTAGGGAAAAGTAACAAAAAAATCACTGTTTAGAATTTAAATGTAAACTATATTTTCAGTTTGCCTAAGAGAAATAAAGAGCTAATATTTAACTCCAAGCACATTAACCAACAATACCCTTGACCCAAGTTAAAGCTGACAAGAACAGACTTCTTAACCTTAATTCTCTGGTCATAAGATCTGCAATGTGCTTTGGGATCAGCTCCAGCTCCAAGAGGATAAAGCCACTTTTTGTTTCATGACACCCAGAAATAGTGCTGACCGATTCAGTCTTCTCTCTCACAGTGAACGTGAATAGCTGTGCTATGCACACTGTTTAACAGAGGGGCATTTCTACAGTTTAGTGCTTCGCTACTAAAGCAATGTAAGAAAAATCATGTTAATAAGAATTGAGTTATTCACATTTTTGCACTATTTATGCCTATGCCTCTGAGTAATACACATAACAACTGCACGTAATATTTTCCTGTAAGTCTGGTAAAACTAGCGGACTGGTTTACATAGACAGCAAAACTAAAGAGTGTTTTATAGTGAATAAGAATTACAGCAAAACTTCATATCCTATACTAGAATTTTAAGTAGCACATCTTACTACATTGGTAAAGTGTTTCACTTTTATTGTTAAATGGACTGTTTAAAAGGCACAGCTGAAGCGTCTATTCACTACAAATTCCTTTTTATTAAAGGAGACGCTTATCTGTTTACAGAAACAGCAAACATAACAGCAGTGCACACTGACCTAGCAAGACATTAACAATAACTGCTGTTCGGAAGAAGCATGCTTTACGTGTAAAGACCTGCATTTTCAGCTATCTTGTTATTTAAACATACATGTTTGCTTATAGCCCATAAGCCTATACATATAAAAAATTACTGTAGCTTCAACATTTAAAGCTCTTGGAGGAAATAAGAAAGTTTGTGGAAGCATAAAGAAGAATCCAGTCTGGAACCAACAGCTGTTTGGAACTGGTGCAGGTTTATAGGGAAATACATCTGCAGATGACTTTGAAGGTCTAGGTATCAGTAAGATACTGTCATACGCTAAAAAGCTCATTCTTTCTAAAAGATAGACACAGGGAAATGAAAAAAAAAAAAGAAAACCAATCTATATATTAAGGTTGTCTGACAACTCCTATCACACACTGTTTTCCCCTACTGCTGATAAACCAATGTGATTAGCAGCAAGACTGGAAATTTTTCATAATAGTAGTTCTGTGTCCTAAGGGACACATTTGGGGCTCTAAATTAAAAAACCTATTTGCTGAAAATCCATTAACTAAGAGGGTTTAAGTTTTGCTCTTCAACTTAACCTGATAATTTTCTCTATTTTATTCAGCCTTGTTATTTGTGGCAAAAAAAAAAAAATAAAAATCTACACAGCTTTGCATTATTTCCCTTCCCACAGACATCACTATTACAAGAATGGATGGTATCAGAGCACCTGCAGCTTAGGTAGGAAAGTAATACCTTCTGGAAAAGGGCAGCTGAATGCCACCAGACAGGACTCTGCTCTCTTCTCTAACTTGAATGGAATTTTTGAGCAGACTTCGGCAAGATACAAAATACCAATCTTTATAGGAACATCTGTCTTCATGCTCCTTATCTTCTAGATATCCAGTTTTAATATACAAGGCAATTTTTTTTTCTGTCATTTACAGCTATGTCTAATGTTTCTTGAAACTACAAATACTCCGCCTTTGCAGCTGGTATAAGAGGAAAAAACTGGGAACACAGAATCCTTAAATTGCCGTTTGGCAGCTGCCACTGGTTTGCTCAGCCTGGTGTATAAAAGTCACTTTGGTTCACTTCTTAGTTCTTTGGTCTAATACCTTTCTGCCTAACACCAAGGACTCTCCATGATCATTTAGCATAACACCATTTTTATAGGGTGCTATAGAAATACTTGCAATAGTATATCTGTTTCTTGCAAATCAGAATGCTGTAGCCATCTAGACTAACAACAGAAACTGTTAAAAACTCTTGAATCTCATCTTGAATCTCCTCAAGTCTGGGTGACAGCCTTTTTCTCCGTTTACATACATTTATTTTCTTTACCCATTCAGCAAGGGAGACAGAAGATAATGTTTTTTTCTGTAATTACTACAGACGAAGAGGTCAAATTTGAGGCCTAGCAGGAGAGAAAAGCCCAGCAACATTAAATGTTAACATCCGGAGAGGAAAACAATTAGAAATATAGTAAATTATGGGTTTACAAATTCAGATTTTTCATTCTTTAGCTTTTCTCCTGCTACAGCTTCAAAAATAAGCTGCACCTGAAACACAGGTACCAAACTGAAAAAGCTGAAAAAACACACAGCACTCCTCAGGAAGCGATGGGGATAGACCGCACGAAGGAGCTGGGCTGACTATTGCAGCGTAAAACCAATGAATCACAGGGACACAAGAAGGCAAATTTCACTGAGATTAATTTGCTACATCAGGTGATGTATTTGAGAGTTAGAAGGAAAGAGAGTAATACTGTAGTACATGTACAGCTGCATTGAAACTCGTCTCACGTCTTTTTTAAATTACTATTTCAAAGAAAACAATACTTTGTATTACTACGTTTGAGTGAACTTAATACTTGTGTTTGCTCCCTGATGTACAAGATCTATACATTATATACTAAATCTACTAATATATCATATGTACAAAACCTGCTAGTTTTATAGATTTAGGTATAAGGACTGCTTTAAACGTTGCTGACTCATGGTTTCACAAGTCTGATGTTTAATGTCTATTGTTCCCTCCTTTTTTAAAAAAAAATAAAAAGCCTTAAGAGGTCGAAAGAAGACTGACAATCACAAACTCCTTTCTCATCGTCCTTTTTTGAAGAGCTATCTTGATTAGAAGACAAAAAGCTTTTCCCAAACTATTTTAACAGATCAATGAATGGCTAATTGTTCCAGCAGTTTCAGAAAGTTCATTTTGAATGAGCAACATCAAGACAACAGCACTAAACCATGTTTGGACGACACCTAGTTACAAAAAGGCTAGATACTACACTTCTGAACACTTGTGAAAGAATTACATAACTGTAAGGAGGGCAAAAATACTGTCTCCGATAGTTAATATATTTAGGCAAATCAGTCTATCACTCTAAAATATATTATCACATTACATTTCTACAGCAGAAAGAGGAAATCATGTGTACGTAGAACTACAAAGCTTTTATGTATGACTGAGTAAACATTTTTCTTCCATACTTCTTTTTTCCCCTTAGAAAATCTTATCTGAGCACAACTGAATTACTCTATGAAGTTACTGCATTAACTTCAAAATTTAGAGCTTTATAACACAAACTATAAACCAAACTTATTTGTATATGGTAACTTCTGTTTTCAAAGAAAGACAATGTTCTCAGTGGTGCTGCTGAGTCTCCACTGATTTTACTTCAAACGATAACACACTAGCAGTTTGTATTTAATAGAAATGTGTCTAACAGCTGAAAATCTTAACTAACCAAATTTAAACGAGAAATAAGACCAATAAAGAACAAGACAAACTTCTAAGTGCCTCAAGTTATTTTTCCTCTCAGAAAAGGCAAATAATACTGTTTTACTTTTATTACTTGTTATTAGCTACATACAAAAGTATCTGTGCAACTTTCCTACAAAAATTACTTTTTCCTCACAAAGACAGGACTAAAATTCTAATTGAAGTTAATATCTCTTCTTGTTACTCAGGCTTATTCAAGTTTAGTGATACTATGCATCTAGCTAGCAGAGCTACAAAAGAGTTGGTTAGGAAACAGAAATGAACTGTGAATTGAGTGTAGTATCAATGCTCTCATCTTACAAAAGACAAGCCTATAAATTACATGGAAAATATCATAGTTTTTACTAGAAGGTTGTTAAAAAAATAGTATATTCCACTAGATCACCTGTTCCTCAGTTCTAATACAGATTCTGTTCAAAAAATAATCATTTCCTCTAAACTTTACCCATGATCTGTTTTAGCCTAAACATATTAGCTTTGATGTTTCAGAAATGTCTATTTTTCTACACCCTGACATCAAGAAGCTTTGGCATTTGGGGAAGGAGAAGGAGAAAAATGCAAGTACAGAAGAGGTAACTCTGGAAAAGAGATATTACAAACACTCAATATTTTAGTAATTATCTCAAAATAGTTTTAAGGGATGTTAGAAGTATAAAAAGATTATTTCAGAACAGTGACATAAAATGAATTATTTTAAATTCATTAACTCCATTGATTGGTCAAGGTAATATTAAAAAGTACTTCATGTCTTATAATCAAGTGTATTTTAAGAAAACTGCGTGACAGGGGTTTTTTTAATAGGATCAGTATTTCTTATTAACCTATTCAGAAAAAGTTTTACCTAAACCTATTAATTCCTTTTGATCATTACTGTACTAATAACTAAGCTTGTGTAAGTGAAGCCAAAATTACGCATCTATAAGTAATTTTTGGTAGACATAAACTCAACATTCAGTGAATCATTTTTTCAAGTTCATGAAACCAAAAATGGTGAAATTTTACTTCCTTCTAAGACACATCTTGAAATACCAAACTTAAAGCTATGAACTAGTACATACAATGTCTGTTCTGCATTGTGCAAAATCTAATCTGAGACAAGATGCTTACTCATACTCCAGATATTGTAAGCACCTAATCTGAAACATGTGCTTCAAATTCCGGGGACTTTCATTTTACTGCTGTGGTCAGATACATTGTTTTAGTGAGCTTCACTTTACTTAAAAACTTGTCGTAAAAACAACCTCTAGTTAGAAAATATTCTTTAGTTTCAACCATGTACATTATATATGAACAAGAACAACAAATAACAGCAATATTCTTAATCCTGTATATTCTGCAAGCAAATATGATGGGTTCTTACATAAATGCCAGATTTTATTTGGTGAAAATAAAAGCCACAGAGACTGAAATAACAGAATTAGTGTTTCACGGTTTGCAGGAAAAAAAATGGCTGAAGTTGCTAGGATATAACAAATGCCAACTAATGGTGACTAAACAGAATAGGGGTAGAGAGGAACTAAAAAGCTATTCTTGGATGTGATCGCTTCTTCCCATTCTCAGTCAGCAAGGAACATTTTTCATGTTTTTAACTACTAATGTGGCTGTTTCAGCTAAAATTACAACTTCTAAAGAGAAAAAAATAAATCTTAATCAACCAATTTAAGTAACAGCCCACAATTACTCTATTTAAATTCAGTTGGCGTGTGAATTGTTCTCTGGCACTTGAACAAAAAAATGGATTTCCTTTGAATTTATCACTATCTATGGCTTCCATCTGTTTTAGTTCAAACATAAAACTTGGTAGAATTTTCACCACAAGAGTATGACTGTGAAATGGTAAAAAAAAATAATTCTCTTAACTGTAGACTGGAATCACATACTCATGTCCCTAGAAAGCATACAATTACTATGGAAACTAAGTTGTTCAAATGTGTCTACCTGTGAACATTTTGCTTTAAAATCTTAAAAGCTTTGTCTTGTCTTATTCTTACTGAAAAAATTATTGAAAATACATCTTTTCCATCTAACGTATCTAATGAAATATGAACAGATGAACAAAAGCGGGACTTTTGTGTGGTCACCGCCTCTGAAAAGTCTTCTGCATTATAAAACCAAAATGAAAACAGCAACATGGCAGGGAGAACAGAGCAACTGCTTTCATTTGTCACATCAGAATACACAGAGGAAAGCGAGCAAACTGTTTTTCAGGCATGTGAGGAGCTAGTAACAGTACACTGTGATGGAAGATCCACGTTTGCTAATTTTATGCTTAACCAGAGCTTTATCTTTTAATAGCCTTCTGAATGGTAGATTTGAGTTCATATAACCAAAGAAGTATTAGTTGCCAGCTGAATGTGGCCAATTGAAGCAAATGCATTTTCAATCAGGGATGACTTTACTATTTACCTTGTCTTTGATGGTATATGTATGATTTTAGTCCACGACAGTTACCACTGGGCTAATTCTTCAAAGGTTTCAACCCCTTGTGTTAGTAATGCTTTGTAAACATGCAGAGTAAGAGGAACCAGCATCCTATGGTCAAGTGTATTTCTGGATCTCAGATAAACAGAAACTGGACACTGGGTGCATAGGAAATAAGGATTCATAGATTCATAGAATGGTTCAGGTTGACAGGGAGAGAGAGAAAAAACCTGTGAAGACACTAAAGCTTAAGTTTTAGACAGCTGGAAACCAGTGATTGAGACTGACCTTTAATTTGTTGAGAACAATTTTGCTCTTTTACTATGAACCTAGAATCTAAATTAGCAGTCAGTATTAATTCAAATATGCAGAATGGATGACCCTTTTTTTCTTAATTTAGCATAACAACATACCTTTAAGTGGATCATGTTCTGCTCTCATAATGTCAATAAGGGAGTTTTCCAAAGAGTGCATATTCAGACTGTCATACATTCTATTTCGATCCTAAAAGAGAACAAAATCCTTAGTATTGGAATACAAATTCTGTACTTTTTTTACAGGAAACATGACAGTAAGACAAAGGTGCCTTCTAAAGACTGTACACTCAGACACTCTGGAGATGGACAAGAATACAAAAGTTTAAGATAACCTAAATTTATTAAGTTGAACAGCATCCAGATATATAACTAGAGGTGCACTGTGAAGAACACTTATTTATGCACCTTGATAGACTGTGATTGCCTGCTATCTTCAGAAGAAATGCTCGAATCACTTCTAATTAGTTATTAGGTTATTTAATGAAAGAGATTAATGTCTGTTAAAGCTCAATGTCATTTCATGCAGAAGGTTGAGTGAGAAAGGTGGGAAACTACAAGACAAGAAAAGATAGTCATCTCCATCTGACAGAATCATTAAGGCTGGAAAAATATCTTCCAAGATCATCAAGACAAACCATCAACGCAATGCTACCATGGTGGCATTGTAATATATCACTATGGTTTTCACTGATTTTACGCTCAACTAACACATTTCTCTGTTTCCTAGTACAGCCAAGTTACGGTCACAGAAAACAACAACTTCCAACCTCTCTGCTCTGCCTGCAATACCAGTCTGAAAACAGCTTGCATAGAGGAAACTTTAGTTTCATCTAATTGCAAGGCTACTGACATTTGAAGAAATCCTGCTATCATGCCTTAATTTTACTGATGTCTTCCCTTTGAACACACTGTAATAATTCAGGCAGGTGTGATGAAATACATCACGCACTACCCTTGACCATTAAGATTCACTAAAGATTAAGCCAACCACTTAGTACATGTACAGCAGTGAAAGAAGGTGCTGCGACCATCCACAACAGTTCGCTAGAACATTATTTTCAAACTACATCCCTCAGCAAGCAGGTATTCATATTTGTGAAATGAAAAAGAAAGCTTTGAAATAGAGGTTTTCTACAGGTCAGAGATTATGACTTAATCCCACCACTGCAAAGCAAGCCATGATGAAATTTTCATCTTTCTCAATTCAGTCAATTTGATAAAACACAGTGAAGAAAAGGGATAAGCCTTTTATTCATCTCTCTCTCCCTGAAATAACTATAAAGGGTAATGACTTCCTATTGAGTAACCAGTCCGCTATGTTCATTTGGTTGCTTTCACAAGTAACAAGCGATAGAGCAAGAAGAAACAGCTTCATATCACACCAGGGGAATTTGGGTTAGACATTAGAAAAAACCTTCTTTACTGAAGTTTTTGAAAGCTCATCAGGCATTGGAACATGCTGCCCAGGGAGATGGCTGAATCACCATCTATGGATGTGTTTAAAAGCACCGTATCTATACAACCTAACAACACATTAGCAGTGGGCTGGACAGAGTTATATTAACGGTTGGATGGATGATCTTACAGATCTTTTCTTTCCAACGTAAACAACTCTATGATGGAATCCTTTAGGTAATTTTAATAAATTAAAAACCAGGTTCATCTTGTCTTCTGCAATGTCCCAGACCAAATGACACATTTTGCAAGGTGGTCTTCAACACTGCTTGAGGGAAAGAAGTCACCAGTATTATTTTAGTTTGGCATTCATTCAGTTTTCCAGCTGCCCTGAGAAGCAGCAAAATGACAATGAAGTGACTAATCTGCTTCCATGCCCTTACAGGTTTGTTTCTCAATAGCAGAACAAAGCCAAGCTGTTTACCACAGCAAACTTGCTTTCTATAGATGATGAGAGCAGTGACAAATCTGGATCTTTTCCCTACACTATGCCCTAGCATTCAGAAAGTATTCCACTGGAATTTTTAATGAAGTCCTAAATTCAGCTGAAGACAGTATTTGGTAGGAGGTAAGTGCTCTCACAAACAACCAATGCTGAGAACATACCAACAGAAAACATTCTTTGCCATCTCAGCAGCTGATAGGGGAAAAGAACAAGCCCTGGTAAAAACTGAAGCGCTGACGCTTTGTTGCAGGCTAAGAAAGATTTTCTTATTCATCTTTTGATCATTACTGTACACATGTATGCTGAGATAAAAAGACATGGCAAATGGTCACTGCTGTAGACTTTGCTTCAGGAAGCATAGATCTCTAACAAATGTCTCTTCTGTGCTTAATTCCAAAGACTGGCCCACTCTGTTGTGGACCTTACAGAGAAACCTGCATGTAAAACATCTGACATGCGCATTTGCGATGTGCATACTCCTCTACTGACTGACAAAGGTCATTATCGTCAACCTTGTGTCATTCTATTTTGCAACTCTTGTGTAACCAGAGTGAAAGGCCTTGCACTGCTGGAAGCAGAAGAAAATCTTTTCCCAGCTTTTTTATATTTTAAAAAGTTCACATTCATAAGCCTACACAAAAAGTGTTTATTTTTTTTTTCAACTGTATTACTCAAATGTGGAAACATGCAATGTACAAAAAAAAGGGTTGTGAATTTATTAAAAAGTAACGGAGGATTTAAATATGGGAACTGTATTCTGGTTTCTTGCTATATCCACACACTATCCACTTGGCAGTCTGAACAATATCTATGTGATCAGTACCTCAAACTTTCCGCATCTGTTCTAATTCATACTGCATACTACAGAGTAACATCACATGAAATTGAACTGTCACAAAAGCAAGCATAAGTTCAAAATTTGTGCTTTTACAATGTTATATAGGTTTTACAATGTTAAAACACGTGGGTTTGTGCTCCTCAAACGTGTGCATTGTATTTCTAAAGAGCACAGTTATATATGCAATACGAACCAGACATGAAGCTTGTATTTCAAAGCAGGTGTTTAGAGTATTTCATTAATGTAGGTCACATAAGCAGATATTTTCTAGAAAGTTCTGTGGTGGCAAAAAGAAACCAACACAGAAGTTAACACCACTGGGTATGATTGTTTTAAATAATTTCATCACCGGGACTATCTTTGGTTTCATTATTTCAACCAAGCTGATCAGCAGTTATCTTCTAAAACAACCTAGACCTACCTTTAGAACAACATGGAAATAGTTCTAATTCTTGGGAATATTCCCATGTTGTTACAAAAGCAGTTCCAGGTTGTTTTAGAAGATAACTGCTGATCTTCCATGTTAAAATAATAAAACCAAAAGATCAGTGGTACAAAAGGCATTGAAAAGTAAATGTGTATGTTAACACAAGGTTTGTATCAGTCTGACTCTTAAAAGACCCTTTTGTCAAAGCTGAAAATATTTTGCATCTCCTTCACCTCAGTGGCTCACCAGTTCTTTGCTAAGCAGCAAGTGAACTACTCCGGCTCTTCAGAAGGTACGTATCTCCGTGAAATGTCACAACATCATGTCAGGTTCCCCCCCGCCCAGAGACAATGCTTAACTTCCCCCCTTCCCCCTACAAATTCTCACACTACATTTTTTAATCACTTTTTAACTGCATAAACACTTGAATCTTGCTTTATTTAACTCTCCAATATGAGAACCACAACTGAGAATCACACAGACAACTGAAAACATGGTTGTGATGTAGCTACCTACAGATTCAGAGGGATATACTCAAGTGACAAGTTGTCATCATAACATAAAAAGTTTCAAGACTGAATTGTTGAACAAACCATCTTTCCTGACACAACCTATTGAGAACTTATAAATATATCCATGTAATTTATGCAAAATTATCCTGTTCGAGCATTTGCAGAAACTTGATGCAGTCACACCTCAAAGCTCAAATGTTGTCATTTACGCATAAAACAAATACAGGGACATGAACTCTTAAATTATGATTACAATTTTGTTAATCTATAGCCACAAACACTAGAGATAGCTGTTTGCAGTTAAGATGTTAAATAACAGAATGTGGTTTGTTTTTTGGTTTTTTTTAACAGAATTTAAGGTACCGTATGACTACTTGAATCAAAATCAGTACTTCTAACAGATATTAAATGCTGTAAATGCAACTATCTTCAAAATTTGCTCCTTTACAAGTTGCTTCATATTCTAAAACATTGCACCATCTGATGAGTGTGGAAACAAAAGCAAAGAAGCTTCTAGTCAGTACAGGCATAGCTGGCTACAAAAATTTATTCTGCAGCTTTGACCTTGCTGGATATACTGAAATTTTTAGAAGCTCAATTAAAGAAACTTAAAAATTATTTCCCAAATTAAAATGTCAAGGCTCCATTTTTTCTCCTTAAAAGTGACCTGAATAAAAATGTGTTCTAAGACTAGAAAGTGACAGCTAATAATATGCACAGCCTTAAAAAACCCCTCTGATTATAGTATCTGGTGCTTATGTTAGCATTAAGAACCTAACAATTCAGTCTGTTATATACTCTAAAATATCATCTTCCTGAGCATCTAAACTATGAGTCCTCTTTTTTAGTGAGGACCTACCATAAGTCCATTGTTGAATCCATAACTAGTGCAAATGAGAAACTTAATATGAAAACCTGAAACAACTACAATTTTAGCTCTATTTACAAAAGAAAAAAAGCAGCAAGAAGGGAGGGTTAAAGTAGACACATGAAATTGCTTGGTTACTTGCTGTGGTGTCATTAGTGGTAAAGGTCAACTATAACATCAAGCACATATCTGTGACACTCCTGACAGAGGTGTTTTAAAGTTAAAATGACACAATCATCTGTGTAGGCTAGCTAACTAGAGCCTAAAATACATCAAGAAGAGGTTCTGTGGCAAAGACACACCTACACTCCAACTATAGAAGCATTTAAAAAAACCAACCATCCCAACAGCATATACTATACCCATGCTGCAAAACTTCAGCTGAAGAAAGTATGTTCATAAACTAGAAAAAGACAAGACTTTTGAACATCTACTTATTAATAATCAAATCTAGGTTTGCCTGATAATAACCAAATAACTAAAGGAACAGTGAGACATTCAAAGGTGAATCTGTTATTCAGGTTTTGTTGTTTGTTTGGTTGGTTGTTTTTTTTTAAACCTCTTCGTACCCCCTCATCTAGAAATGGCTATATGGTCTTGAGTATTTAAATGCAGGTACATCAGGCCATGTACTTTTGGATAGTGCTTAAGTGATAACATTCATTTTAACTTAAAGAACAATCATGCTTGGGCAGACCACAAGACACTGCTCTGCATAGACACAATTGGCATACTGTGATAGCAGCAGCTGCGATAGCTGCTAACTCCGATTTCGACTCACATTAACAGTGTGATTTGTTTAAGTGAAGAAAATTTTAACAGTAGGAAAGAATTCTTAGTTCATGAAAAGTCTTAAAAAAACCACAGAAGCTTTCAGCTGAGTGTTTTAAGTAGTTCACCTTTGCAATATTATCTGCTTAAAGGTCTTGATCCTGAAGTTAGAGCCTGGCAGTAGACCATTTTCTCCAGTTAGAAACATACTCAATATGGTCCTCGAGACACAATACCTGCTTTTGTATTTTATTTAATCAGCCCAAATCAATGGACATTAAAAATTCTGAACACATGGATCTGCTGGAGTTACTGCCTTAGTAAAAAAAACTGCTAAAGCCTGGCTTTTAAGTCAGCTTTTGGACAATCATGCTAGTCTGAAGACTAGAACTTGGAGCAAGATACTCCTGATACTTTCAGGTTTAACATGAGCTGCCGAACACTCAACCTGTGAAGATTCAGGCTACCTATTTGAGAGTCAAAACATGGCATTCAGAATCCAGCTTTAAAGATTTGCTCTTTGTGTAGCATTGGCTGGTATGAGCACCATCCAAATTACCAGTTTAAATGGCTAAAGTACATTTATCAAATGGTACTGTCCTATTGAGAATCTGAAATCCTCTGAATGGAAATGATTGCAAGACAGAAACAACATGAAAGCAGTTTATATTAAAGATCTAAAAATTAACACCCATTGAAATGTAAAACTCAGCTTCTTTGCAAGTGATTTGTTTTCTTTTAAAAAGCGTGTTTCAAAAATAAACGAACAAAAAAAAAATCTGTGCTTGTGAGAAGTATTACCTAACCATACAAATCCTCAGGTGGATAGTTATATTCAAATGCAGAATTAATAAACCTGAGCTTTTAGGACCAGGCACATTGCTCATATTGTTTGGTTTGAGCAAACAGGAAGGAAAATTGAAGGTGAAAAATCATTCAGTTTCGCATTGTGTTTCCATCACTCAAGAGACATCAAAAATCAAACTCATATTCATAGAAAGCACTGAGTTTATACTGGCATGAAAACAGTTAAACACAGCAGAATATCATTAAGAGGTTATCACAGGTTTTAGTAAGTTTATTTACAACATAACTAAGAAACATCAAGCTCGCAATCAAAATAAGGTCACCAGACACTGCCATTTGAAGAAAAACCCACCCATATTTTAAAAGAGTTAATTCTTTTCTTCATCCAATGAATGAAAAAGAAAAAAAGAACACAAAACACATTCTTCTGTGCTTGTGTTTTGCCTAAAGAAATGCCTGAAGCATGTTTCTTGGGGAATAAACCCAGAGCAGTACCTATCAGAAGTATTTTTAGCTTTGTTTTTTTAAGCTGTGCTTTTTGTTGTGTTTTACGTCAGAGAATAGGAAAGAATATTCATATTATTTAACTACTTGACATGCAACATGAGTGCGTAAGCTGGTATCCCAGGGGCTGTATAAGGTATGTTCTTTTAGAGAATTAGATTATCTAAGTAAGGAGCCTAGATTGTCTCTGAAAGAGAAACAGGCTCCTCAATTAAATTAAGTGCAATGGTGTGAATACCTGACAAGATTTCTAATTGTCCTTAACGATTCTAGGACAAGGCAACAATCTCTTTGCTATATGAGGTAAGTATAATGGTTCAGTGCAAGTCATGCAGCAGAACTTGTAGACATTATTTTGTCTATGAAAGAACTTTAATTGATGTAGCTTGTGTTATCTTAAAAACCTGAGGGAGGAAAAAATAAATCTTACAGTGAGTCACACAAGAAAAACTTGGCTATTGGCTTAACTTACTTGTGTTTAGATCAGTGTTCCCATGATATTTAACTACTTTTATTTAAAAACAAAACAAAAACACTTGAACTTTAGGAAATTCCCAAGAGATATGTCTTTTATAACTGCTGTAAATAAAAGCAACTTTGCTGTAACTAATGAGGCCACCATGAATTCAACTTCACACAGGTTATGTTTCAGTTTTACCTACGGAAGTACAGAAAACTTACTTTCATACCTTTAAGCACTACACGTAATTAGTTATTAGGTACCTAGTTAGCCAGTAGGGTCATTCATTGTCTGTCACTGCTATGTATGCCAAGAAGCGTTATTTCCATCAGAATTTACAGCGGTTTAATACCCGAGATGATCCATCAATGCAAACACCAAAGATTAAGCAAGATTCATGGCAGGAAAAAGCTCTCCTTTTGTAGACTACTCCTTTCTAACTTATCTTGTTTACATCAGATGTATTTCTTGTAGTAATTGACAGCTGACACTGATCAGTCTTATTTGGACTCAGTAAAAAATATATATAACATTCTAAAAAATAGTAGCACAACATTAATGATCTACAGACAGCTTCGTCCCCTGCCACACAAGCAAATCAGTCAGAACAAAGTTGTGCGATCCTGTAAAGCTGATCAGTGGAGTTCTGTGTGACTGTGAATGATGCAGCATGCATTCAACACGTGTGCAAAGATGTGTTCGCTCTGTGAAAGCTTGGAAGAAACAGGTAACCGGTACCTACACATAAATGCTATTGTGCCAGGCTTTCCAAGTGACATAAACTTAATTACTGCTATTTCTTACTATCTTCTGAAATCACTATTGTATATTTATGATTGTTAATCTAAACACCTCAGCCTTTTATGTCAAGTGACAGGAACGGTTCAAATTAGCAAGAATGGGTGTTTGACAGCAACACGATTGCCAACACAAATCCTCAAGAAAAGAGGCATGAACTCCAAACCCTTTTTCATTACGACTTGCAAAATGTAGCAGTGATCACAAGGACTTAACCACATAATGACATTACAAACATGTGGAAAAAGAAGAACAAAATTTCAGTAGCAGCGTAATTTATGCAAACATCTAAAGTTTCCACAGCAGTGGTGGATTACACTGCTGTCCTCCAAAGAGGATTATTTTTACTGTGTTCTGCAACTATGATTCTACACATGTAAGCATAGGTAGACCTCCAGCGTAACTAGAGCCAGACAAGCATGCCTATATAACTGCTGTCTCTGGTGCTCACAGGTAAGTCCAACAATTAAGTGTGCCCACCTTCTCACTTTGATACAATCTCTTTAAAAATCCACAAACATCCAAAGAGAAACAGTAATGTGATTTACTAAACTGCAAAGATTTTTTCTGGCCCTACCAGACAGAAATTTAATTATAATTTGAATGCATAAGACTTGTTTATCTGTATTAATATGCTGTCTACAGCTTCTGAGAAGTTCAAAGTAACAGTCATACTGACTTGTAAGGCATGCTGAATGAGTAAGCATATTCACAACTTGTGCTTAGCTGTGTATGAATTCCAAGGCATATGTCACTGCAGTTTCAACATGCGACAACATTCGTATTTTTAACACTGTGCCTAACGCCTGCCTTAGCCTCTCCTCTGGGAGACATTTCAGTGTTTACTTTCAACTATTCTTGGAAACCTCTACTGCAAAGCACTACCTACCTGTAACACATTAACAGATCGGGTTGAACACATGAACAGCACCTTCTTCCCCATTCTTATACATACACAAATTATTCCACACATACACATGGAGCAGAAGTTAGGTATGTCCAGAAGTTACCGTTAGGCTCAAGAATACTGCAAGTACCCGAGCTCTCCCGGACAGAACTGGGATGTGGCTTCTTGTATCAAATAGAACTCTACCAGATAATTAATATCAGAACTCTAGTGGAAAATCTGGTCCCAGTGAACATCCTTTACTCTTTTGCCTCTATTACAGCTACCCAAGCTTTAGCTTGCTAATTGCTGCAAACACAGCTGTACAAAATCAAGTATCAGTTACAACAAATGAAACTCTAGGTTACTGCGAGAAGCCTAACAAAACCCAAATACAATACTTTCACGTGAAGATGAAGAAGCATTCTGTTTTCTTTGCCTATTAATATTTTGCACTTTTGCTGGAATACGGTAGTTCAGTGTAACTCAAAAATCCAATCTGACACAGGCATAACTAAAATTAAAGCAAGTACAGAATCAGTGGAATAACCTGCTTTCTATTTTAAAATGCATAGTTTCTGTAAGTTGCAGACACTTTTTTTGTGGCAGCAAATGGACAAGTGTCATAAATTGTTAGCATGGCTACTGAGGTTTCGATCCAAAATAAAAGGTCTCCACTAGCAAGAAATGTTATGAATCAATGATTATAGGCAAGAATGGGCAAAACAGCACTTTCTCAACAGGTAATGGAGGCTTGGAGTCCAGTGACATACTGGAAAGTACATAAGGGGTCACTGGTAACATTCAGGAAGTGAACCCAGATCTCTGGTTCTAAGACACATCCTCCTGTTTTAACACTTTTTTTGGCTTTCACCAAAAATATAGCACAAAAAATGCTACAATGGAAAGCAAAAAACCCTCTAACATATAAATGTCCAGAATACCAGTAAAAGCTGAACTTGACAAGCACTCAGCCATCTAAGGAATAAAACCTTAAGAAAAAACACTTAAGGCCAAACAAATCAGATCAGGTATCAGAATCAGACACTGCTAAATACGCTGAACTGTGTTAGTTGCAGTCTAGTACCAAAACCAGTACAGAAATGTACACTTTGCATTGAAGAATCAGGACTGTAACCACTCTTCAATTTTTCTTTAAAATGAAGGCAAAAGGCTATGCAAGCCTACAAACGCAGCAATTACGCAACAGCCTTACCTGCAAAGGAAGGAGGGTATTACTGTTGTTGTCAGTTCGGAAAACATTATCTTCAATCCATGATTTTGGTGTCAGTGATGGAGTTGAACGAGTAAATTTAGGAGGAGCTATGACATTACCAGAAAAGGGTTTCTTCAAAGGAGAAATCTGGTTCATAGTTCCTGGAATTCCCATGTTTCCAGTTCTACGATGGTCTCTGCCATGCATTCCTCCCCAGGATATATTTCCTGTGCTCCAGCCGCTACTCTGATTGCTCCAGGGTGACTGCTTCAGAAGAGGCTAAAAAGAAAGTTGCACTTACATTATTTTGAAAATACTTGAAATATTTTTCTACGTATAAAAAAATGCCCAAAGAACAAAACCAAAACCCAAGCCAACCAACCACCAAGTCATCAATGTGCTAAGATTTATACAAACCACTTCTTGTTGATAACACGTAAATGAATTACTGTTGCAAGGAACAAAACAAAAAAAAATTCTAATACTCCCCCCGCAGTATTTGTTTGTGAGAGCAATTCAGATTATTATTTTAGTACTTGCTAGCACTTTGAAAATATGTAAAACAAATCCAGGGTGTAAAACAATGTTATAAAAATCCTGAGACCATTTAAGGGCACATTACTTGATATTATACAGTGAAATGTCTGCAAACAGAAGAATTTCAAAGAGGTAAATTTCAAAAACGAGTAAAATAATTATTCTACTAATAATAATTATTTCTACTCTGCAAGTAGCAGTATTTCACTACAGTGAATAGAAATTTTAGAATTAAAATTCATGGTGAGATTATAAGAGCAAAAAAAGCACTGACTATTGTACAGAGTAACTGCTTGAGAAAGTCATCTTAACATTTCCACCAAATGCGTAATTCTGTGGCCTCTGCTTAAATACTTCTGCAGTTAACTAATTTATGGAATAATTCCATTATTTGTGGAATTCTGCAGGGTGGAATATGGGGGGGTGGGGTGTCTTCTTTGAAGGTTGGGATGTTTCCTATGTAGACACAGTATAAACTATTTCTACATCTAAGAACTGCACTACAACCCACAGCATGGAAATGTACGCAGTTTTGAGAGGACAGGTTTTTCAGGATGACAAGTTTCATTCCTAAACTACAACTTGTGTTTTAAGGTGACCTACAGTAGTTGTCATACCACCAAGAGGTGGAACCACTGAGCCTGACTGACAGTGAAGAACACTATTTATCTTTAGTGTTCTCAAATC
The DNA here is from genome assembly GCA_013397515.1 of Upupa epops. Taxonomy (NCBI): domain Eukaryota; kingdom Metazoa; phylum Chordata; class Aves; order Bucerotiformes; family Upupidae; genus Upupa; species Upupa epops. The sequence continues at coordinate 403,132 of VZRI01013377.1, forward strand.
TGACTGGTCTTAGCAATGCTTTTTGTTAAACACAGAAATAATGTGTGGGTATTCTAAATGCAGTTGTTCTGTGAAGTCCGAACACAGAACTTTTATCTCCAAGCTTAGCTGCAAGCAACCCTTAGTTTGTAATCCTAATGACTTCATAGTTTAAAGCATGTTAATCCAATATATATCAGATAAAACAGAACTTTTTGAAGATAAAATTGTAACACCACCCTCCCAGAAAACAAAAAAGAAATCAACCCATTAAAGCCATTTTTGGTCAAGCAATCAGGAAAACATCCCATTCTGTATAATTGCAGATAATTATCTTGTAAAACTTGAATGCTTTGGCTGGACTTTTGGGAGAGGCAGGCACTCTTGTGAAACCTTAAGAAATAGTGCAAACGTTAATGAGGCTCTAATACTGCCACCTAGGCTGTCATGGACCTTTCGAATTTACCAACAACTAGCCAGTGACAGAAAATTCCTGTACACCTCACTGCTGGAGAACTGCTTTGGAATTTGTTTGAAGAGGCTTATTATAGATGTTAAGGACAACGAGTACCTAATCACAATGCATCCAAACCAGTTCCTGCACAGGCACATGTAATGAGGTATTCCAACTCCGATGGAAATACTTCACAAATCTAGCTCTACTGAACAAAACTGACTGCAGGATTTAATAGTGGAATTAAGCAAAAATTAAGATGAGGCCTACAGAAGCGTGGCCTTTCATAACCGAGCAGACGACCAGAGCAAGATAAGGCACTAGCAGATTTTAATGTAGATCTGTGTTCCTCTGGCTTCTTACAAGATGTTGTTCCAGGAATAAAGGTAAAGCTTCCATTTTAACAAGGCATAGCTGCGATTAAACCCGGTATCAGAACTACGGTAACCCAAAACACGGCGCTTCCTCCGAGTATCAATTCAAGCGAATTCCGGCAAAACCGCTGAAAAGAACACGGCTGACAGCTCTGCCATCCGAACGGGCTCTCGGTAACTTGTGCCCACTCGGCCGAGCTCGCGTGGGGGCGAGGGCAGGTCTGAGGCTGGGGAAGGAGCTGTCAGTCTTATTGTTCCGGGCACACGGCCACTGCGGGGCGGGGGAGAAGTGGGGGGACGGAAAAGAAGGGTATTTTCACAATGAATCTCCCTTTTGACAGCGAAAGGAGCGGTTACCCTCTTTCACAGGGAAAACCCCCTTCTCTCATCCCGAAAAAAATCAATGTCCCCGTGCAGCCGCGGGCGGACCGTGGAGGCCGCTCAGACCCCGAGGGCCACGGCCGCACCAAGCGCCCCGACACCACCTGCCGCACGGAAGGAGCCGAGAGAGGCGGGCGCGACCCTAACAGCCGCTCTCCAGCCCAGCTCCGCG
>VZRI01013377.1:404712-583354 GCA_013397515.1 Upupa epops
CCCGGCGGTTCCCCCCCGCCGATCCTCGGCCCGCTGAGGCGACAACAGCCGTTTCGGCCCCGCCCTGCCTCTGCTGTTGCGGTCTCTCCGGGCTGTCAAAGCCGCCAACAGCGGGGAGAGAGAGTCCTGCCGGCCTCGCTTACTGGCCAAGAGATGGGTGCGGAACCCCCATCCCCTGTTCCGCGTCTCCTTGCCTTGCCACGGTCCTCCCGTGGCGCCCCGGTGTCCCCTCCGGAGCCGACCGGCCCCGGCTCCCTGCCGCCCCCAACGGTACCTGGTGGTGGTTGTACGAGTTTCTCTGCTGCAGGAAGGCGGCGGCGGCGGCCGCAGCCTGGTGTTGGTGCTGGAGCTGCGGGCTCACGGGGGACCGCCGGTTCTGCTGCTGCTGCTGGTGCTGCTGCTGCTGAGGTAAATTCATTTGCGGCGGCGGCGGCGGGGGGGCGGCGGCTGAGAAGGGGCTGCTGGAGGGCCCGGCGCAGGGGCTGTGCGGAGACACCGGCGAGAAGCTCTGGAAGAACGCGGGGTTGATGGATGACGGAATCCCCGGGTAGAAGCTGGTCTCGGATTCCGGGCTCGGCGGCGGCATCGCGCTGATCTGACCCCCGCCGCTGCCGCTGGAGACCGGAGGCTGCTGCGTCTGCTGCGGAGGCGGCGACGAGGTCTGCACCGACCAGGGGGTGCCGAAGCCGGGCAGCGGCGGAGGAGGAGGGGAAGCCGCCGAGGAGGAGCCGCCCCCGCTCTGGTGATGGGGGCTGGGGATCTCCGGGCTCTGCAGGCTGCTGAAGCCAGAGCCCAGCCCGCCGGGCAGAAGGTTCCCAGGGCTGCCCAGCAAGTGGCTGTTCGGGGGAGACTCCATGAGGGGCAGCTTGGCTCTCGCCTGCAGATAAGGAGGAGACGGAGGCGGATTCACGCAGGAGGCGGCGGCGGCCACCCCCACATTGGGGTCTGTGGACACCGGTCCTCCTGGGCAGGAAGGGGCGAGCCGCTCCGAAACCCCCCTGTCCGCGCCGGGGCTGAGGGGCCGCTGGTGTGGGCAGTCCCCGGTCCGCGGCGACTCAGCGGTGTGAGCGTTGAGGAGCTGGAGCTGCTGCTGTTGCCTGTGCTCCTGCTGCTGGTACTTGTCAGTGGGGTTGCTGAACTGCTGCTGCTGCTGCTGAGGGGGGTGGTGATGATAGTCTGGGGGGTGGTGGTTATTCAGGGGGTGGCTGCTGCCGAGCTGGGCTGGGCTGCTGAGCTGCTGCTGCTGCTTAAACTCTTTCCTCTTCTGGCTCAGCTGAGGAGGCGGCGGCTGCTGCTGCTGTGGTTGCTGCTTGTTTAAATCCTGGTGGGGGCTGAGACTGGGTTTAAAGTCAGAGGAGGGGTGGCCGAGAGGGGGGTGTCTTGATGCGGGGCTGCTGCCCAGCCTCTCGCTGCCTGACTCCTGCTGTGTCACCCCCAGGAGCGGCTCATCCTGCATGTTCTGATGATGCGCAGCAGTTGCTGCCGACGGGAACAGGGAGGGCGGCGGCGACCCACCGACCCTCCCGGTTGCAGCAGGCGAGAAGGAGCAGGATGAAGGAGAGGCAGCTGCCAGAGCGGGGAAGGACCCGGCGGTCCCAGCGACTCCCGCACCCCACTGTGTGTTGAAGGCCGAGAGCCCCAGGCTGTGGTCCCCCATGCAATGGGGTAGAAGGGGAGTGGGTGTCCCTGACACCGGCTCAGTGGCGGGGGAACTCCCCACCCTGGGGGGACTGCCGAGACAAAGATAATTAAGAATCTGAGACGGTCAGGGGTGGTGGTTAAAGACCCGTCTATCACAAACCACTATACACCCCCCAAAATAGCCCCTTTATGGAATAAGGCCCTTTCGCTTATCGTAATTCCCACTACGGTGCCTTTTAAAAAGATCGGGCCTTCTGGTAATAAATAAACCTGCGTTTATCAGGGCTCATCTCTTGCTTTTCCTGCCTCCTAACCTGTCGGGACCTCCGGAGGGGCGGCCCTTCTCGTACCCACAAGTGATCCGCTAGATCACCGTGAATTACCCGCACGGGTCGTCACCCCCAAGCTCGAAACTCCCCCCAGTCGCTCTCCCGCAACGGGGGGGCAGAGTGGTGCGATCCCAGCCTGGGCACTGGCGGGTCGAGCCCGCGGTACCCCCTCACGGCGGATAGTACCACCCCCAATCAGGCTCTCCGACCGACCCCCACCCCCCACTGCCCGCGCTGGTCCGCCTGCGGCCGCCTTAAGAATGCCGGAACAGACGTCATACTGCGTCACGGTCCCGCCCACCCCGGCGCTGCCGGTCGGTGCTGGCACCGCGCCGCCGGCCCGGCCCTCTCATGAATAATGCGCGAGCGTCCGCGAGTCCGTCCTCGCGCCGCGTCCCTGTCTCTGCTGCGGGGAGGGGGTCTCGCGCGCTCGTGTAGCCCACGAGCCAGGCGGGCTCTACCACCTAGGCGGGGGGGGTGGAAGTGTGCGTAACGGCCCCGGGGACGAGGGGACTCGTCGGGCACCAGCGACTTTCCTGTCCTCGGGCGGGAAGCCGCGAGCATAAGCCGATTTCATTGCGCTCCGTGGCAGCCTCTGCAGTCGGCTTTTGTGTCCTCAACTGGGCCGCGGTGGGAGGCGGGCGGCTGTTAGGAGTGGTCATCCCGTCGAGAAGGAGGGGGCCCGCTTGGCGCCTCACCCCACCCGACCCCACCCGACCCGACCTCACCCCACCCGGCGCTCATTTGCATTGAAGCCGGGCTGCGGGCCGCGTGAGGCGCGGGGAGGCTGGGCGGGCGTAGAGGTCACACACCTTACTCGCCCGGTCTTGGGCTCCTTAGGGACCCGCAGAGCTCACACTGTAGTGCGTACTGGTGTGTAGGTGCCTGTAAGGTGCTCTCTGGACTGGAGGTGGGGTTTTACCCTTTCCACCTCACGCTGAATGCAAACAACTAGTCTGGCAGCCATAGCTGTAACTGGTGTAGACAGGGATGTCTCTGAAAAGACTGAAACAAGGGAGCTCCCTTTGTGTTCTGTAAAAGCTGTGGCTTGGCAGTGACTGAATTTAATACATTGAGCCTGAGAATACATTGGGGAGGTACCATCGTACACTTGACCTATTGTACTTCTCTCTAGGCGTCCGTTAGTGGCCACCGGCATAGATGCAGTGGCTACCTTCCATTTGGCGATGGCTTTTGATATAACCCAGTGTAACAATTATTATGTGTTAAATTTGTACGTGTTATTTGAGTATAAAACGTACAGGAATTAAAACTTGTTTAGTGTCTTCAGTCGTTGCTGTTGTGATTGTGAACCTGTGTGATAATGTGTGTTTGGGTATCCTCATTACTCATATTTGCTTCTGTTTCAGTAACTGCAGCAAATGTCTGAATAACCAGTAAAAAATACAAATTCAGATCAAGGCCCTACAGATGATCGCATTCTGAGTAAATGTTGCTGGCCAAGTAATGGTTCCTCTCTGAACTGTGAGTTGCTTTACAGGCACGGTCCTCATAAACAGTAGTTTTGTGAGCTGCAGAACTGGTAGCATCTGGCTTTGCTTGCATTCATGTCATATGCCTGACATTAGGTTATGTGCAAGCCTGAACAGAAGCTGCCCTCTCTCTACCTGGGGCGTTCTCAGGCATCAAGAAAGGGTTGAAGCAATGCTGCACTGTGTCTTAATATAACCAGATACTTATTTCTACAAAGTGAGTAGGAACTCATTTAGTTTTGTTGGTTTTGGGGGTTTTGTGAGGGGTTAGCTTTTTTGTCCCTCACTTTTATATGAAGCCTAAATTCTAAAAATTTCTTGCTTCAAAACATATATTGTGGCATCTTTGTGTAGTCCTTTTAAGCTGACTTGAAAAACAAAGGTACTCTGATCCTCTGTGACAAATTACGTCTACCATGGTAGCTACCCACCCCAGTTGTGCATATTTATTAAAACAACTTTTTGTTGCGTGAATTTCATCTTGTTAACCATATAGAAAACAAGCATCAGCTCTGCATTAGCTGCCTAATCCTCTACAAACCTAAGACAGGTGCTATGAAAGCATGATTCATCCTATCCTTACATTAGCACCTTTAGAGAGACAAACCTGAAAGATTGAAGTCTTTTGATTATGAGAAAAGCTCCAGGATCCAGGAGGTCTTTGGTGGCCCTTTGTCTTGTAGTATGTGCTTCTTGACTTGGATAAAAGGAAGAGCAGCTGTACGGACTCAAACTAAGAATCCTTTGGGCTGCATATCCTGTCTTTTCTGCCTCTGAGAGCACTTTGGTATATGCTGGGTCTGCAAATTTTTGGCCTCTCCTCCACCAAATCAAGTCTCTTAATTGGCAATTCAGTGGCATCAGGTAGTGCTGAGTCCTGCCCTCGATGCTGTTTGATTTCTTTCTTCAGCTCCCAGTTTCTTAACTTTAGACCACGTGGCCTTTGTACCCACTTGCTGTAATGTTTTTGGGTTGGTTTTTTTTTTTTTCCTCTGTTGTAATCCCTCGACTCCTTTTTGCTTTCTTTTCCCTTAGCTGCCCCTTTTCCAGGGATTTGGATTGGGCTAGTAGAAAGGTAATAGTGTCTAAAAATAGGTGCCTAAACAAATGTGTAAGAACAGACAAGCACGTATCGTTCAGTTATATTAACTATTTGCAACTCGTGTGTTTCCTGGAATTGCCCTTCCACCCTCTGGGGGATACTTGGACTTCACATTCCCTGCTAACAGAAGGTGACCGTGTGCCTGGGCCTGAAGAAGACAGCGTGCTGGCAGATGTACCTTCATCTGAATGGCTTGGCGAAGCTGAAGAGTTGCTGAGCTGGGATAAGCAGCTTAGGCTAGACAACAAATATTGCAAAAAGTGAATGCCAAGCTGTATGTAACATTGCTGTGCGTAGTATGTAAATTGAAAAAAACCAGTTGTTGCAAAACAAGCTGTCAGTATGGTAAAACTGAATATACCTCGGTTATGGTTCTTGCAGCCATTAATCAACCTGCTTCTGTGTATTCCTCATGACAAACGTGCCAGTCAACAACTTTACCTGGGAGGCCTGTGGTGAAGCTGGGCTGACTGCTCTCCTGGGTTTGTCAGTGCTTGAAAAGCAAGGATCACCTTATTTGTCTGGTGTTCCGCATCATCCACTGTGTGCTAAATTTTATGTGGCAAATTGAACAAGCAGTGCTACAGAAGAGAGAAAATATAAAGACGCATCACAACAGCCTATAGGAAATAACACTAGATAAAGACAAACAAAATAAACTTCAAGGATTACAAAGCAGCTCTTCTAACTGTCATTTGGGTGACGTGACAGAGATCATCAAGGCAGTGGCTTCTGGTTATCATCTCTTCGAAATTGCTATGCGCGGTTTTAAGTTCTTTCCCTTTTATAAACCCAGGAGAATAACCTGCTACTTGGCAGGGTTAGCTGCAGGATATTATATGGGAAAAGGTTTTGGCCCACAGTTCTGTTTTTTCTCCTTGAACAAAAAAAACCCAACCCTTTCAGCAGTTAAAAGAACTGAAAGGGATTGTGCTGAGATGGCTGCCTACTTCATAGCTGTCTGTGGGTTTTGCTTCTTTAAAAAGTGCATGTTCTTGGGGATAAAGCCCCTACTTTTTTCCTAACCAGACACTTCTAAACAAGGTTACAGTTTGGGGAGTATATAGTAAATCATAGATACAGTGCATATGTGCATGCAGAGTGTACCTCAGTGTTTCATCATTTGGTACATTAGAATGAATACTGGAGTAGCAGTAGCATAAAAAAATGAGAATATCTTTGACTACTGCTATAATCTGCTGTTTACCTCTTCAAGTCATTGTGGCTGTGATTTTGAGTATGGGCTGCAAATAACGTACACATATGAAAATGAACTCTGCTTTCATTGCAACAGTAAAACCAGATTTTCTGATTAATTTTTGTATGTTAAAAGTAAATGTAGCTGCAGATAGTACTGACTTAGAAAACCCCTTTTTCTTATGGAGTGTCTCAGTGCAGAACTGGCTGCTCGTAATAGACCAGATTGGTTTTTTCCACAGCCCACAATATTTATAGGCCTTTCACCATTTACAGTGATTTACTATCCTGTTTAACGCCTCTTCTGAGGCTCTACAGCTAGAAGAAAATCAGGGGGTTTTGTATCAATTGGTTGTTTTCTCTTGACTATTTTACCTTTCAGTCTTCTTTTCCACATCTTCTCTTCTGTGCTCTTTGTCAACAAAGGTAGTTTGTCTTGCTCTGGTCATGAGGCTTTCTGCTAAGAGACCTGGCTCAGCTCTTCCCCTCAGGTCAGGCTGTTTAGGGAAGTACTCAGTCTGCTGTTGTGAAGTCTGTGACATCTGTAGGCTTCGTTCCTCAGTTTAAGCTTTGAAATGGGCTTGCGTATACATTCCGGGAACGGCGCATTGTTCTAACTGGTAACAAAAATACACGATTCATGTACTTTTGCTAGAGCTGCTTCCTCTTAACCTTAAAGTTGATTTTTGTTAATGACTTTTTCCTCCTGTGGAAATATGGAAAACAGCCTGGGACTGCAGGTTTTTCATGTAGAAAAGCAGAAGATGAATTTTGACATTTCACAGGAAAAAGAAGTGTACAGATGTATATCAGTGTGTTTCATGCGTTGATTTTCTGTCTTGATCTTTTTAAACTCTGCAAAGAATAATGATGGATTCTTAGGAAGGAGGTAGGCAAGTCTTTTTCAGCAGTGAACAGTCAGTTGAATCACAGTAGCTTACCTTTCTTCCTGTTGATTTTTCCTCATTAAAAGAAACAAACATTAATTGTCCTGATATAACAAAACTGGGGAAAAAAAAACCCCTTTGCTGCATCACTGTGTTGGAATGAAAGTAAAAGCAGTGGGAAAAATTAATATCAGGGATTAAGGTAGTTTGCTTTATTCTGTTCTTTCCATGCCCATGTTGTGTTTTTGTTGTTTTGTTTGTTTTTAGCTAAAAATACTAAGATTTTAAAATTCACAGGAGGTGGGCAGCTTTCTTCCTTTATGCAAAGTCCAGCTTCCATCATGAGACCTAGGCTGCCTGCTGGACTTGGAGGATATGGTTTCTGGTCATAAGAATGCAAAGCTGTGATTTACTCTGGTTTTTCCTCCTTTTTGCCCTGGAGTTTAACCAGTACATTAGACTAATATTTTCTTGCTTGCTAGTCGTGGTTTCTGTTTCTTTTTTGTTTTGGGATTTTTCTGGTAGTGGAAGTCATTAGAGTTTCTCCCAAGAGACTCACTGCCAAAGTAAACAAACATCTTCATGAAAGGAAAATAATGTCTGTGGAGTATTCAGAATTCCGTGTTTTACAGACTAGTATTTATGGCAACCAACTAGTGAATTGAAATGAATGAAATCCTATTTCTAGTTTGCTGCTTCTGCTGTACTAATTGAAGGTGTCAATTTCTGCTAGTTTCTCGGCTATGCAGTGCAAGTTTTGAATGCGTGTTGTAATTTAGGGTGAAGGAAAATATGAGATGAAACACAGTTTAGGAAGGACTTCTTTTTATTGTTGGGAATTGAATAGTGCGTGCAAACCTCTGGGGTATTGCCATTGTCTCCAAAATGTTTTGCATGTGGTTGGCAACAACAACAAGGACAGAAGAAAGTTCAGCTAAAAAATTCATAAAGGCTGTCTGGTGGAATGCATTATAGTCAGCTGTATACCTCTGTGCTCTGTCCCTCTGAACTGATAATTTTTAGTTGAGATAAAACGTTCTGAGGAACAGGAGGCTGGCAGATTTGCAGCATAGATTGTTTGAAGGTTTAAATACTGTGACTATCTCATCTTACTCTAAGTCTGTAGATATAATGTAAGCTGGAGTTGCTGAAAAGTGATAGAATGGCTCTGTGTGTACAGCCTACAAAACTGTGAAGAGCTTGTATTCTGTGTGTCGCAGAATCCTGCATGCTTTCCACCTCTTGTCCAGGATAGCAATACTTCATCAGTGGAGCAAATGCGCTTCAAATTTGTTGAGGATGAGACTCTATCTAGTGCTTTGTTTAAGCAGTAGCTTTCACAAAAGGGACCAGTGTGATCTGGGAACTGCTGCCAAATTAATCATATGTTTCATGACAAATGCAAAGTGTTCAAAAAGTTGGCACTACAGAATAGAGATACTGTCAATCTGTTTAATTGTAGGATTTTAAAGTGTGTGTTGTTGCCATTGCACTCATGTATCAGGTTTTTTACAGTCCTTATAGCATGGCTGGTGAATCTGGTTATATTATTAGGACATAAACCACAATAATTCTTGATACAGAGAATACTACCATTTTAATGCAGATTTTTTTCCTATGTCTGTGTGCAGAAGAAGAGTTAAGCAGTATGTGCTGCTGTGGTAATAACACAGTATTTGCTTTTCTTGGTACCGTGCAGGTGCAGCTGCCACTGTTTACCAGACATGAAGGTGTTCACAGTTCTGGGTATAAATTTGAGTTTTGCTTTAAAGAATGCATGAGGTGTCATTACTAATTGCATGAATCTTCAGTGTATGTTTATGTACCTGAATATTGTGGTGTATGACGCTCCCAGAAATTTTTAGGAATGATCTAAGTAATCATTGGAGAGGTCTCAAGGAACTTGTGTAATTGACTTGTGCTAAGAATAACCATATGATGCTTCCAGAGTTGGAATAATCTGTACCAAAGGTTTGCATGCTGTAGTCTGACAGTATTTAGGAGACGAGGCAGGAGACCCAAGGAGACTTTTTGAACAAGGAAGCTTTGAAGTAGAGTTCATTGAATCCTGTAGGTAGCCCTTACTGCCAGTGCAGCAGGAGAAGTGTGTGTCTGTAGCTAGGTCTGCTCCTCTGCAGGAATGTACAGACCACATAGCAAGTTAAACAGAAGTAGTACATGTTTGTACCTCAGCGGGCTGTTAATACAAGTGCTTTAAGTTGCTACAAGGAAGTTTATTGAAGTGTACTTCTCTGAGAGGTGGTAGAGCCGTAGCATTTGTGTTGTGCTAAAAGCAAAGGCACCCTGTCAGATTTATATGTGAAAATATATTCTCTTGTACTTGACCTTATTTCCCACAAATTTTACACCACCACCCACTGTTTCAATAATACTGTTTTCAACAGACTCTGCAAGATATTTGCTGCTTTAATTAATATGAAACTATCTCAGAAAATAGCAGTACAGATCCTTCAGATTCATTGTAGAACTAAATCAAATATTTATGTATGAACTAGAATTGAAGAAACACAGACTTAAATTAAGAAAACCATTAGCCATTTAATTGTGAATAATTATGCCTATGTATCCAAGGAGTGGTCAACAGCTCTGAGGTAGGCCATTGTGATATCAGAGCTCAGCTGGTCAGGAGCAGCTGGATTGCTTGAGGGTAGGATGCAGTCCTTTCCATTAGCTCAGAGTGTGCAGCATCCTTGGCAGTAACAATGCAACTGGCCTGATGAAGAGCTTGTGCCTCAGAGAGGTAAAAGAGGCAGGCTTGGAAACAGCACAGTGTGAAAATCGGTTCTGCTGTACAGCAAATGAATCCCCTCTCAACACTTGGCTGGCTTTTAGTCACGTCTCAGCTTTCTTCCCCACCTATGGCTTTTAAATTATTAAGTTGCATTTCTGAACAGTGCATGGTCACTGAAGAGGAGCTTTCACTTATTTTGCTTCTGATATCCCTTCTCCTAAATATACCTAACTCTGCTTGGGACTCAGAAAGAAGTTACCTGAATCCTCTCATAGTAATGGACTATGATCTTCAGAGGTCCCTTCAAACCCCTACCATACTTTCCTCTCTGATCTAATGATCAATTATAAATCAATGTCAAACTTCATTGCTTTTGACTCTTCATGCTATTACAATGATATTAAAACACTGAAAAGCAATATGTTTTGATTACTAAACCTGTGTTATCTGTGTGGGCTTTTTTGCTGCTGATGTATAGCTTTTTTAGTAATGGTAAAAAAAGAAATTCAAGAAAAAGCCCTGCCAAGAAGCTATGTAAAAGCTGAATGTATTAGAATATTCATGTTAAAATACTTTAGAAGTGCATTAGCTATACAGAAAAAGCCAATTGGAACTCAGGAAATGTAGTGAAAATCCCACACTTCAATAAAATGAAATATATTAAAAAAGAAAGCACACGGTTAAAGTCATCCAGACAACCTTAATTTTCTTCTATAATGAGAACCTGAGGGAAATGTGAAGTTAAATTTAGTTTATTTCTGCAGACTCTATGTTTTTAACCCTTTATGCACCATATCACTTTGAAGAATTATGGTTGCTCAGACGCCTTAACTGTTAACTCTCCTACCTTCATCTGTTTAGCTTTTTTTTTTTGTAAGTTTAACTCTGAGCACTGAAAGTTCGTGCTTTCTAACCACATAGCTACAAGGTGAAAGAACTAAGGTGAGATCAGACCCGTTTATCTTTTATGCAGATAATAGAAAGCCTACTGTAGTTGTCATTTCCTTGCTCATCGTGGCACTGAGAGCTCACACCCATCTTTATGCAGTGGCTGCATAAGTATAGCTTGGAGAAGCTGCTTTGCAGAATCGATGATACCATATGCCACAAATCTATTGTACCGATGCTGTTAAAAGAGGAAGTAACGTAGACTTTTAAAAATTCCAAAACCCTGGTAAACATCCTTGAGTAATTGTGATACCACTTTTGGTCGTTGTGACCAGAGGTCAGTCAAACTGGATCATCTGAAGAGCCTTTTTTTTCATATTTGAGATCTTTCTTTTTTGGTTTTTTCCTCATGCGTATACAGTATGTGGTAACTGAGGAACAGAAAAACCCATAACATTTCTACATTAGGGAATCAAAGGGCTTTTCTTTTTTTTTTTTTACCCAAATAACCTCTCTTTCAACGTTGAAAGGTCTTCTTTATATGAGGAAATTTAGCAGAGACTATAGCACTATAATTATGCCTTGTGGATGCTTTTTAATCTTGCATGAATGCCTGTAGAATTCAAGCATCTACATGGGGAGTTATGCCATCAGAACTATAGGGGCGTAATTATGCTGGTGAATTCTATATGAAGACAAATGCTTTATGAAAAGGAATTTTATTTTGGCTCTTCACTTTTCAGCTGATTCATATTCTGAACTAAAAGGAGTTGATAGATCAATAAAAGTAATGAAAATTCAATGGTTATCAAGTAGACTGTCAAGTGCTGGGGAAATGGGAAAGTAATAAATACATACCTTTCATGATAACATTCAGGTGTGTTTTTCTTCTTATTCTCTCACCAGTGTTTGCATTTGTGAGGGATGTAGTGAAAGATTAATAAAATTCTTTGCTGAGCCTCACAAACTAATATACCCAGTAGCTAAACACTGGTAGATTGTTAGAGAATCTAAACTCACATGAAAAGCAGATGGGGTTTCAGGCAAATATGGCACTGGGGAATTATTTGAATACTTTTTATTCTCTTCAGGACCTCTGCAGCGAGGACTGTGTTGGTCAGTCAGCCGGTGAATTTCTGTATGTGAATTTTCCTATATCCAAGCTAAATGGTAAGCTCTTAAATATGTGAGCCCTAGGACAGTAGTCAAAATAGTAGAGACAGTAGTCTCTACAAATTAGCCTGTGTACCTGAAAATAAATTTCAGTATGTCAGCAAGGCCATAGTAACACTTCAATGAGTATTTGCAAAATGTGCTTGAGTGAGTTACAAGCATGCTTCTGTGTAATTACTACATGGACTTCAAGACAAGAAGAGCCCAATCATTTTGGTGATGTAATCCAGTCTGACCTTGGCGTTGACCACAGAGCATCACTTTGCAAGTCCTCCTTGAAGACCATTATTCAGGGTGAAAATTAGAAAGGTGTCTGGTGTGTATTTAAAGAGTTCAGAGAACAAAGCGTCCTCCACATCTACACCAACACTCACGGTTGGGTGAAGTGTTTTATTTGTGATCTGAATTTGGCTTTGACGTAACTTGTTGAATCTTTGCTGGATTAAAAAAAGTCTTTAGCACTGGACATTATTCAGTGGCAATACTTAAAGACTGGGATCAAGGTATCTCAGCTCTCTCTCGTTGTTAAGCAAATCTCAGTGAGGTGTTTTGGCTTCCAACCGTAAGGCGAGTTTTCTGTAGTTCCTTTTGAGTTTTCAAGCATCCTTCTTAAGTAAGACATCAGGGCTGTCAGTGTGGTATCACTAATGAGAATTACAGCATGGGCTGCAAAAAAGCATACCCTCACTTTGTTTCTGAAGCTTGGAGGAAGACTTAAGGGTGAATATACTACTTCTACCAAAATTTTAACTTTATGTATTTCTTGTTGCAAGCCTTTTATGAGAGATGACTTACAACTGTTTCAAGGCAGGATGGGTGATACCTTGGTGTGATAACCAGAATGTTTGGGTTTGCCCTGAGTAATGTTGCATACAATACTAGTGTTTCTCTCCTGCTTCATGCTATTTTTATCTGCTAACATTTCTTTTAGACTTGAAAACCTAGTCCCTGATTTTGTAAAAATCATTTGGTTTTTGTTCCAGCACATATAACTAATGTTTTTTTTAATCATTAACAAAGTATGCACTTGCCATGCGGGATGGACCAGAGTGAAACAGGTTACAAGCTGCCATGGCTGTGCCTTTTTCTTTATTTCCTCCTTTACCCATTTTTCACCTGTAAAATTTCCTGGTACATCCTTTCAGTTTTTATCAGAGCTTGGCTCTTTATTTACACCCAGTATGTTCACTCCAGACAGTATGTAGTGTTAGACTAAAAAGTCTAACATGGCAAATGGAGTCTGATTTTGGCTACTAATAGAACCTTGTAAGTTATCGTTTGGTAATTAATGTTGAATAGTGAATGCTGCCATAGTAATCACTGTCGTGCAATGGTTAGGTACATGTTTTACAAGCATGTAAGTATGTGGTTTTGCAGTTGCACCCTGTCCCTCTGAAGATGTTTAAGACCTGCTGTGCAAGCAAATTGAAGTAAAATATTTATATTTCCTTGCACTTAGTGATAGTTTACTGTCTTCAAGTGTTCTTTCCAGAGTAGGCTGTATGCTAGTCATGGTAAAGGTCTTGACTAGACCATCTGAAGAATTTTTTGATGTCCTGAAAACAGCAGGATCAATTTCATTGTGGTTGTGTGGGTGGGTGCATGGGCAGGAGCACTGCAGAAATGCATAGAAAAGGCAGCAAGGAACCCCATCAACCTGACGACTACTTACAATGGAACCCTGAGAAAGAGTGGCTTGGAACTGTGAGTAAAGAAACCATCTCCTGCTGTTTGTTTTCTGCTGGGTTTGAGGGGAAAGCACATACAGTGTGCATGGTTTGTAACTGAGATGAATTCCACTAAATAAATGTCTATTAACTACTCAAGGCATAGCATACAAGACATCAAAACTCAGCTGGTTGTTTCTATCTACGTTTACTCATAAAGCGGTATCTTAGAAAGTCCTCAATAGAGGTGAATAGAGAGATGATGCTGTGATGAAACTAAACTAGAACTAAGCAGCAGATCTGGTCTCAACAAGTCAATCAATCATAATTGAACATGTGTATTTCTAGTAGCATCGAGTATTTTTGTTTTGTGTTTTCTAGTCAGAACAAAACCTTGATAGTTAGAGAACCATATAGAAAAGCCTAGGCGGAAAGGGAGCTCTGGAGATAATCTTCTCTAAGATCCTAATGAAAGCAGGACTTTAGATGAGATAATCAGGCACCCGTCAAGCCTGGTGATTTCCAGGGAGTTGTTGCACTTCTCTGGCCAACCTGTCAAAGTTTGATTGCTTTCATGGTGAAAAATTTCTTCTTATACCCAGATGGGTTTCCCCTGAAGCACTTTGTGCCTATTGCCTCTTGTTACTGGCTTTCTTTCTGGATATAATCTTCATCATCCCTATAGCAACCATCTCAGATGACTGTGTTCAACTTCCAGCTGACTCTTCTGCATGCTGAGCAAACCAAATTATTTCAACTTTTCTGCAAGTTCTCTAGGCCTCTAATCATTGTGATGGTCTTCTGATAGATTGTCTCCAGTTTTTAAATGTCTCTTTTGAGCTAGAAGGACCAGCACTTGCCTCAGTATTCCAGATGTGGCCTAAGAAGGGCTGAGGAGAGTGGAATTGCCAAGTCTGCTGACTGCAGATATATTGAGGCAGCCCATGCCATCTCGCTTCATTGCTGCAAGGGCACCAGACTGGCTTGTGTTCAGCTTGGTATCCACTGGTACTCCATGTGCCTTTTACCCCCAGTGCTACTATATAATTTTGACTACATATAAAGAAAGCCAAGCACAGAAGTTCACAAAGCTTCTGGAAGAAAAGGGAGGTGCTGTCTTTATTTTACCCTAAAGCCCAGTGCCTTCAGCCTTCACCCTCAGTATGGGAGACCTGCATTCAGTTCTTCCCTTCTTTTGAAGAGTTGAACCCATGCTGCTCACAACCCTGAATGGTGCCCTCAGGAAGAGGCTGTAACAAGCCACAACATATTCTGGGGTTCCTTCAAACTCCCGTGTTGCCACAGTGTTGGGTTTTTTTTAATACACTTTTGATGTTGCTTAGACTAGGACCTACAGGTGTCACACCTTCTTGGGGATTGGCATTTGTGCTCTCTTCTTGATTCAGAAATGCAAAAGTCCAGAGAAATTCCCAAGAACATTTAAGAAGAAGCTGTGTTTGCCCAGCTCCAGTGTGATCTTTACAACACACTAGTTCTTTGCGTTTAGTTTCTTTCCTTTGATGTGAATGAACTTGCCCGGAGTTAAGTGATTAGTCATGACCTGAATGGCTTCACCTTGGTAGTGCTGATGAGTAAGTGGGGCTCCTAAATTTATTTTGTTTTTAAAAAGGTGCTTACTGTAATAGCTTTTGCTTTGAACACGGTGGCAGCTGGGTCTTTCTTTTTTCTTTCTGTACCTTGCATAGCTTCATCAAAACAGTATAGCAATTTGTAGTGGGATAAGAAATCTTTTTTCTCCTTAGGGAATATCTAAAAATATGTTCAAGTACTGCAGTTTTTTAACAAAAGTGACTTGGGCATAATCTTTGATGTATTGGGTAATAAAAAAATTATCAATATTCATTGCTACTGGGTTTTTTTTGTTTGTTTTTTTTTTTTTGTATTCAAGTGGCAGGTTGATAAAAGATACCCAAAGAAAAATCCACCGTTAGCACTGGCAGTTTGCTTGCACATTGAAAAATGTGCAGGTGGGTTCCCCACATTATATTGCATTTGCAGGTATCAGAGTATGAAAAACAGTGATAATTTTAGCGTAGTATGTGAAATGGAATTAATATTCAGCAGTACTTAAAAAATAGAATTAAAAAGTATCACAATTTGTAATGAGGGTAATTAATATGGACTTTATAGGTTAGCATCAAAATGGCACACATTTCCATCCACTTCACTAAGAGCAAAGCAGAACATGGGAATGATAGGTGTTTCTTTCAAGCAGGCAGGGGACGAATTCTCTTGCAGGGGAGAGCACAGCTTCCTAGGGCTTGTCGACAGTGTGAGAGGAAAAGATGCATTGCCATCAGAAATCCAGAGTGAGGACTTCTGAGCGTCATTTGGAATAAGAACACCTTACATTTACTAAAGATCTGATTTGGGGAAAATCTCAAGGGTATATTTTAACATGGTGCCCCCAAGTTAGGAGCATCCCAAAACCAGAAAGGCAGCCTGGCCTTGAGGGTTCTTGGATAGAATCTGTGAGGCAAGATGCAAACAAAAGGGTTTATTGAATCTCTCTCCCTAAGCACCAAAAGCAGAAAAAGCCCAAGCAGGTGACACAAACAAAACCAGAAACTCCGTCACTATGCCATTACACACAGTCGGAGAAAAACGAATGGGCAAAGCATTCTGTAGTGGTCTTTGGCTTCAAATTGGGTCCCTGGGGAGAGGGACACATACAGCACAGTACAGCACAGCAGCAGCAAGGAGGGGAAACCCACCCCTAGGTCAATTCAAACTCCAATTTCCTGGCGTTCTGCCAGATCTTTAAGAGTAGCAACACAGCACAGCTTCTTGCACAGACAGTTCTGCCAAGGTGAAAGTAAATGCCCTTCTGGGCTCCATACTCCTGCTAGCTCAAGCAGTCCCAGTGTTTTTTTCTCATTGCCAAGCTGTGACAAACGCTTCTTCTGCTGTCCTGTAAATCAGGATGGTGGCAGCCATGTGGTGAGAACACAGTGGTGGCCACAGCAGCAAGCCAGCAGAGAACTTCCCCCTCCTCCAGGGTCTCAGGCTTTTGGGGCTTTTTCTCTCTGTTAGCTCACCACTCCACCATCTCCAGGCTTGCAACAATCAATATAACCGCTCTGCTCGATGCAAGGAGGTCTGCTTCACCGTGCAGGTGAGAGAAAGGCATTCTGCTGGCCCAGCACGAAACTGCATGCTCCAGCAAGGCAGACAAGGGATAGGGTGTCCTGCCATCACGCCCCAACCTCACTCCACTGTGTCTGGCTCCAGGTGGGCAGCGGGATCCTTGCAACATTCCAGCCACAGGGCTCCAGGAGAGAGGAATGTGGGAGAGAGTGAGAGAGACTGTTCACCCCTGACCAGTGTCTATTATTGGGGTGGAGGGCAAACAGGAATGCCTCCTGCACCTCCACTGTAAATGAGTCGCAAAGTCACAACCCCCTATGGGAGCCCCATTCTCAGCACCTCCCTGGCTCTGGCCTGGATCCGTTTCCATTTGTCAACTAAAACGGGACATTTAGCTCTTATTGGCCCCGGCTTCTCTGAGGGGCAGAGAAGCCATCTGGGGTGGAGGGTCTTTCTGGCTCCCCCACAGTCTAAACCAAAATATTATTTTGGGAATAAAAGGAAAGAAACAATGATATCAAACCCTATTTTTTCCCTAATCTAGAACACATGGAAATATCTTCATCAAGCATGATCTAAGTCAGAGCAGGATTTTCTGACACACCAGGCAGTGTCAGCCATTGATCACCAGAAACTCACAGGTACTGCAGTTCAGCTCTGTGGAAACAGATTCAGCACCGTAAAATCAGCCACTTCTTCAGAACTTGCTTCCCTAACTGGGTGCTAAAAGGGTAGGTTTTAATGGAAAATGGGACATTTCAGGAAAATCCTGCTGGGTACTCTAAAGGCAGTGCTTTAATGAGCAAGTAAGTTACCTTGGAGAAGAAAGCTAGCCTGGTAAAGGTGGCACAAAGGTGGTAATTAAACAAGAAATCAATGGTAAGTATGGAAAAGGGGAGCATAACTGGGAATGAAAATTGAATCTGCAAAATTTAAATGACTTTCAGAGAAGATAAAGGCAATGAGGAATTATTACAGGCCAGTTGAGACGATAAGAAGGCGTTACCAATGTGTTAGAAACAAAAGAATAACTAAATCAAGTATAGAGTTTAGCCTTGCAAAAAACAAACCAGAACAGATCCAATGGCTAGAAATCAAAGCTTGAAAAATTCAATCACGATAAATATGCAGTGAGGGTGATTACACATGGGAGTAATTTCCCAGGTAGGTAGGTGGTCAACTTGCCATTGCTGGGAATTTAATCTGATTGGATACACTTTAATCTGACTCTGTGAACAGGCTTGTGGACGTCTCTGCGGATGGCTGTGGAGGTCATTTCTCCTGTGCAGTCTGTACATCTGTGAAGTTTATAAACTGTCGAGGAGAACAGAGAGCTCTCAAAGAACTCAATATGCTCTACACAGACTGTTTCCTCCCTAAGTCAGGGTAGCAAAGGCTTTGAGGTCTCTTTGCTTTCCCCTTTGTTGTGACGTGTAGGCATATCTGAGACTGTAACTATGATCATTTGGGCATATCTTCCACAATCAACTCGCTGTCATTACTGGAGCCTGGCACAGAGGCATCCCAGGGCTTGTTTGGCATTCATATTACCTTAACTTCTTCAAGACTGAATTCATTTCTTTTCATAATCCAACTGACTGGGGAAAGCAGTTGTAAGTGGGTGAAGCATTGTGTCACACACAAGACAGCAGGTTGGCTGTACTAGATTTATAAAGAACCTACCAGCTTAATTTTGCTGCAGGAAGAGTTACAGGTAACAAGTACAGTTTCCTCTTTCAAAATGGGATGATGTCAGTCCTGATGCTTGACAGAGTTGCAGAGCTGCTACGCAGCAGTTAACAAAGGATTTGTTGTGATTGCTCCAGTGTTGCCTCGGAGTCCAGCTTTCCTTTGCAGCCCTTCCAACCTTTAGCTTAACAAACCTGCACCTCCAAAGCAAAAGTAAGAAACGTCAGTGATATTGCAGCACTGGAGAGGGAGGATACATTAGCTCTTCTTGTTTGGGTTCTGTTGATTTGAAAGTGGCGGCATGCAGCAAGAAGGATGTTAGGCTACGTTTTGTCGTTACCTAAGAGGAAAACAGGTCTGCCAGAGTTTTGCCTGGTGGCTCTGTTGGCAGGTAGCTCTGTTCTGACACTACTCTCCATTGAACGCTTGTGAAAGTACTCATGTGCTTTACGACAATATTCCTTTCCATGTTGGAAGCTGAGGCTGTCCACAGACCCCTATAGCACCGCAAAGCTGTGAAATAAGACATGCTGTTTCATCAACATGCATCAGCACATGAAGAAAAGGCGGCCTTGATCTTACGGAACCCTTGCATACTCTTTGTGGGTGCAACATAAGGACATGCATTCAATTGCTACTTGTGGGGAACAGGTACTTGCTTAGGCAAACAAACATGTTGAGTTACTGTGTGACTTAACATGTCATCTGTTGGGTGGTTTATCATACGTCATCGGTTTGCATCACATATAATGTTAGCTTATGGTACCTATGTACTTAATCATGGGCTTGTCCTGTACCCATCATCTGACAGGTGGCCAAATAGCTGTCTTGTAGATCTTTGTTCGTCTGTGGGGTTTGGACACAGGAACTACAAGCAAATATAAGTCTGGCTGAAAAGTCTTAGGTAAATGGATTGAGAGGGACTAAGAGAAATACCCAGCAAGTACAGATAATTCCTTGAAATAGAAAAACTATCAATGACTGATTTGCTCTCTTTGTGACTCTTGACGTGTAGTACAATCATGTTGACTGCACTGAAATGTGCTCTGCTGTGATACCTTGCAATGTTTCTGTGTCACAGTCTCACAGTAATGATGAGGCTGGAAAAGACCTTAAAGATCATCCAGTCCAACCTAAAACCAACCAAGTAACCCTAACATCTGACATCTAGCTCATGCCACTCAGCACTTCAGCCAGCCTAAACTTGAACCTCCAGGGATGGCGACTCGACCACCTCTGTGGGCAGCCTGTTCCAAAACTGGATCATTCTTTCAGTGAAAAACCTTTTCCTAATGTCAAGTCTAAACCTCCCCCAATGGAGCTTAAGACTGTGACCCCTTGTCCTGTCTCCAGTGTCCAGGAGAAAAGACCGACCCCCGCCTGACTCCAACCCCCTTTTAGGTAGTTATAGACAGCGATAAGGTCACCCCTGAGCCTCCTCTTCTCCAGGCTAAACAGACCCAGCTCCATCAGCCTCTCCTCGTAGGGCTGACCTTCCAGCCCCTTCACCATTCTAGTTGCCCTTCTCTGGACTCGTTCCAGCCCCTCGACATCCTTCCTAAACTGAGGGGCCCAGAACTGAACACAATACTCCAGGTGCGGTCTAACCAGTGCCGAATACAGGGGGAGGATAACCTCCCTCTCCCTGCTGGCCACACCATTCCTGATACAGGCCAGGATGCCATCAGCCCTCTTGGTCACCTGGGCACATTGCTGACTCATACTGTTTGCTGTCCCCTCCAAGTCTCTTTCTCCCTGGGTACTCTCCAAGATCTCCATTCCCAGCCTGTAGTTCTGCCTGGGGTTGTTATAACCAAGATGCAGAACCCCACACTTAGCCTTGTTCAAACTCATCCTATTGGAGTCTGCCCATCTCTCCAGTCTGTCCAAGTCCCTCTGCAGGTCCTCAGAGTGGGATGCTTCAATTCACCTTAGCACCTCTCTCATGGTGTTGCACTTGAATTTTTTCTTTGGCTTGTAGGTTCTGTTGCTTGCCTTGACAGCTGATGCTGTTCTAGAAAAGCATGTGTGCAAGGTGGCCAACCTGTGCATGTGTCACATGCTCAGCAGCTGCTACCAGCTGAACCCATGTGATCTGCTCTTTTCTTGTGCTGGCAACTAATTTAATGACCTTGGGAGCTGCCTTCCGTGATGTGCTGACTGGTGTACAAGTCTGATGTAAGATCTTCCTGCTATAAAAAAGAGTACACTGTTCAGTTTAGCTGAAACAGAACAGACATGAGAGAGAGATGCAAGCTTCATTTCCTCAAGAAGTCAAGCTAAAAAAAACCCTGCCTAGTAATATTTTGATCCACCATTTGAGAAGCTTGCTGTCAGTTACCCAAATGAAGAAGCAGAGCATGCTAATGTGGGATTGATTTGTAGACTGGCTGAAAAAAACTACACAAGACTCATCAGGCTTATGTGCTGTGTGACATTTGTTTTTGGCCTCTGCATCTGTGCTTTATGTAACAATCCTGGAAATCACCCTACTTTACCTGGACTCTTCAGGATACAAGGCATTTAGAAGTAGCACTTCATTCCCAAGGTGTCAGACAACCTGTGTCTTTAAGTTTGTTTATTCAGAGCAAGTAAATCAAAGTAGGTCAGCCTGAATTAAGGTATCATTCTGCAGAGCGCCCATGTTCCTGGTGCTCGTGGGGCTCAGCATCTCTGGAGGATAGCTATGCTGCATTGTCTCCCCTAGTCTTTAATCTTGGCCTCTGTTGCCCACAGAGTTCCTGCCTATGGCAGATGTATCTGCACATGCTTTGCAAAGTGTTTTTGGAGTCACTGGTGCAAAAAGATGAAGAAGTAAATTTGGTGTTTCTTGGTTAATGCTCTCTATTGCTGTGGAGTCGATATTTTAAAGACTCTTAAGTTTTCTAGAAATGGATTTTTTATTTATTCTGATAAGTAGCCCTCCTGTGTTTATTCACTTGCTGTCTACCTTCTGAAGACCAGCCAGGAACTGCAGCTTTTGCAGATGATTTTGGGTTAATCCAGACCTTCCTGCACTTGAGTCAGTTGTTGCAGATTCCGTTTATAACTTACACAGAATTCATTTTGTCTGCCCTGTGACTTAGAAGTTGAACGAAAGCATTCCATCATAGTTTATGCACCTGGTGATGTGGACTGGAGTCTTTAAAAGAATCCAGAAGAACTGGGCATTCACATTTCATTGAAATGCTGTGAAAGTGAAGCATATAAACTCCTTTAAAAACTTCAGTCATTGTCTGTTAACTCTTCAGGTGTTTTTTCTCTTTAATTTGTGTCTAAGCTTGCTTAGAGGATAGAAGAGGACAGGGGTGGTTTTGCACACCTTGTTTTCTCTTTAGTTCTGAGGTACTGCCCTGCTTGGGCATGCAACAGATCTCTCACTTCTTCCATTTTTAACTATGGCTTCATGTACCCATGCAACTACAGATTCCATGATTAAACCTCATTTTCCTAACCATAGAAGTAAGTGTAAGTGTCTGATCAATTAAATTGTTGACATAGTTGGTGAATATCATGTTGAAAATATATTATCTGTATACATATAATGCAAGAATCAGTAAAGTACACTATTGTAACTGTAATGAAAAACAAGAGATCAGCTGGATATTCAGTCAGAGGAAGAAAAGCAAGCAGGGTGTTGTTCTGAAGGCAGAAGAGATGGCTGCAGCGGTACAGAATGCGACGGCCTGAAGAAAGAGTTAAAAATTGTGCCAGCAGTGTTCAGCCCCTATTTATTGCAAGAGAGAATTAATGACTTTTCTGCCTGGTGCTGAAAATAGAAGCCAAGTTTGTTTCTTGAAGGCAGATGTAATTAGATCATGAAACTTCTGGCTGTTGAGTATAAATAATGGGATGAGAGCGGCCACACTAAATCAGAACAAGGTATGGTCTCAACTGTTGCTTTGAGATGAGAACAGGGCAAGCACAGAGGCATACTTTCCCCAGTTTCCAGCTGTGGGCAATACACATCCTACATTAACTGTGGACTGAAGTGCATTATGTGTGTCTTAGTCCTTGCTGAATCCTTAATCCATTGGTCACTCTAATTATTAATTAATCAGACTCACATTTTTGTAAACCAGAGTGTTCTTGTAGCATAAACTATATGCACAGTATAGCTGTGAATTGTATGGAAAATGGCTTCTGCTTGATTTAAACTGTGATCTTTGGTGCCTGCTAAATCTTATAATAGAAGAAATACTGAACAATTGCACCTTTCTTACTATCTCTCTTATTGTCACTTTTATATACAGTTATTTCCTCTAGGTCAAGTACTTTCATCCATCCTCCTGTGTTTGTAGCAGTAAACTGCTATTCTTCTAAGTTGTCTAGCACGTGCCATTCCTACTTCTAGTAAACCTTTGGGCACGCATCACTCAGACCTGGGTGAAGTGTTTCCAACGTGAATGCAGTCTGGACTTGTGCAGTGGTATAATATTTTGTGTTTTGACTTTTCCCCTTTACATAATGGTTGGTAGCGTTTAGATTGCCTTTCCTGCCTGCTAGCAAGCACTGGACAGATGTTTTCAGAGAGATTCAAGGTTCCTCCTGAAGCGGTAATAAATAATATATTTATGATAACCATGTATGTGTAGTGAAGGATTTTTTCCCCCCATGTGTATTACATCTATCAATATTACATACTGTCTGGATTTTTGTTGTTGAATCATTCAGTGTTCAGCATAATGACATCTTTTGAAGTACTGACTGTTCGGAGTAATTTGTATCATCAGGGAGCTTTGCCATCTCAGTTTTAATCCCCTGCTCCAGATCGTCTGTGAATGTACAGAAGAGAACAAGCGCAGATGCCCGATCACTTCTCTCTCATGGTGAAAATAAGTTCTCACTGTGCTCCAACACTTCATTACTCTACTAAAGGATTTTCATCCTTCTGATAACTTAGATTGTTTAAGAGCCTTTGCAGAGAGAAATTGTCCAAACTTTGACTTCTGGCAATCCAAGAACACTATAGCAATCCGCATTCTCAAGCTGTCTGACTTCTTTATAAAACTATTAATATCATCAATTTCATCAAATTGAGAAGCCCGAGTTTAGTCAGGATTTTTCATTCTGCAGAGATGACATTATTTGTACGCTAAGAACAGCTACGAGTGCTTTCATTATGAGTACCAAGGCTTCGAGCAGTTAGTGACGATCCCTGCAGAAAAGTCATTACTGTGCTGCCAGAAACTATGGAGTGAGGTGTGTATTTTCATTGACCCCAAACAGAGCATGGTTCCTTTGTGATAGGACTCTTCTATTTCTTTTCCACAGATGACAACACCCCTGAAGCAGTGGCGAGGGAATGAAGGGTCCGTTTTATCACACAGCATTGGCAGCCGCCACTTCCTAAAAAACTTACCTGCAGGTGCTTAATTATTTTTATTTAAAAATTCATATCTGAGCTTCATGAACTTCTGATTAAACTTTTCAAATAAATTAAGGATGAGAGGATTAGAAGGGGAATTGGAAATGAACTGTGGTATCTTTAGCCTCTAGCTCAGCATTTTGATGGCAACCCAAATGAGATGTGACAAAGTGCAGCGTGCTCTTTCATTTTGCTGACCCCCCTGTAAGTGGAGTTTGGTGTCTGCCGAGTTCTTTGTGTTTGAATGGCCACACCACCATCCCTGCTACTGTAATTAGCACTAATTAGCCCTTTATTGGAATTTAAGGGAAATAGAGCATGATTTAGATATCACAGAAATGAAATTACCCTCTGAGATGATCCACTCGGAGTAGGTGAAGAGCTGCTTCCCCCAGCGCTCCCCTTTTTCACCGTTTGACAGGAATTAGGAAGATGTGCTTTAAGCGTCTGCTGTGTCCAGCTCTCATGGTGTACCTCATTTGAAATGTAACCTATACAATCCTGGTAAAGGGCAGTTCCTAACTGTGAGTAAAATGCAGCTGTGGTTTAGTCTATTGTGGCTCTTAGGTGCTGTTGGACAACCCCTTCCTGGACTCTTCGGAAATGTGAAGTCGTCAGCAGGTGTTCAGAAAGGTGCTCCTGTTTCTTCAACCCCCAGTCTAAACTCCACACTGCTCCTTCTCAAGAGATACAGTTAACCTAGGTTGGCTCTTGGTTATCGTGACTCTGATGCCTTTTATCTTGCCTGTTACATTCTCTTGCTGCAGTAGGTACTACTGAATAATTTCTCCTGGTCTCCCTCACCTGTTTAAGACATTATGCACCAACAGATGTCCTGGGAGGAGAAAGTGCACATTTTTGAAGAGATTTGCATCTTAGCATCAGCATATGTGCAGTACATGAGTGCTAGTGGCCGTCATACCCTTTTCTCTTTCCTTCACGCTTGCTGGTTCTTTCCCCAAAGCATCTACTGGATCTTCTGTCATTGCCTCCATATGAGCTCTTTCTCTGCTTCTTGTAGAGAAGATGAAGGCTTAGCAGCTGGAAAGGGCCATTTCCTCAACCACACTGCTTGGTCAAGAGAGACTGTGGTGGACTCTTAAGCCTGGTCCTGCTGCCTTTCAGAGCAGACAGTAATGTAAGTGTACACAAAGCTTCTAGTCAAAGTCTGATGGCACAAGAGTCTCTCATTGTTCTCCTGGGCTGGTGGTCATTGTCTAAAGGACCTCTACTTTGTGGTAATGGTAAAAATATTGATGGGGTCAATATTCATTACATTACTGTATCTGAGCCCTCAGTGAAAGAAGGGAGGGCTATAGGTTCACCCCCACAGAAGGGGGTTTGCAGGTACAGAGGATTGTTTGCGTTCAAGCTCCCATGCAAAAGAGGGCCCTGGCAACAGAGCTACAGCTGGGCTTCCACCCTTTAGTGCCAGGGGGTTGAGAGCCATTGCTCGCCCTCCCCCCCCCGCCCCCTGTTCCCCCACCTTTGGGGGGTGGAGGGGAGTCTGTTACTACGCTCAGCTGAAGACAAAGAAGTGATTAGTAGTAAGTTGTTGTGACTGATTTCCAGATTTGGAATAATTTCACTACATTGGTTTTAAATTGGCGACTGGTGACGGCAGGCGTGTGTCAGATACGAGTCTGTCCTGTACGCCAATACAACGAGACCTTGGGTGACTGCATTGGCTGGCTTGCGTACTTAGGACTGAACAGGGTGGCTTAGGATCCACAATTTCTATCTGAAATGTTTTCAGGTGGAATTAGGCGATTTTTTCCCTTTGATCCATAGAATTTCATGGGCGTGCTTGTTTCAAGAAAATTCTGTGGAGTTTTGGACTTCAGACAACTTTATCTTTATAACAAATCTTTTTTTTCTTTTTCTTCCCAAGCTGTCAGAGATTTACTGCCATGCAAAGAATCCCCTGTGGAGAGCCAAACCCAACACTGCGCAACAGAGAACTAGCTTGCGTTTAATTCTGGACAAAACCTCATTGTCTGTTTCCTAACTTTTATCACAAGAGATAACAGAATTATTATATAACTATGAAATGGGTATCTCATCTCTTGCTGATGATTCTGCTTATGGCAAGAACATTACCTTGAATGACAATGTTGTGGGAACTTCAAGACCTGAGGTCTGGCTACATGTTGTCAGGTAATGTCTCTGGGGTAAAGGAGGGTTCTGCTCTTTCAGAATTCAGGAGGACTGTGGTCACATTAAACTGTGTGTTAACTTCATCTTAGCTGATACTGAACACCAGTATAATTTGCAAGAGAGTGGGGCAGCATGTTTTCGCACTTTTTCATGCTGAAACAGAAACCATGACTGTAATGAGAAGGAAGTTAAGAAACTCCCTCTCGTGATACCATGGGTTTCTTGCGTATTGCCCAGACAGCAATAAACAGACCTCTTAACTGTGGCTCATCTGGTTTTCTTGAAGTGTTTTACCTCACCAAGTTCTGCTAAACGTCCACAGTTGATGGCTGGCTACAAAAAATCCTGAGGCTTGAATGTTATCCTTGCTTCTTTAGCTTAATAGCAGATACTCCCTCTCCGTTTGGAGAGCTGTTGGGTTGTTTTGATTTATCCTTTTGTTTGAGGGGGGAAGGGGAGGGGGATGGTTCCTGTTGTAGGAAGAGGAGAGAAGAAGGAAAAGAGAAATAACTAAGCTTTACATGTTATTAGCTATAAAGATGACTTGTGGTGACAGTGGAAATATCCCTATACTTTAGTCCCTGATGGAAGCAGCATTGAGGGGGTAAGAAGACTTCTGTAATGATGCTCATCACGTTGGGTACCTTTTCTAAGCCGCTAGCAAACACAGCAATACTTGTTTCAAATAAGACAGACTAATTTCTCATCGACCTCTAAATAACCCCAGTAGTAATTTACTTTTCATTTAGCTGAATTGGATTAGGACTTAGAGGGTGAAGGTAGGACACCTTGCTGGAAGTCTAGCACACATGAACTCAGTTTACCAGCACGTTGGTGCAGAGGTTGACTGAGCTGTTTCTTTATCTTAATCCTTATGCGATATATATTTGCATAATTCATTCCTGACTGCAAATTCTATTCCACAGCAGCTGCATTGTTTTCGTAATTGTGCTTTGAATTAAGCGAGTCTAAGATTATTCTCTGCTGTTTTGCTGTTATTCTGTGCATAATCCTATTTATACCTGAGGATTGACCCCACTGCCCACCTTTCGATAAGTAAAGAATAAGCCAGGTAGATTCTGTGAGAACAGTCAGAGTTGATCGACAGGAACATTTTTCGCCCTGCCTACTTTCTGGGTAAAAGCTGCTTCAAGAGAAAAAGTTCAACATAAAACTGAAGCCGTTCACAGTCCTTACTCTGCCATGTAACTCATAAATTAATGGATCATGAAAAGACCTTAGAAGAGTGTTATCCATCAGAAACAACACCTTTCTATGTGCACTGACTAGAGCCCAGAGAAACCTGTGTTGAATTTGCTTATCTGGAGTCCGAGATTACTCCTGAGAAGGGATGAGAGGACTATAAAATAAGCTTATGTTGCTCAGTGCCCCAGTGTTAGAAATGACTAACGGGATATGAACAAAAGTAAATCTCATGTTTTGCGACATCTTTAGATAACAGCCATAAAATCCACTTCTGAATCCGCTATTAGGCTTCTGTTTTAGTTGCTGCGTGCCCTATATCCAAATCATTTAGATCTTTCATGAAAGCTAATTTTTCTACCTAGAAACAAGTGTATAATTTTCAAGATGACAAGAAATCTCCCACAGAAATTGGAGAATAACAGAATTGAGCAAATGCTATTCAAAATAGTTTTACTACCACAGTATCTGTAAACCTTATCAGGAAGGTAATAAGCAAACCATGGCTACCTACTCATCTGTCTCTTTTCTTTCATCCACTCATCAGAGGAAGAAATGCGTGTCTTAGCATCGTCTGGGTTTGTTTGCATCTTAGCATCATCTGGGTTTGTTTTGACAATTTTTTTCCAGTGATGCATATTGTGATGTGCAGAGGTATCAGTCTCACAGTGACCTTAAAGATCATCCAGTCCAACCAAGTAACCCTAACATCTGACATCTAACTCATGCAACTCAGCACTTCATCCAGCCTAACCTTGAACACCTCCAGAGACGGCAACCTGATCACCTCCGTGGGCAGCCTGTTCCAGAATCCGATCACTCTCTCAGTGAAAAACCTTTTCCCAATATGTGCAAAGGAAGAAATACCCTTTGCATTTGGGATAAAAGGGGCTTAAGCACTTTCCCAGTTGTAATACATTTTCAGGACTGGCTTTCAGGAAAGCCTTGCAGCTCTTCTCCCCATAGTGAGTTTTAATTTTCCTGTGTAGCCTTCACTCTTGATGATGGTCCTTTCTCCAGAGATTTATTGGTCTTGGTCTCAGGTTGTGAAGTGCCTTACAGAGCGAGACAAGGCATTTATCATTTCTAGGTAGAAATCCAAAGAGCCGTGAATTGTGCTTGCAGTAGCTTCTCTTGTGGAGAAAGCAATCTGCCATACCTCTGGCTCACCAGACTCATAGATGGGCTACAGTTCTCTTGTGCGGGGTATGTCCTAAACGCTGAGTAACCATGGTTGATTGTTGTCTCTTGGCTGGGCAAGGAGTCTCAGGCACTGCTTCAATTGTTAGAGAGCTTTGCCCATGGATGTTGCTGTGCAAGGGCTTCCTAGCTCTAAGGAGCGCTGGAGTGCTTCCTGATGCATGGACCAAGCTGGCAAATCACTCCAGCACAGGCTTTATGTCATGTACAGTTTGCACAGAGTGAGGAAAGCTAGGAGTGCCTTCTGTGTCAGTGGAACCACCATTGTGAACTCTAACCAAAGGGTTTAAAAACACAGACTGGTGCCATAAAGCCGCTGGTACATGGTGTTTTCTTATGTTGAGAACTAGCCTCTGACAATTTTTTCTTTGCCTTTGGGTGATAGATAACAGACCACTGTGAGATTGCACCTCAGCTGTCCTCGTCTCCAAGTGCGCTGGGATCAGGGAAGGAAACACATGCTGCAGCAATTTCATTGCAGCCTTCACCCCCAATACAACAGATGTGGTTGAACAACAATGACAAGCTGCAGACATTACGGTGCTTGTGGCAGGACTGCTTTTGACCTCACTGCTTCTCAGTCTGGTTCATCCTGATCTGCTGCTGTTTAGGAGAAGCTGGCTCAACATT
The DNA here is from genome assembly GCA_013397515.1 of Upupa epops. Classification (NCBI taxonomy): domain Eukaryota; kingdom Metazoa; phylum Chordata; class Aves; order Bucerotiformes; family Upupidae; genus Upupa; species Upupa epops. The sequence goes on from VZRI01013377.1 coordinate 433,197, forward strand.
TTGGTTTGACCTCTATAGCCCTAGCTTGCTGGCAGCTGACTGCAGGAGCTGTTTTCCCTACCTGTATGAAGTATGTTCAACCACGAGTCTTTTCATTTGATAAGCAGAAGCAACACAGTTGTGAAGGTTTCCTTCACCAAACATGAAATTATCTGAGTTATTTTATTGCCAGAACAAAATTAGATCATTGCCCATTAGAATGAGTTTTAGGAGATGAATCGTGACGTGTACTCCATCTAAAGATGGGGGGGGGTTTATCTCTTTAGTCTAAACTTTGCCATGTGATATGGAAACAGAGAACTGTGGGCATTTTATTCCAAGACGTGTATTTTTTCTGACAGAGGAGCTGAGAGCACCATGTTGTTGCACAAGGGCTGTGTGTACATCCAAAGAGAGAAGATCTAAGTGTTGTATTTATTTATGTGTTGATTGACAAGGGGCAAAGGACTCAAACTGCAACACAGGAAATTCCATCTACATGTGAGGAGTATCTTCCCCATGTTTAGGATGACAGTGCCCTGGAAAGGGCTGTCCGGTGAGGTTTCTGAGGCCACTTCTCTGGAGATACTCAAAACCCGCCTGGACACATTCCTGTGGAACCTGATGGAGACGAACCTGCTTGAGCAGGGGGTGGGACTAGATTGTTGCCAGAGATCACTTCCAACACCTTGCAGGCTGTGATTCTGTAAATATCTTTTGTGTAAAACCTTAAATGATGAAGCAATCGGAACAGGGACAAGGGCACCTACTAGAGATGCGGCAATTCACACTTCATAATGATGCAATTATTAAAGAAGAGTTGCTTTTGTAAAATGAGGGAGAGGAGCACAGGCTGATAGAGGTAATCTGCCTTTTGCTAGAAAGAAAAGGTCTGAAATATGGATTTCTGGTTTTGTACAGAGGTCCTATTCAATACCTACAACAAATTGTTGGATGGAAAGATGGTAATTCACATGTGGTTTATGCCACATAATGTCTCACAGTGTCACAATCTCACAGGAAAGATGAGGCTGGAAAAGACCTTAAAGATCATCCAGTCCAACCTAAAACCAACCAAGTAACCCTAAACATCTGACATCTAGCTCATGCCACTCAGCACTGCATCCAGCCTAACCTTGAACACCTCCAGGGACAGTGACTTGACCACCTCCGTGGGCAGCCTGTTCCAAAAGTGGATCACTCTGTCAGTGAAAAACCTTTTCCTAATGTTGTCTAAACCTCTCCCAGTGGAGCTTAAGAGTGTGATCCCTTGTCCTGTCTCCAGTGTCCAGGGAGAAAAGACTGACCCCTGCCTTCCCCTTGTGATTTAAAAGTGGATCATTGACTCATACCATGGTTTGTGTTGGAAGGAACCTCAAGGATCATTGAATTCCAACCCCATTGCCATGGCAGGGACACCTCCCGCTGGGCCAGGTTGCTCAAAGCCCTGACCTTGCACGTATCCAGTGGTGGAGCATCCACAACTTCCCTGGGCAACCTATTCCAGTGTCTCACCACCCCCATAATGTGAGGAAATTCTTCTCCTAATTTCTAAACTAAATATTCCCTGTGTCAAGTCGTAGTTGTTACCCATCGTCCTGTCACTACAAGGCTTTCTTAAAAGGCCCTCCTCATCTTAATTGTAGTCCCCCCATCTCTGCCTTCAGACACTGAAAGGCCACAGTAAGGTCTCAGAACCTTTGTTTCTCCAGAATAAATGTCTTAGCCTGTCCTCACAGGAGGGGTGCTCCAGCCCCCTGATCATCTCTATGGCCCTTCTCTGGACCTGCTCAAACAAATCCATGCCCTTCTTGTGCTGGGGACTCCAGAGCTGGTTACAGCATTCCAGGTGAGGTCTCAAGAGCAGAGGGATAGAATCACCTTCCTTAACTTGCTGGTTTTGCTTCTTTGGATGCATCACAGGATGCAGTTGGCTTTCTGGGTTGCACTGACTCATTTTTGACTCATGTCCAGCTTTTTATTAACCAGCACCCCCAAGTCTTACTCTGCAGGGCTGCTTTCCAGCCATACCCAGCCCAGCATGTAATTGGCTTGGGACTGACCCAGCTCAGGAGCAGAACCTTGCGTTTGGCCTTGTGCTTCAGAAGTTGGGTCTGCGTCCTTCTTTCAAGCCTGTCAGGGTCCCTCTGGATGGCATCCCTTCCTTCCAGTGTGTTGGTCATATTGTGAAAATATGAAAGTAATAGATTTTGTGAACACTTGGTGTGCATATATATGATCTTATAATGATTACACCTTATGGTGATGCAGAAGAGAAGCCGTTTATTCCCAATATGACTCCGAAGTGTTATTATTTTTTTAAATTTCTTTAATAAAACTGGTACTTCCAAACAATTTAACTGAGAAAATAGTTTTCTAAAATAACATCAATTCCTTTTGGGCTTCTTTTTTCACAGTTATGCATACAGAATTGTTAAAATGCAGTGTGTTTTGCATGGCAATAATTTCTAACAGCATCTATAAACCATAATATTTACATTCCTGATTCATGCACACGTCTGACTCTATTAAAAACAAAAACCACAGAAGAAAACAAAGGAGCCGCAGAGGCAAACATTACCCATCTCTGTAGATAAACACCACGAACTTTTCATATAAAATTAGGGATTATTTTTCCCTAATGCTCATGTTTTTCATGTTTTGTTTTCCTAACTCAGAGGGCTCTCAGTATTTGTGCTCAGCTCCATGAGGAGATGTTGTACAGAAAGCTTCCTAGACTGGTTGGGAGCTTGTGGGGCAGAAGACTCATTTGGGTAATGAGATAGTATCATCATCAAGTCTTAGACAGGAGTCTCCTACATCGGAATCTTCACCATCACTCTACTTGCTATTAAATCTTTATGGTCTGTCTGGTTTTTTTTTGAACTTCCCTAATCTTTCCTCACCAGCATGTTTGCAGTAACTAGTACGGGCTTGAGGACAGGATTCATTTGACAGCATTTCCAGATCTCTTAAGGACCAAAAATCTCAACTCTAGGTTATTGACTAAGGTAGCACATACTCTCATTCTAAATAAACGTGATACGTTCCAAGTCCATATGTGTGCCGTGTTCACCATCATAATTCTGTACCCGGGTAAAACGCATGCTTCAAAAAGCATGAAACGGGCTTAAAATAGATGTAAAAATAAAAAGAAGTCCTTTCTTTTTGATCTGAAAGGTCTCTTCCAACCCAAGATAAGTTTACTGTTGAGCATGCCATTGTATCACTGCTTTGAGGTTTACCCATGAGAGCTCCAAATGTACTTGATTTTTGTTAAGGCAAGGTGTGATTTTCTTCCATTCTCTTGTCTCTAGGAATTTGGTCTCGAAGACAGCATGATGAATCATCAGAATATTAGAGAGAGAGAGATTTCTGACAAGAAATCAGTACCAAATGATGCATATAGGTCTCTGAATGTGACACTGTCATGGTATCATTGGTAGCAAATTGTTCAGTGAAAAAGGTTCAAATGATTATTCTATAATGAACACGATTTCTGAGTATTTTTAATACTTATTTTATTGCTGAACTTGAAGTCTGACTACTGCAAATGTTGACATCACCAGTTCAATGCAGATAAATACAAGTGATAGAACGACAGGCTCTGAATAGGACTTTACCATTTAGAATGAGGTCTTGGAATGACTAGTTCCTATGAAAGCATCAGTTTAAGGCTCACTAGCAATAAAAATGTAAATTGAATGTTACAAATTATTAAAAAAGAAATAGGGAACAAAAGAGGCTGCATAAATCCTTTCAGAGGTCATGTCCCTTCTTCTTAAAAAGGTAGTGGAGAACTGGTGAAAGTTCAGAGACAAATGAGAAGAGTCTGGCAATGGCCTCATGTGAAGGGTGCCTGTTACAGCTCTTCAGTTCCAATGAAAAAGACTAGAGAGACTGTTCCTGAATTCTTTCTGTCTATGAACCCAGCATAAACAGCTGAAAACCACCTTACGGTTTCTTTATGCAGCAGGTAGGAATGTGTTAGTGGCCTTATGAACTCTGAGAATTAGTGCAGGCTAAAGATCAACACGAAAAAATCCAAGGGAGACAATCACGCTGGGGTTGTCTGAAAACAAAGGCTATGCTGCTGGTCCAGGAGATCCCAAACACCTCTGCTGGGAAGACCATCCCTCTGTGTTGTCTTACTCTTTCCTAGGCACCTGTTACTGTTACTGGGTTACTGTTGAAGACAGGCTCCTAGGCCAGGTAGATCTGCAGTCTGAGTGTGCCTGGAGGAATTTTTCAGTGGAGGAGATAGTTTTCCTCAAAGCAGATAATGCTTCTTTGAGTTTGAGGAATTTGAGAGTGTAGGATGTGTTTACCCTTTCAAATGTTGATGCTTGGTGTGAACTAAATCCAAAAAACTGAGGGTGAACAAGAGATTAAAAGAAGAATCTTTGCTTTTCAGAGCTACTGCTGCAAGCTGGCTGAACAGAAAACAAGCTGGGGGCATGGGCAAGAAAATGATGCGAGTGAACCTCTCTGGGATAGGTAACCCCTGGCTTCAAACTCTTTAGTTTATGGTGAATGAACACGGTTTTAGCTCCCTGCTCTTAACTCAATAATGAGGGACTTTGAAGAAGCGCATGAAGTGTCCTATCTACAGCAAGGTAGATTGGTGTGAAATACAATCAAATGAGGTCCTTTACTTCCAGCTGATAAAGCTGATACAAACAGATGCTTTTATCTGACTGGTTTCTTTTTTTGATGGGAGAGAAAGGCCAAGAGCAGGCACAAAGCCATAGTGCAAAGCACCAGGGCCAGTGCATGTGCCTACGCCTACTATTTATCTGTGTAGGTGTAAGCACAGCGTCTTTTTAATCCCTTTTACACAGCTGCCCTGTGTGGGAAAAAGTGCCAACGGAGACAGGTTTAGTTTGCAGATGAGCAATAACTGTGATTTTGGATAGTATTACAGCAGTCCTTAAAACTTCCAATTCCCTGCTCTGCCCTACAGACTTCATGTGCAGTATCACACAGGCAGTGTTCAAGGAAACCCCTAGGCAAACGCCAATCTGATTGCATGCAGCAGCCCAAATTCAACATTTCTGTTCCTTAAGAAACACCAACACATCTTTTTTTTGGGTTTTGGGTTTTTTTTTTCCTCAGATTTAAACAAAAACCTGAAATTAAAAAAATTACTGAGAAATTACGTTCGTAATTGCCTTTCTTGAAGTCGTCAGAAGAATTGCCGTCAACCAAACCGGTTGGGTTTGGTTTTATTAGTCGTATTTTGGAGTGATAACGTATCTGGAGCAGGAACTTTAATAGCTCGTAGTGACTGAAGTAATGCAGTCCAAAGGCGATTATTTAACCTTTGAGAAATAAACCCAAATAGTTTTCCTGATTTTTTATTTTTCTGAAGTCAGTACGTTTCTACAAACTGTTGACTCAGCATTGGCTAACACAGAGCACTCCCTCTGGAACCGCTTCAAACAGTCCCTGCAGGATGTGAGACGTTAAAAATTCCAGTATGAAGACAAAAGTCCTCTTCCTAAAAAAAACCCCACAGCCTTTTAGTCTAAACGCCAAACCAACCCCACATTTGTGTTTTGTGCTTACATGTCACACGTGAGTGCTTGTGAACGTAGTCTGACGCGTTTGACAGTTCTTCTGGTCTGACTTACTACATGATTCTGCTTCCCCCCCGAATGTTTGCACAGTGTCTGCTTTCATCTCTACTTATTAATACCGGCTACAATCCATGTCATGTTCTACTCCATAGAGCAATGCTCCTAGGAGCGTTTTGAAGTTAAAATAACTCTCTAGAATTAAATTCATACTCCGCCGTAGTATAATAACTTTTTCGTATGCGTTTGTCAAATGCTGTTTTGGAAACCACGGATACTCAGACCTCATTCCTCGCTCGCAAAGGGAACAAAAGCCGAATGCTGTTTAGCTCCGAGTGTCAATCAGAACATTACAAGTTAAATAGAAGCCAACACGTTGGCAGATGAGTAACACAGAGTGGTTACTAAGCAGTGTCGAGTGCTGTTTGTCCTAGTCTACCTCAGCAGCTTTGTGTGTTTACTTATTCATCTGCATCTGTTAGGGTGTAGCCAACGTCAGTGACGGGTAATTCTGCCAGTAGACACAAGGTTTTGGGGCTCATCCTACACACCCATCCAGGCCTGAAGGATATTACTGTGAGTAATTTAATTGATTTCAATAAGGTGCTAATCATGCAAGCTCTGGCAATGCACAGCGATGAAAACCTTGTCCTTCAAATGACAAATGCCTACTGCACTTCTCCCAGATACGTATTTGGCTTTTCTGTAGCTGTGCCCTACACTGAGTGGATTCACTTCATCAGCTACAATTTCTTGCTAGGACATAGCCCATGGATAAGCCAGGTTTTCAGCACTGTGAGGAGATGCTACTGTTTAGCGCCTGTTACAGGATCTGATTGAGTGAAGGGAAATTACCTGACAGCCTGCCCCACATGTCTGCTCAAATGCTTACTCCAGCACTGGTATTCAGTGTGCCCTGACTGGTAGAGCTGGCTGTGGAGCAGCTTGGTGGTTTGTGGCTGGGCTTTTCTAAGGGTTGTTTTAAATGCAGAGAGACTCGCTCCTCTCCAAATTGTAATCATAGAATCATTAGAGACTGGAAGGGACTTCAAAAGATCATCCAGTCCAAACCCCCTGCCACAGCAACATCACCCAGACCAAGTGGCACAGGAACAAGGAGTAGATGAACACAGAGTGTGAGGAGGAGTACTGTGGCGGGGCTGGGAAGGAAGCAGGGATCACAGCAGCCCAGAAAAGAAGGGACTTTTATTCCCCTCCCATCTTTTGTGCAAACAACCCACCAACAGTTTGTCAGCTTGGTTCCTCTGTTGTATGTTGTATGCTGTATGTTGTATGTTGTATGTTGTATGTTTAAATAGGTGACAGGCAGAACTGGGGATTGTACCTGGGTATGAAGGAAGAGCTCCCTCAGAGATGCTTTATCTTGGGGAAACACGTCGCTGCTCCCTCTCATTTGGAACAGTCTTTATTTCCCAGCAGCTTTCATTTCAGTCTGTGCTGGCAGGCGAGGGATGCAATAAGCCTGATTAAATTTCCATGATTTATATAGCTGCAGAACACCGAGTCTATAATTAAGACAATGGGGGACAGAGGCCCTGGCTGTGATGAACAGAGACCTTCCTGTGTCAGCCGAGAGATGTGTGAGGGAACACTAGTTAAAATGGAGACAGTATTGATCACTGTATTGGGTGGCAGCCTCTGTGTCTTTATCTTCTAACATCTTTTGTAGTCACATCAGAAGACAGGATTAAAGGAAGCTCTACAGTAACTTACCTTTGAGTACTTCACTGAATTGCAGAGATGTTCAGCAAGAGTTGGACAAGAGAAAAATGACTGAAATAGCCTGTGGTGGAGGCCAGTGTCATGAATCTAGAAAAACATAGTAGAGCTGTGGTGAGGAAGTGTGGACACCTTCCTGGAAACTGGAGAAGGAATGAGGAAGATCCCCTGACTGACCCAGTTAGGGGAGAGGAAACAGAATGCCCCAGCTGCCTACGTGAGAGCAGGATTGCAAGATGAACAAGAGAGTGAATTTTGTTAAACACAGCTGACAAGTCACAGGAGATGGGGAAAGAGCAGCACTTGGTTTTGGCTTGACTCAGTTTCCAAGTGATGGGAGCAGGAGGCTTTACCTATAAGAGATGTGTACTGGATTGCAAGTGGAGTGCATGAATTGAGCGGGTCTGCACACAATGCATACGCCAGAAGCACTCCTGTAACTGTGGGGAAAGCCAAACAAAGGGTTTAGGAGTACACAGGTGAGGTATCTACAGCAGAACAATGTGAAAACAAGTTTCCCATGTAGCTGTGCACTGTTCAGCAGCAACTGAAGACGTCAGTGTAGCGTCGAGTCAGTCACAATCCCCCCGTAATGGACGTCGTAGTTTCCACCCCTGCTTGCATAGGGCGGCCACGGCTTTCATATCAGTTCTTTTTAAAATACGTGGGTTTTCATATCAGAAATACTTTCACTTAAAAATCTCATAGTCCTGGTTTGCAGTGATGATGGTGTGTGATCCTATCCCTGCAAGGTACTGTTAAACCCATGGTAACTGGGAAAGGGACAAACCAGAGGTGTGAAAATGAAGGCAAAACAGGTTATGGATGCTTCTCTTTAGACAGACCAGATGGCAGCCTGCTGAGAAATGGATTTCCTCTGGGGTTTAGGAGGGGGAAACAGTCTCTAATGGTGAACTGTTGGGTTGAAAAAAAGCATGAGAAGAATTCTCCCGCTGCTTCGGAGCTGGGATGCCCATCTCGGGGTACAAATGGACAAGTCATTTGGTCATGATGGACCCCAACTCTGGAGCAATCGTGGCTGCTGTCACCTTTTAGAGGTGACTAGCTCTGTTGGGTTCTGCATGCTGGGCAAGCTTTACCTGCTATGTGCAGGGAAGGTGCCTCTCTCCCCTGAGGGAGCCTCAAAGGTCAGACGGGCAGACGTGTTGGCATGGCCTCAGGCATTGGCATGTCCACAAAAGGAAAAAGACATCAGTCACATTGCTGTAGCCAGATATGGGCCTCGTGATACCTCCCACAACATGAGTGTCTTTTGAGCCAATGCCAGTGCTCACTTAGCCCAGCTCAGATGTCCCTAGTGCACCTGTAGTGACAGTAGCATCCTAGATTAATACAAGTGATTTGAGTTTTGCTGTCCTGGGTGTTTCTTCCCTCTGTCCCAGGTGGGTAGATAGTGAGAGCTGGCAGCACCACTGCTCTTGATGTTCAGACCACCAGGCACCACTCTGCCCCAGTTGAAGGACAGAGGTGAGCATGGCTTTCAGGGTGCCGAGAGGCCAAGCATCTATGTATAGGGCTTTGGGAAGTGCTGCCGGAAACCAAGCAGTGATATGAGGGATGAAAGGGCAGTAAGGACATGACCTCCACCAGCAACCTGTGGCTGGGTTGCCAGCAGCTGAGCCCTCCTTGTATTCCTGGGGACAATGGCTGTGGCAGAGAGATCATGGCCATTTTCCCCTCCTGTTGAGTGCATCGTGGTAAGAGCAATGATCTCCCCGCTGCTCTGCTGCGAGCTGTGTGGGTGCCCCACTCAGCAGCATGGTGTTCCTTATTCATGACCGCCTTCTTCCCTCCACACCTGTTTGACGTTGCATATTCAGTTTGGAAATACTGTCCTTTTTGTCCCCCTTTACACCATCTGTTGACACAGTCCCGCGTGTGTGCCTGGGTAGGATCCAGCTGGCACACACAGGAGGTGAACACATTCACATCTCCTGAAACTGCTGATTCAGGCAGGGGAGGCGGGGAGGGGAGTGACTCAAAAGACCCGCACCCCGATAGCACCGCAGCTGAGAAGCCTATCATTGCCCTCGCTGATAGTGCCAGGCGTTATCAATGCACAGACATCCTTTCACCCCCGCCTGCCCTCCCCGCGCCCCCGACGTGCCTGTTGTAATCGGGAGAACAATGGCAGAGGCAGAGTGCCCAGCACAAAGACAACAGCTGCACTCCCGGGTCAGGCTTCGCAGCCTCCCCACACAATGGCAGTGTGTAACCCCATGCCACTGCCCGCCTTGGAATAATTTATTTATAGATGCAATATCTCTTTCTGTGGTCTATTTCAGAATGTCTTTTCATAAGTGCCTGGAAATTGAAATGATTCTCTGCTTTTCCCCCAAAAAGATTAAGGTATCTGCTCCCTCCAGATAAACAGCATCATTTGGGAGGGGAAGAGGGAGAAAATCGATTGGAATATGTGTTTTAAAAAAGGGGAGAAGCTGATGTATTTTATTTTCAATTAAATATAATTCATTATTAGCATCTTTGCCACAACAGGTGCATGTTTAAAAATAGGGAAGAGATATTGAAGTACAGGGTGGGAGAAAAAGCACTCTGAGGTAGTGAATGCCAGCCTTTCCTCTGTGAGAGGTGACCGGTTGCCTCTTTGATACTCAAACCTCTTTCGCCCGGACAAACTGTAAGCATGAGCATCTGCTCAGCACAGAGCGTTTTCTGCCGTGCAGGACACAGTGAGTCATTTCTCACGTGAAAATACGGTCCGGTCAGCCCACTGCTTGCTTCTTCTAAACACAATGTGCGCACCTTACGCGCACCAAAAAGAACCATAATCATTCCAAGTAATTTTCTGGTCACTTCTTAATGCCAGGAGTTTTGATAGCCCTGGTTTAATTAAAACTCATTTAGGTTTCTCTTTGCTTTCATTACAATGAAGCTTAATTTTGTTTGTCTAAATCCTGCTGTCTGGATGCAGACAACTCGTGGCTTAGCGACAGCACTTTCCCTTGCTGAACGGTCTGTTTGGGGACCGTGAAGCCGGAGTCCTTCCTGCATGCAGGGCGTGTGTCCTTGTGAACATAACAGCGTGGGGAAAGCACGACAAGACGACGGTCTACAAACATCAGAGCGCTGCGGTGCTGCTAGATGCTCTCCAAATCAGATCAGATTTAACAGTCACCTGAAAGCCCACATGATGCAAACCACACTTTTGTCACTCTGGAATAAAAGGAAAAGGGTTCTTTTTCTCTTTGTTAATGAACAAACACCACGTAGAACATTATGGGCGCTCCTGTGCAAAGCGTGCTGGAAAAACGCACGACCTCTTTATATCATCCCCTCTTCCATCTCCTGCAGCCTGCTGGAAAAGCCTCATGACTGGCAGCTGGTTGACTGCCCTATTATCTGAGCCTGCATCCAGTCTGGCTAATTACAGTCACTGATTACTAAACACTGAGCAGCACTGTCACCTGCCTTAGCCTGACAGGATTATACCATCTGTGCCACATGGCCAGGGTATGGAAAACTGGCGAAAGGTCACAGAAAGGGGCAAATAGCCCTTAATGGGAGGTAAATGTATGTTTACAGACGTGACAGCTGCCATTAGAGTATACACATGTAATCACAGCTGAAGATGATTCCCGAGGAAGAATAAGGTGCATTGGAAGCGTGACTTTGTCAGACAGTTGGGTTTTTCAGCTACAGAAGTAGGTGTCATTCACTGGAAAGAGACCAAACAGTCTCTTGTCAGAGGCACTGGAGTAGCACGAGACCAGACGTCTTCCCTCCTTACCTCCTCAGACCTCGTCAGTGCAGTAGCAGTGGTTTAAGCGCAGTTTGGAAACTGAAGTTGTAAAAACTGATCTAGTGAAACATGTGCAATGTTTAGTGCTGGCAAAGCCGTCTCCTGTGAAGGAACTAGTTGGATCTGTCCAGTCTGTCCTTGCAAAGGTACCACAATTAATGCAGCTACGTAACTGAGAGCCAGGTCTGTTCTCCAGAGCAGGCAGCAGTGCAGGACCCATAAGCTGAGGTTCCTCCTTCTCCTGGTTACTTGCAGTGTCTGAAATAACACCACTCCTTCCTACACCTCTCTTCAAGTCACACACGCTGGTGCCTGCCCTCTGCTCTGCCCAGATCTCTCCTGTGGTGGCTACTCTTTATCTCCTCCATACCAGCAAAGATGACTCCTTCTTTTTGCCAAGTACCTGTGGCAGTGAAGCCATTTAATGGGAACACGATGCTTTTCCCTTTGATCATTCTAGTCTCCGTGCATTTAAGGTTTGATTTGCCAAAAGGAGACTATCTACATAATTTTCTACTTGTGTCTGTGCTGAGCCCTGCTGAGGGTAGAAGGGCATAGCATTTATTCACTGTCTTGCTGGATCATCCCAGCTCAAATCTGATCCATCCTACACCTTAATCTAGGTTATTTGAGCTATCCTGCCATCACCAGAATGTGTTGGTTTGGAAAGTTCCTGTTGCTTACAATAGGCTCTGGGTCATTTTGCAAGCAATATGCACACTAAACTACCCACAGAGTGGTCTGACTGGCAACACGCACCCCTGGGTCCCCGAGAAAGACTTTGGGTACCTAGGCACTCAGAGGTGGTTGGATCGCCATCTCTGGAGGTGTTTATGGTTAGTCTGGCTGAAGAGCTGAGTGGCATGAGCTAGATGTCAGATGTTAGGGTTACTGGGTTGGTTTTAGGTTGGACTGGATGATCTTTAAAGTCTTTTCCAGCCTCATCAGTACTGTGATGCTGTGATACTGTGAAAGGTATCCAGTCAGGGTGGCCAATATTCTGAACTTTGATCTCTGCCCTGCAAGCTCTCCTAACAGTTGCTGTGATTCATTTTTTTCCTGATGGGTTCTTTAAAACTGATCTCAGGAGCAGATATGTTCAGAAAGCTACGTTGCCTACACGTCCATGCCCATGCACACCTTTACTAGTCTACCAGTGGAGTCAGCCAGAGACATGGTGTGGGCAGCATCACCAGCACAGATCTGAGCTAAGCTGTGGGGGCAGAGGTACACCGAGATGATCCAGGGGCCTGGGAGGAGATGAACAAAGCAAAACTTAGTAGTGCAGAACACACGCAAGAGCTTCTGCTGGAATCCAAACAGGAGCACAATTGGGATGTGCTAGTAGACCACTACTAGCACAGGTAGACCACTACTAGCTGAGGTGATGCAGCTGTGGAAATCCTTTCCCGATTCTAAGACACACCAATTCCCAGGCAAGTAGAGAAACATCCATCACTCCTTTAGGTACCACCAGCTACCATGTTCCCACTTGAGTAGCTCTCAGTGAACGCAGGCCAGCCTGGTGCTGTGTACAAGCCCTGTAGATACCATGCTCGGAGCAGATAAACACAAGCTGGAGCAGAAAGTGGTACCTTGTGTGAGCAGAGGACGTGGAAGCTTAATTTGAGAGAGACAGCTTAGGGAGTGCAGCTCATTTAGCTCCTCAAGACAAATGCCAGGAGGGAAAAAACCCTGATTGCTTGCTTTAAATTTATCAGCAGGAGCAAATGCCAGAGAGGAAGGGGAACTGTTTAAGGTGAAGGACAATGTTGACAGAGGAACAAATGAGTGTACTCTGGCTGTGAATAAATTCAGGCTGAAAATCAGAAAATGGTTTCTAACGACCAGAGGAGTGAGTTCTTAGCTTTTTAATAGCAACTCAAGAGGCCAAATTCTTATTCAGTCCAATTTGATAAGATTTTTAAAAGCCGCTTGTGATATGGGAGGGTGTCTAGTCTGTGGCTCTGTCCCTGGGCACTGATGGATGCAGGTTGACTCGATGGGGATCCGGCATCAATGTTCAACATAGAAATACTCCTCATGATGTGAAGAAGTTCCACAAGTTAGGTCTCCAAGTGGCAAGTAGGTGTCCTCAATTTTTGTTTCTCTGGATTTGAGTGTCTCTCTCTGTCCCTTCTACCCGCCTGTGAAATAGGATGACCCACCCCTCCTCCCCATTCAGTCACGCTGGGGTATTGTCAAGCACACTCATAGTGGTATTTGAAAACCCACTCTTTCCTGTCGGTGTAGCACCGGGGAGTGCTGTGAGGATGAGTACCGAGACAAAAACACATGCTGAAATTAATAACGTTGGCTGCACAGCTACGTTTGAATTACATGTTGTAAATCGTGCCTGGGGCAACACTCGGAGTGAAAAGAAAACAAAGTACTGAATAGCTGCTCGTTAAGCCAACACCATCTACTCTGCCAACCGAACGGGGCAGGGTCCTGTGCAAAATAGTAGCTGAAGTTCAGAAAATGAGGCTGACTTAAGGTATAAAATCACGTCTTTCCCACACAAAGCTGCTGGTTTAAGATGGTACAACATTAATCGGCGCTGAAGTTGAATCGCAGGGAGGGCCAGATGCTGACTGTTACCCACCAGACGATTTGTTGCTGAAGCGATCAGGTTGTACGACTGAAGGTTGTACCAGCCTTTCCGGCAGACAGGGTCTAGGGTTTATTGTTGTGTGCGTGCAGCTGACAGTTAGCTACCTGTGTCAACATGCAACCCAGCACGCACCTGATTTATAGCTAGGGGGGACTTCACTTGTGCCCAGTGTGGTGACAGTTGTCAGATTGAGCAGGTTCTGGCACAGTTCTTCTCCTGGAAGACAGGAGGGACTGCCTGGCCGTACTTGAATAACCCATCCTCCTGTCTCGCCAGTCTGTGTGTGGGGAGATGCTCTGGAGCACGCAGTGTGAATAACCAACCCCCACAGCGCTCTGCCCTTGGCAGAAGCAGCCGGAGAAGAATGGGGAGGGTTGCACCAGCTTGCCCACAATCGGCCTCTCAGAGCCAGTCAGAGAATGGTGTTCTGTCTTGTGGAGAAGCTGGAAATTTATTTCATCCCAGCTTGGGACTAAACCCATCTTTAGAAATTCTCTATAGTTGCAGGAGTGATTAGAATGTTGGCTGCTGAGCCAAGAAGACTGAGTAGATCAAGCAACATTCCTTCCCCCTGAATGGGGAAGTGTAAATGGCTTTGGATGTGAAGCTCAGGCTTTCGGTGCAATCTCCAGACCACTGCTGTGGCAGAGCAGGCGTGGTCTGAGGAACTCGTATCTATTGAAAGCCAGAGTTTGGAACAAATCCTGAAGATACCAACAAGTCAGTGAACATTTGGTCAGTAGTTTTCAAAGTAGTTGCAACCCTCTGGACCGTGCACTGAAGTAAGCATTAACGGGCCAGCGTGGTTAACATGACCTATGGCTGCTCTGGATTTGCTGTGGCTGAATAGGTGGCCAGCACTAACTTCCCCCGGCCATGCCAAAGCCCGATGCCCATGCACTGGAGTGTTTGGAGTGTACTATCAAATGCTGAGGACACAAAATCCTGCATTTTTAGAAAAGCTTTGGTGCAGAGGACAAGCTCCTGGCATGGTTAGTGAGTTTGAGTCCTGTTTCTCAGGTCTTTTTAATCTCAGCTAAAAACTGCCTGAGTGCTTGGCTCTTTCTGGGTGCACTGCATTTTCAACCAGTAAAAGCCTTGGCCTGTTGTGAACATCTTGACCCATGGATTACCTAAGATGCACTTATTTCTCAGTCCTGGGAAATGAGGATTACCCATAAAGTCACCTGCAAGACTTGGCTGGATGCTTTTTGTGTGAGCGGGTACGAAGGAGCATAAAGTGACTCCAGTGGACTGTGCAGAGGCAGACACAGCCCATGTTTAAAATAGCCCTGGTTTACTGTAGTCAATCATTTTCCCATGTGTGTTTGTCACAGTAGGGATGTGAGTCTGTAATTAGGTTCCGATGGCAATTCTCACTGACCAAGAATATTACCCAAAGCACAGAGCTCTCTCCAGATGCTGGCTGTGGCTTTGACAGCAGCCTTTACTACGGAATCACCAACCGCAGAGCAGAGTGATTTGCACAAGAATGGCTAATGTGCAAGTGTGCTGAACGCTACTTTTGCACAGGAAGAGGGGAGGAAGAAAAACATGTTTATCTCAGCAGTGGTTAAACGATAGTGCAAACCAGTCATTACGTGTAAATGATGACCTTGCCCCTTGCAGGCAGCTCCTCAGTAAACACGACTGCATTTCATTTCCATCCCCTCAGCCATAACCATCACTGCTGTCAGGGCAAGTTCAGTGCTGCTCGTCAGATCCAAAGAGGATCTGGGGGTTTTAGATCAAAACCTCAAATGGCCTTGTTCAGACTTTGTGAATTTTCACTGAAATATGAAATATTAATATATTAGCTATATATGTAATATACTGAAATTAAATTATTTACTTAAATATATATAATTAATATATAAAATATATATATTAAATATATAAATATAATATAAAACATTTAAATNATATATCTATTTGTATAAATATATATTCATAAACTATAAATATATAAATATATATGTAAACCTATAAATATAAATATATATATTAAATATATAAGTTATATAGATATAATTAATGTTTTTAAATATATAAATTCTATATATAAAATGTATACATATAAATATATATAATAAATATATATATTTAAGTTAATATTAATAAAATATTCGTTTGTGTAAATTGGATTCATAAAATATTAGTTTGTACAAATTCAGCCTCCCCCCTCTAAGCTTTTCCATCGCTAGAAGGCGTTACACACAACATTGCGTACAAGTGTAAGGTTTAGAAGGGTTTTTTTAGCATAAAAGGTTTCATTTTCACTGGGCATTCCTTAGACGTTTCCAAAGTAGCAGAAATGTTGAGAAGTTACAGAAAATCAAGTGATGAAAAAGCGGGTAACTTGGATACCATGTAATGCTGGTGGAAATGAAAGTGGGACACAGAAAGGACCAGGAGAAGTCAGGAAGGAAGCACACCACTAAGAGCGTGCCTTTGTAAACAGTAGTGAACCTCACTGAAGTAGAAGTGACTTAATTACTGGAATTCATTTCAATTCTTTAAAATTCTTAATTTTTCTCTTTATTTATACAATAACAGGCAAATAAGAATTGAGATGATGCTTACATGTTGTCATTTCCATGCCACAACCTTGGTTTGTGCTATCAGTTGCTGAAGCAGCGTGCATTGCTTCCTACCTAGAGCTGCCCAGTGAATTTGCTCCGTGCTGTTAAGCACACAGCAAGTAGTGTCTCGAGAGGAAGGCAAGGCACTGCTGATGAGCAAAGGGGATCTTAATAGCAACGTTTTGAATGCTTACACTAAACTTTATAAACACTTTAAATAGAAGACAGAACTCATTCTTCCATGAACAGTCACATTGCCTGCCTTCAGCATGCCCTACTAGTGTTCTCATGAAGCACAGGGATGTGGTCTTGGTTTCAAGCCCTTGGCTTCAGTTAATGCAGAGCATATTTTGATGCAGAATTACCCGGAGCTGATCCCCTGGCATTGGGCAAGACTATGATCGATTTCAGTGCTTCTTGTGTAACCCAAGTGCCTCAGTGCCTGTACCTGCACCACACTCTCCTCAGGTTTCTGCTGGCATGTCTGTGGTGTCTGGAGGAGCACCTGCCTGACCCCTCATGATTATTCTTCCCAGGAAACTCATCTGGGACTAATCTGTGGGCTCCACGCGTGCCGTGGTGGCACAGGGAGGTGCCAGAGGATGCACTGTTACCACTCCCTGTTCACGTAGGTACCAGCTGAAGGTAGCCACAGTGTAACCCACACCCCACCAGGCAAAGTGAGTCATCCCACTGCGGCAGAGTTGGTGGCTTTCGCAGGTAGATGGGATTTAAGTAGTTGGCAGGACCAGTGATGAAACCTGACTTAACTTCACTAAAGAAGAATCCTAACTCTACTCTGTCCCTGTGAGGTGCGGTTCACTGGTGTTTCTCTACTGGAAACAGAAACGGGTTTACTCCTATGACCTACCTGGAGTTTGAACACACTAGGTGCCCACTAAGGCACACCTTTAAATGCTTTGCACATATCAGCAAACTCAGTTTCACAATAGAGTTTCTGCTGGCAGGCAGGCTGCATCATCAATTTTTGGATGAGGAAATAAGACCGGATTGGTGACTGGCTCCAGGCCACATGGCCATGTCTCTGTGGCACTGGGAAGTGCTGGGGAAACACACTGGGGCAAGCATGGATTTCTATCAGAACAGAGCTCCACCCTGGCTAATTATTCTGCTGGGGAGTGAGGTTTATCCACCAGGGCAGAGAGCTCTGCTCATGCAATCAGGCCTCCAAACACCTCATGAAGGAATTCCATGGCTGCTCTGCAGAGGTCTTCACATCCCCTTGGACCCTTCTCAGGCTCCAAGGACTTCTTGAGGAGTGAGATGTATTTTGTGGCTTGAGGATAGGTTTTCTGATAATGAGTTTCCTGCTGTTGGGCTCAGAGCTGGGGACTCAGAGACCCTTTATTTATCAGTTATTTCCTTTCTATTGAATTACATTTTCAATTTATTGTCACTCTCTAAAATTTTATTCTTTAAAGACAAAAAAAGGGGGTTCATTGAAAGGACTCCAACATTAAAAATATGCTATTGTAGTTCATGAAATACTGAAGTCAGGACTCGGTGGCTGATTGTCAACTGCAACACAGGGAGTGAGCGCCTGACTCAGCAGATGACGGAGCCTTCAAAGGGATTAGAGCTTTTGCCAAGGAGCTCCACCCTTTCTTTCCTCTTTAAATGTGTCTTAAGCACCTTAGTCTTGCATTATATTATATATAAAAAGCATGTATGCTGTTGGATTGGCACCTCCAAAATGGAGAGCACTTGAGGAGCAGCTTTTCCTGAAGGATTAAGCTTTGATGAGATTTGCATGCGCACACCATTTAATCAGTCAGCAAGTAGCGAGATCCCTTCCGTACCATTAAAAACCCTCGAGCTTTATTAACACTGTAGCTGCAAACATTTCAAACTAGCTCCAAAAACACTTCCCCAACTCAAATCTTCATCAAAAAGGTATTTGCAACCTGAACATGGCCCCTTGGAGCACAACATCCAGTTGCCCGGCATGCCTCCAGAGCTGATGTGACTCCTCAGGAAAACTGCCCTTGTGGGACTAGCGAAGATGCTTTCCAAGGGACCGAGACAGCTCCTTGTGCCTGCTGCCAGCCCGTTTCGTAACTTCTGCCTCTGTGTAATCTTTTTAACTGAGAAGATAAAAATGGAGGGAGTTGGTCTGTACTTAAAAAGTTTGGCTGGCTCGGTGATGGAATAATTACGACAGCAGAATCCTTCCTGTGAGTGCAGTCCTACCATCAAAAGGCCTTTTTGTTGTTGTAATGTAATCTGTTCTGCAAACGGGTTTAATTCCTACCAGCAAAACCACCTTTTGTTGTGCTGGCATAAGCTCTTTTCTGTGCTCAGGGTGTTGGCTGTGGCAGGACCAGTGCTGTGCCTGTGCCGGGTGCTGAGGTGCCTGGAGGATGAGCCGCTCATTCTCCCATCATGGGTGAGGGCTGAGGCGCTCTGTACACCAAAGGGATCGGGAGACATGTGGGAACGGTTGGGTCAAAAGGGAATTGCAGTCTGGCTCGTTTGCATAAGCCCTTTATGTTTTTAAATCCGTGTCTTCCTTCTGCTGACTTTTTGGCTTAGACTGTGCACCTGAGTGCCGTTTCTGACACTGAAGGCGTCTTGGGCTCGTACTGAGAAAAGCCATGAGTTTTTTTCCACAGGATTAAATGAAAACTTCAGGTTGTAATGTCCCCTCCCCTCAGTCCACCCTTTTTGCAGATAGAGTTGTTTTAGTCCAGCTGTGGCTTTCTGTGTCTGCAAATACACCGAGTTCCATGTGCAAGTCTGTGATGTCTGATGCAAGGTGCCACTGGAGAAATGGAGACGCTGAAAATGCGGCTTTCACACTCACACCATCTCCACCCCTTAGTCTTTCGCTGGCATTTTCAGCAGGGAGAGTGTGCATTTGCTCTTGGTGTAGCAGGTATGGCGATTACCTGCTTCTCTCAATCACGTTGTCCCTATACATCCTCCTGTCCTCCCTAGACATGGCGATGGGACTGGGGGGTAGCAGGGGTGGTCTGCATGGCAGTAATGGAGTGGACCACATACGTCTTGCCAAACATATTGCTTATCTGCTGAGGAAAGGTGGAGCCATGGGGGATTTATGGCTTTCTCATAAATGCATGTGGCATGTTTGTTTTTACTCACATGGCCTCAGTTTTCCTTTCCCTAGCGCTTTAATCTGCTGTGGAGCTGCTACCAACAATAATAACATCCAACAAGGAGCATTATATCTTCTCAGGCAGCAAAGCCTTCACCTGGTTGTTGGCTTGGAGGGGTTTTTGAGAAACAAATAGTTTAGCCTGCTTCAGCAAACCTCTGGTCCTCCCACAGCAGATCACGGAGCCGTTTGCAGAGGACCGTGTGCCAAAAAAAGCAGGGACAATCTGGAAGGAACAGGTGTATTGGCTCCTGTTGCTGCTCCAAGGGGTAAACATCTAATCTGCTGCAAGGGAAGTAAACATCTAGTGCACAGCCAGCTTCCTTCCCCCCCAAGAAGGTGCCACTGGTGTCAACCTGAATAAATCACAACAGTCTTTAAAACACCAGAAGTGTCCTCCCCTCCGTGGCAGAGGTTTCGTACTGCAGCTGCTTCTACAGAGAAACTTCTTTTGTACATAGGTTGGGCTTTTTATTCTGGAAGGTAGTTCTGGCTGGAAGTGTGCCGAGGTCTGACCGTTCCCAGGAGGTGAATTTCAGTCCAAACCTTTAGGGTGTGGGAAGGTAAAAAGAGTGGGAAGAAAGCTCTGCTGCTGCTGAAGAGGAGTATTCAAAGAGGTTTCTTCTGAAAAGTCCGTAAATTACAGAGTTCTGAAAAACTACACAGACTTGGTGGAGATTTGGGCAAAACTAGCGGGTGGTTCTGCACAAGTGTGACTGGTGAAGCACCTAAACTGAGCCCTGCGAGCCCATCCTGCCTATCCTGTCCATCCTGCCCCACTCATGCCCCATTCTGCATTAACTCTGGGTCCTTAGCTGTCCAGGAAGACTGAAGAGATCTGGGAATGAGGACACTACATCGCAACAAATGGACAAAAAAGTGGCTGTTTGGTGCAATAAACTGATCATCTTCATCTGGCAACATTTTGTTGTTGTTGGGTTGCTCAGTCTTCAAAGGAGCTTCATTCCTACTGGTACAATACCTTCCCATGGCATCTCAGGGTTAACCATCTTCATGCTTTTAAATATACTGTTCCTTTTCAGACACCGAGATGATTTCTTTGAGCTGAAAACAAGGCAAAAAGTGCTAAACCCTCCCGACAGGGTTTGTACCTTTAGCAGTAGCTCTGGAAATCACAGTTCTCATTAAACGTGACCCGCAGCAGTTGTTGGTTTTGAACTGATTGATATCTCACTCTTGCAAAGCCAGGCATATTTCTAATTCTTTAGAGCGCGTCCACAACAACCCAGCCTTTCTGAGGCTTGCAATCAATTTGCAAATTGTACATCTGAAGCTGCGAGTCAAGCTCTGTATTTTTGTGGTGAGGCAAGGTTTGCCAAGCCCCTTCAGAAATGACAGCGATGCGGCGTGGTTTGTTTCAGTTAGCCCGGGCTGCGAGTCAACGTGTGAACCTTTAGGTACCCTTCCCGGGTAGTCAGTCTCCTTCCCGAGGTAAGTGTGTCAGTGTGAGGCTCAAAGAACACCTGCAGAGAAGGGGATAGCTCTCTGGTTTCTGGTTTTAGCTACCTGGTTGCAACACAGTCGTGCCAAAGCCATCCTTCAGGGCACCTGTGAACAACTGCATTTTCCACCCACTGTTGTAGCTGCTCAGTTTTAGAGCTCTGTGCTCAGTTGCTCAAACTCCTGTAAGAAAGCGCCACTGGGCACCTTTCACAGGCTTGTTGCTTCAGACAGACAGTTTGTGGAGAAGGCTTTTTCACAGGGCAGGATCCTGAGGAGCTGATGTACTCACGTTGTGCAAGTCAGAGTAGGTATGCTGTGGCTGGCTGCATCACTGCTAGGGTCAATCCGCACCTTGCTATGCTGCTCGGATGGGTGGGTTGCTTCCTTTTTATTTTTCGTTGGTCTCTCTGAGAGCTATTTCTTTTAATTACCTTTTTGTTAAGCTAGTACCTCTTTCCAAAGCTGCTTGGACTCTCGTAAGCCTCTCTCTGTTCCCCAAGTCATGCACTTCCGTATACCGTCCAAATTTCTTGAACTTTTTCAAGTGAAATACTTGTTTGCCAAGTAAGAGTTTGCAGACCCAGGGTCTCCCCGTGGGAATGTACAACATGTACAAATGTCAGTAGATTTTCCAAGGAGCACCTGCCAGGGCTCTGCTGGAGCTCAATTACATCAGACCGGTGCCTGGCACTAGATCCGTCTCCAGAATGGTTTTCTCTGGGGGGAAGGCTGTGTGGATTTACTTTTTGATTTAGTTCTAAACACTTTGGTTTCCCTTGCAGTGACCCAACGTGAAAAATGGTTTCTTTTCTTTTGCCTTTGTCTGTTTAGCACCTCCTTTGGCCTGGAAAAGGGAGAAGTTGCCAGAAGGTGAATTGATGACTGAACGCTCTTCCAGTGCTGTCAAGGTCCGAAGTCTTCGTCCTGGGAAGATACTTTCAAACCTTTTCTCACCAGCTCCTCACTGAACTTCTGCTCCCTCTCATTTTTATCCCACTGATGATTCCCTTTCCTTGCAGAAAGGCTTATTTGTCTGCACCTTTATTGCACAGTCCTGTACTAAGTTGCTTCACCTGTATTATAAGATGATCTCCTATTGCTCCTGTCATTTGGCCAAAATGACTTTGTCTTTCTTTCATTTCACTAAAATATGGAATGGCACAGAGCTGTGATCTAGCCTGAGAGAAAACTCACCCCAACACTGCTGTCTCTCTGTTTCCATTTACCTTGACAAACCTGTCAAAGAGCTAACTTCCTTTCTCAACACACGTGAACCCGGGCATGGTTTCACTCCTGTTTCCGGTGTGACTCAAAGCTGAATGCTGTAGGGAAATACAGGAGCATTATCTGAATGCCAAACCTTCCCATCTCAATTACAAAAGGTTTTTTTTAAATATTATTTAATTTTCAGAAACTCATTTGCTATTCCTTCTGCCTTAAACACAAGTCTTTTATCTGCTCTTTTGCTGTGCTCCTGGGGTCTCTGGCAGAGTAGCAGGCTGGGCCATTTGTCCTTGCAGCCATCGAGGCAGCATCAGTTCTCTTCCAAGTAGCTGCAATGTAATGCTATCTTTACTGACAAACACCATTAAAGGTCTGATGACCTTCTCCATCAGCAATTAACACTTGGAGACTACAAGTTACCTGGACCACTTCATTTCCATATGCTTAACCTTGCATACCTTGAACATCTTATTTCTGCTCCTTCTACAGCACTTAATGGTTGGCTGATACTTATTTGTTGCTCTTGCCTTTTAAATCTATTTTGCATATTTTTATGGGGCTTTTAATCCCTTTTTTTATCATACTTATAAAAAATTTGTTTTTCAAAGTAGTTTATTCTAATCTAGGAAGTTTTTTGTAAGCATTTCCCAGCTATTATGGATAGTGATCTCTCTCCATTTAAATTTCATCTTCCAGGTGATTTTGTGCATAGCCATTCTTAACTTTGTGATTTGGGAGCTTCCATCGAGCCAAGTGCATAATTATGCTTGCACATAATGACTTCTCTCAAATTTCCTAAGCCAGGGGAAAGTTCTAGTCTCTGATAAGCCTTTCTGTGGCAGACTGAGATGTGTGTCACAATTCCTTTTGTGCGGATGCTGTTTGTTCTGAGAGTGGAAACTGGCACCCAGAATGTCCTCTGAACACTTTGGCGTTGGCATCGAGAGACAGCCCGCACATTTCAGTCTGTCTTCAGCCTGTTGGTGCAACAGTTTGTAAAGTCGGGGCAGATGCTGAGGGAAATGGGCAGCCTGTACTCTGCTGGGATTGCTCAGGCTGCCTGATACCTCTTCTTATACTGCTGCAGTTGAGGCATTCAAGGCACGTATGTCTCCACTGTCAAAGATCCAGGAATGGAAAAAGGCAGAGAGCCACCGTCTGACATCTATGCTCACTGAAATGTTCTTACAGTTGAGGTTCAGTGTGAGGTTCTTACAGTGAGGATCTTGTTACTGGCATTCAACACGTTAAGCTGGGGTGAATGTATGATATGAGTGGTCTCAGTCCCTTTTGTCTGTGTACCATGCTCATACTACTGGTGCAGAGAGGCTATTGGAGAACTCTTCTTGAGGTCTCACAGTGAGGTGATCAACTTTGCTGCAAATGTCTTTATCTTGAGCTGAAAATGTACTTTTATTCCTCCTTTCTCAATTTTGTCCTTTTTATTAACATCACACTCTTCGGTGTAATCGGCAAGCAAGGTGGAAAGTTGATTCCGTTTCCACTCAGATGGGGTGCCCTGAGCTCTGTCTGTCCTTCTCTCTGTTCAAGGTGGGTGAAGTTCCACAAATCCAGTGTCACCAGTTATCACTGTGTTCTTGCTGATGGCTTCAACAAAAAAATCTGAAGTTGTCTTGTGGGCAACAGTCAGCATCTGTCCCTCCCTGTGATTCAACTTCAGCGCTGATTAGTGTTGTACCATCTTAAACCAGCAGCTTTGTGTGGGAAAGACGTGATCTTATAACCAAAATTGTATGAGGCAAGCAAGGAGACTGAATGAGGATGGTCCAGGCAACGCCTGTTGCAGTGCTTCGCAGTGTTTGACTACTAACCGTATGGTGTTCATGTTGATCTGTGCACACAGCGTACGCATTAAGGTGTTTCAGATATTCCAGTTTATAAGTTCCTATAAATTTTCATGATAAAGGATGACTTCTTTAAGCTGGAACTCAGCTAGAACCCCTTAAGGAAGCAACCAAAAACCCCACACAGAGATTGTAGCAGTTGATACGCACCGCCAGTGTGAACCACCAGTCAGAACTCATTCAGGAACAGCGATAAAGCGTTTTCCAAAAAACAGCTAATTAATTTTTCCTAAAGGCTCTGGATTTGTCCAGTCTTGTCCCATAGCTAGGTCTGCAAGGAACCCACCAAAACAGTACCGTATCTTTGTGCGCTGGTGGAATGCCGTTTGCTGGCTGAGTTGCATGTGGGAGATGTGGTCTCTGCTACACCTTAATTTTGTTGGTGAGTTCCTTGGTTTTGAAATGGTCTTGGGAATGAGAGAGGAAGCAGTGAGTAGCCCCTGGGCATCCTCCCTTCTGCTCCAGATAGGAGCTGTCCCATGGCCGTGAAGCCAGACCCTTGTCACAGCCTCTCTGAGCAGTCAATGCAGTAATTCAGGCTGGAGCTGGAGCTGGTATTAGGCACAGGGCATTCCTGTTGGCTGAAAGGACAGGGGCAAAAGCTAGCACATTTCAGTACTAATGCCAATTAATAACATCCTGAATTTAGCTATAAGTGAATGGAAGGTGGAAGGAGGAGGACTGAAGAGGTCTCAAACAGGCATATGGTTGCTACTGGGGGCAAAGACTTGAATTTCTGCCATGATGCATGAGAGAAGGAGCAGCAAAGTGATTAATTTCTCCTTGGCAGGTGGCTGACTCAGTGCAGCTTCCAACAGAGGCTGCCAAATCTGGGACAGATACCAACTAAAGGTGCTCAAATACTCTGAATGTAAAAGCTGGGTGAGGAGGCAGAAGTTCCCTTCAAAAGGAAGAATCCTTCACAGAGTGCTTGCAGGATAAGCAGAGTAGACAGGGGAGCAGAGTGGAAATGTGCACATTAAAGGAGAGCCAGCAGCTCTTCAATTTCAATCTGAAATCTCCTGCCAGCTTTCGCCCAGATGCTGAGCAAGATGAAATTTGCTCCTGTTGAAACCACAGGGAGTTCTTGTGTTCAGAGCAGGGCCAGGATGTCACTTCTCTTGAAAAAAATAGCATTGGCTGGAGGGAGGAGAGAGACTGGGCATAAATGAGTTACCTATTGCAGTGATTCAGCTGTACGTTGGTATCACTGTTATGAGCCACAAACAACAGTCCCTTGCACATGAAGTTCATGTTCAGGTTTCTTTAACAAACCCACCACAAACACAATTCAAAGCACTGGCTGGTGCCAGTTTGTTGAAAGACTCTGCACAGCCATACGTGGCAGCATCTTAAGGCTCCATTACATTTCAGTGCTCCTCCCATAGTTGCTGAGCTGTTCTCTTCCCAGAAAGATCTTCAGTCCATCACAATAAAAAAGTAAGTATTGGGTATCTTTTTCTTGGCACTGAGCATGTTAGAGATGCAGCTGTTGTGTCTGCTCCAAGATTACCCGAGAGCTCTGCTGAGGAAGAGCATGATGGAGAGAGCAGGGCTGACGGGACAGTTAATTCTCCACCGGCTGTTGGCTGGATTTCTGGTTTTATTTTTCCATTTCTGGCAGGGATGGGACTGCTGCTCACATCCCAGGCTATCAGGGACCAGAAGTGCCTCATCATTGCTACAGGGTCATGAGCTTTTCTTGCTGTTTCTGCTCATTCATATTGCTATAGACATGAAACCATTCCCCCTGAATCCAGGAAGCAGTGCTGCTTCAAATGAACCTCCATGAAATAATTAGTTCCCTTGTTTTAGGAAGCATCTGGATAGGAGTTTTCCCCACACAGGCTGTCTGCTCCAGAAAAGACAGGGGCTAGTGACTAAGAATGGTAAGACAACTACAGTAGTTTGGCAGCCTCTGGCTTGGGAAAGATAGAGTATCATGAAAGAAATGCTGCTGGTTTTTATAAAATCTTAGAGGTAAAATACACAGAATTATTCAGAATGCATTCTATTCTCTTGGTCCAACAGTCTATTACATAGAGTGTAATATAATCACAAGGGAAGTGTCTCACACACTATATAATTAGGTAGAATTCATTGCTGCTGAGTGACGTGGAGATAAAGCACATAAATGGTCTCAAAGGTATTAAATGAATAAGGGAGAATTTGTCTCTCTGGAGCAAATAAAAACAGTATGTCACTAGGTCTGGAAGTCTCTCAAGTCACAGACAGCTGGACCAGGGGAAGATGGACCAGGCAATGGATCACTCTGAGTTCCTGTGTTCAGTGGTACTGACTGCATCCACTGGAGACAGGAGCTGGCCCGTGCAGCAGATCTTACCTTCCAGCAGACCTACTTTGGGATCTGCCACGCCTCTATTTCTGTGACCAAATCCTCATTTGGGAACTTCAGATTTGTTTACTTAGTTAGTAAAATCAGATCAGGAGGAGTTAGAATTCCCTGTGGGACAGAGCGTCCTCATTTCATGTAATTCTTACAGCTGTGACACGAATCAGCCCGATTTGCATTGAGGACAGAGCTAGACTGTGTTGAAAAGCGGCGTGAGATTTCTTAGGGCAGAGGCTAGTCCTTAGAAACAAATAATTTTCACTTTGAAGCAAGACAACCTTGTGTGTAATATTTTTGACCCCGTGTGATATTACTGGTCACCTGTGCCACGCTGCAGGCACCAATCCAGCACCTGAATGTGGGGCTAGCTGTCAAGATGTCAATGGCAAGCAGAATTTGGCAATGCCTTCAGCTTCAAAGGAGGGTGACGAAACCTAGAATTCTCCTGCAACCTTGTCATGTGCATGTCATGTGCCACTGCCTGCAGATGTGTCCTTGCCTTATGCTGTAGGGAGCTGTAGCAGAGGGCGGCTGTCAGGTCCACCCGTGCTTGGACTTGCACCTCCTGCCTAAGAGCCAGCAGGGCCAGTGCATGTGCTGGTGCTCTAATTTGCATTAGAAATGATCCCC
Source organism: Upupa epops (assembly GCA_013397515.1). Taxonomy (NCBI): domain Eukaryota; kingdom Metazoa; phylum Chordata; class Aves; order Bucerotiformes; family Upupidae; genus Upupa; species Upupa epops. The sequence continues at coordinate 460,141 of VZRI01013377.1, forward strand.
AGCTTTTCCAGCAGCTGAACTGGGTCAGTTAGGGGTGTGACTGTTTACTCTAAGAATTAGTGCTGCAAACAGCCACCTCTTTGTGGGGAATGAACTGGGAGAGTAATAATACTTCTGTACTTGTAAAAGCGAATCAAAAGGAGGCTTGTATCTTATATCCTGTGCCTGGCAACGTATAACCCTGGGAATAGGTGACTGTGTTTCTCCTTCTAGTACTTCAATCCAGCTTCTACTACTGATTTTACAAAACAGATGCAAAAGAAACTGAGGCACATGAGAAACTCATCTCTATTGTGACACTGACAGGAAGCCGGTAGCATCACTGGGTGAACAGAGGGGCGTAGTCAGATCGTTAACTAAAAAAAATCTCACCCCAAACCCCGATACCCACACCCACGCTGTTATTCAAAAGCCAGAATACCATCAGGAAGTAGTGAGTCATCATGTGGTCATTGCCCGTGTTTCTTGGGGTGTTTCCAGAATGTCAACCTGAGACTTTTTCTTCTCTTTACACAAACTATCTAGTGCCACTGGGGACATGAAAGCCATGCTTCACTGGTCAGAAGCACTACTGTGGGTAATGGCACTCAGGGAAATAACTCAGTCGCTCATATGATGGAGGAGCATCCGAAGGATTTGGACACTAGATACTTTGCTTGCAGGAACTGGGGAGACGTTTCACAATGTGGCCAGCAAGTCTGTGCTGTGGCTTGTCTGTGCGGTCCTGCAAACACCCAGCATGACGCTCAAGGTGGGGTTCGGGGCCACAGCCCTCAACCTCTGGCCTCTCCTCATCCCGTGCGAGCTAAGGTACTTGAGCAGAGGTCTGGGGTGAGCTGTTTGGGTGTAGGATCTGCACTGACTGCAGTGTTTGCAAGAGGAGGCTCAGAAGGGCACAGACAGGTTGCCCGACATATTTATAATAGATCATCGGGAAAAATAAACGAGAGGATCAGAGCTTCCACAAGAAGGTCACAGAAGCAATTTGTATTCCAAAACATCTTGTTGGCCTACATTATGGCATTGCTATTAAAGCAACCGGTCCAGCCTAAGATAATGCACCTAATTACACGACCTGAGCCTCGTCTGATGACTTTTGCCAATTGCATCTGACAGGGCCATTGCAGAGGAGACACCCTGTGGTACAGTGATTCCAAGAGCTGGATGTAACAGCGTATGTTTTAAAAAATAGAATACCCACTGTGTTATTTGCGGTGAGGAAGCACCTGCCAAGGCAGTTGTGAGGTAGGGCAGCAGGCCATTCTGGTTTGTGAACTACACCCGTGCTGAGGCATGGCTGTCCTTTGGAAGGTTTATGATGGACAAGGGGCTGGGTCAATGGCAAATTCCATGTTCCTGGCTACTTCCTTTATTCCCTTATTCAAACCCCTGGAAACAAGTGATTTAAAAGGAAAAATTCTCAAGGGGCAGGAAAAGACTCAAAACTTGGTAACAGCCACCACAAGGAGTGGAGCTGTATCATAGAATCATTAGGGATCGGAAGGGACCTGGAAAGATCATCCAGTCCAACCCCATGCCACAGCAGGATTACCTAGACCAAGTCACACAGGAACACAGCCAGGGGGGTCTGGAATATCTCCAGAGAAGGAGACTCCACAGACCCCCTGGGCAGCCTGTTCCAATGTTTCCTTACCCTCACTATGAAGAAGTTCCTTCTGATGTTTGTATGGAACCTCCTCTGTTCCAGCTGGCACACAGTGCCCCTTGTCCTGTCACTAGATGACTTTGAGAAGAGCCTGGCTCCATCCTCCTGACACCCACCCCTCACAGATTTATAGATGTTAATGAGGTCTCCCCTCATCCTCCTCTTCTCCAAGCTCAAGAGACCCAGGTCCCTCAGCCTTTCCTCAGCTCCCTCAGGGAGCTGCTCTCCTTCCTTCATCCTCTTCGTTGCTCTACGCTGGACACCGTCCAGCAGCTCTGTGTCCTTCTGGAACTGAGGAGCCCAGAACTGAACACAGTACTCCAGATGTGGTCTCACCAGTGCAGAGGAGAGGGGCGAACCTCCCTTGATCTGCTAACCACCTCCCTTCTGACCCCCATCCCCAGGATGCAAAACAATGTCTTTTCCTTGCTTTGTTAATAATTTCAGGCTCCCTTTTGTCTCCCTTTCCCAAGCTCTGCATTGTTCCTATCTTATTCCCAGCCCTGGACTCCTTTTACTTCTGTTCCTACCTCTGTTCTGGTCCCAGAATTGCTTTATTCAGACCCTGGTCTCACGTTGGGAAGGATCCAAAACATGACGAATATGAGACAATGTCGTGTGAACAAATTCTGTCTTTTAAAGTTAACGAGATGGCTGGTGAGAAGAAAACAAAAGGAGCCAAGCCATTAACATCTGCTGCTGCGGAGGGGAGAGGCACCTCATCTGGTAATGTCCAGGCAGAGGATAAAAAGAAAGCAAATTCCCTGTGAAGATAAACCTCATGGAATAAAAAGAAATGGCTAGGGATCGTAGGGCTGTTCTTGGTGGCTCCTCTTGCTCTTCAGACAGAGAGTGACCACAACAGGTTCAAAGTCTATGGGCTGAAGAGAAAAGAGAGAGGAAGCTCAGGGGAGAGGAAGGAAATACGTTTAACCTGCTGTTGGTTTTATGGTAAAGGGACACACAGCCCAAGGGACTGCCCACAGTGCTGTCCTGGTGCAGAGCTCTGCTGTGTACCTGTGCCCAGGTCCAAGGTACCTGGCGTTGTAAACAAGGAGATGAAGCTGCCTGCACCCCAAAACACATCACAGGAAGGATGTGGGGGTGCTGGATTGCAATCTCCCCAGGCTGTGTAGGAGCAGAAGCCAGTCTTCTGAACACAGAAGGCAGGGTGCCCTCCTTACTTTACTTAAAATGGTTTGCACCTGAAAGCCGCCCTGGGCCATCCCTGACTGGTAGAATCCATGTCTATCATTAGATATTGTACAGTTTCAGGGCAGAGGGACAGTATTAGGCCCCTAACAGTATTGGTAGAGGGGGTTTGAGCCAGGAGATGGTTCTGGGCTGCTCTATTCTAGCTGTATGGTGGCAGGGCTGGCATACTGGGTGCAGCAGCCTTGGAGAGGAGCACCAGCTTGGAGAGGAGCACCAGCACACATGCCACCAAGAGAGTTGTACTCCTAGATCACAGAATCATTTCGGTTGGAACAGACCCTCAAAACATCAAATGCAACTATTAATCCAGCCCTGCCAGGTCACCACTAAGCCATGTCCCTCAGCTCCACATCTCTAGGTCTTTTACATACATCCAGGGTTGATAACGCTGCCAATTCCTGGGTAGGCTGTTCCAAAGTTTGATGCTCCTTTTCAGTGAAGTTCTCAGATGTTCTCATCATCTGGATGATAACCAAGAAGCTCTTCTTTCTTCCTGTCTGTGAGTCTCACCCCTAAGTCACTCCCAGAGCCTTCCTCTCCCCACATGCAGGAAAGCAATGAGTCTTACCCACACTCTCCTTCACCATACCCTTTGCCCTGGGAGGTACCAAACTGCTTTGAGAACAGTGGAACAAGTTGAAGAGAGACAGAGCGAGCCCTCGGAGTACCCGCTGCAGTGCATTTGTGGCCAGAGTGTTGTACTGAATATTAGAAGCTGAGTGTTGAAAGACTCCAGGCAAAAAAGAGTTCTTCCTCCTCTCACATGAAGGTTACAGGATAAAAGGCAATGTGAGTGAGGAGGGAGCATTGTGTTCTGTCTATACTTTGTGGGAAAAGCCTGTTTTAGGTGTTGAATGCCAGAAGACCATTTGTGGTAGAGAGCTCTGCTAGCAGAAGGAGGTAATGTCCTCTGGCACTGGATCATCTAGACTTGCTTAAGTGCCTAGAATTTGCATCTCAACTAGTCTGAAACAATTTGGATGGCTCCCTATCCAGCATCTAAACTGAAGGATTCCTCTGAAGGCAAGCACAGACAGATGCATCTGTGCTGCCTGTGGTCTGAACTGGCCATGTGAGAGCCAGCTGTGATGCCACAGCTGTATCTGTGACAGTAGTGCATCACTGTCCTGTAATCAATAGGTCTGGCTGCAAGGCAGGGCATATTTGCTCAGGCACAACACAGCCAACCAGCCTCGAACCACAACTGTGTTGCATCAAGCCAGCGGAAGCCCAGCCAGAGGAGCCCAGGTTTGCCTCGAGCTGCCTGAATAAACACAGTTATTAATTAGTGCCAAGGTCACGGCTTGCTCTAAGGACTCTACGTGCCAAAGCGTTAGACTTGTGTTTTAGCTGGGGATATTTACGTTGTAATTGATGAGGAGAGTCCGGTCTGAGCTGAGCTGGTCTGAAAAGTGCATTGGGACTTGCAGAACGTGGCAAGTCCTGTGCTGTGGAAGCTGTGGAAGCTGTGTTCTGTGGCCAGTAGCAATCCAGTGGGAAGCCTGCTCCGCCTGAGTAAACACCCCAACACTGTGTCATGATGTCTTGGTTTGAATTAGAACAGAGCTAACTCTGTTCAGTGATTTGACTCCCTGCTCAGTGTTCTCCAAGTGACAGCACTTCCTGGTGTGTTTTTGCAGACAAGGGACAGCACTTGATCGCATTCAGTACTAAGCACTGGGATGCAGAATGGCTCTTGCTTATACGGGCTCTTGTGAAGACCAAAGTCACCGCTAAATCTGGTGTGCCATGTGGGGGTTCAGTGAGTGAGAGGCCACACCTCTGGTGAGGAGTGGATGGGATGCATGACCCTAAACTGGGATGCATGACCCTAAACTGTCCAGCAAGGCATTCCACCCCACAGACATCATGTTTGGTACAAAGCTGAAGGATCAGAAGTGTGAAGCCTCTCCAGTGGCTGGCATCTGAGGAGGACTGTGTTCATTCTGCCTTCAATCCCAATCCCTGCATTGCTAAATCTGGTTCCAGCGTCCAGCTCCCAAATCTGTTTGCTGTCTGCCACAAGGTCCAGTCTGGAATTTGCCTGGAGGGGGCCCGCCGCACCAGTGGTGACCGTGCAGGGATTGCCATCAGAGGCTTGGGGTGGAATTGATTTTGAATATATTTATATCTATGTGGTGTTATTATTTTTCATCAAAAGAGGTTTTCTTTTTGGATCCAGAAGTCTCTCTTCTTGTCTTTCGCTTCCCCTTTGGGGAGGGAGAAGGGTTAATAGAGAGCATCTGCCATAGTGGCCAGCCCAGCCCTAACCCCTGACACATGACTTGCTCAGATTTGCCTGCTATCTTCAAGGATCAAGTGTTCTGATTTATTCAGTTTATTCCACACCAGCTCCTACCAGTTTAGCTCATTAACACCAGCACAGGTGACAAATACTGAGATATCTACATTCCCTCAAGAGCTTGCGGAATCCTTTTCCCTGACATCCCAAAATCACCAAATCCTGACTAAATTCTTTAGGTTGATTTCTGGACTGTAGCAGACAGCAGCTCTTGACAGTTTCTGGTTTCTGGGTAGCCCGTGCTTCATTTTTTCATGCTTTGGTTCCCTGTAGGGCTGCGTCACGTAGGGCAGATTCAGACTAAAGATGGAAAAAGATGGATTGAAAGAAATCCATAAATATTTAGATTTTTGTCTAGATTTTTGCCCAAGGTAGTGACGTAGATAACTTGGCAAATTCTTGTAACTAGTGTGTGCATATGTGATTTCAAAATGCGAGCAACCCCATCAAAGGGCCTCTAGCTTGTCGATTCTCTAAGAAATGAATAATATTCAGCACATTTTTTGGAAACCGCATTTAAGTCAACCCTGCACATTTAATATTGAGAGAATGTTAACAACTTCAGCATGAAGGAGGAAAAAGTCGAGTGCATTGAGGACCCTGCTCTCTGCCAAAATCACACCCTCATGGTTTTCCCTTCCACAGCTCTTTGCAGACAACGCGTGGAAGGGTTTAGGTGCTGTACTGTTCAGCTGTAGACTCGATGCTTTGTGTACGCTGCACTCAGGAATATGCAGAGCCACTTCCCAAAGAGCTGGGGAGTTTTTTTGCTAATTGGACATTTTTGTGATACCAAAAACATTATGAGCATTGATTTACTATCTTCACAGCTTTTTCTTGCATTATCCTATCATTCCCATTTTGCAACTGAGGAAAATATACACAAGCTTCCTGTATCATCTGAAGCAGAGACCCTGGTCGCCTTCATCCACAGCCACATATCCACTCCAGCACCCCACAGCCATACATGCACCTGAGTCCATCCTGTAGGAAGATGCCATGGGTTAGGAACAATTCCTATGTGACTGGCATCAGCAAAGGTCCTTCTGGCTGGTGTTTAGAGAGAACTGTCTCTCTAGAGAGCATTTCTTTTTAAGCAATGAAAACCCTTTTCCTCTTTCTCTAATCTTCTCCTTGTTCCCCTCTTGGTTCTGCAGCAAAGGCAGGGAGCCTGTCACCGGCAGCGTTTGAAGTGCCAGCACAGGCCAGCTCTTTGCAGGTGCACTGATCGAAACACCCAGTGTATTTAATCTAAACCAACACGTGATTGACCAACTTTAATTCTGCATTTCCTGGCCCTGGAGAGTTTGACTTGGCAGACTCAGCAGCTCTGATGTTCAATAACTTACACACATAGATTAGGCTGGGAATATCGGGAGAGGAATGTGGCTGTATTTACAGTCCTGCAACGAACAGCCCCAATGCCACGTGCTGTAAATAGGCAAGTACCTGCATTTTAGAGAGGAGGACAAGGGTGTGGGTTCATATAACGATGGGAAGTCAATAGCTGATTGCTCAGCTGTGCTCAGCTTGTGCTTCTAGTACTTAAAGGACACGGGCATTTCTCCAGCCTTGCTGGAGGTGCTAGGCAGCCAAAGCCTTTTGTTGCTCTTGTGGAGCAGAGAGGTTGGTTTTGGTTGTTTGATTGTATTTTTGTCTTTTACTGGGAGAAGGTCGGGTTGGATCTCATGCCCCTCTCTATTCCTATGGAGGAAAACCGGGGTACTATCACACCAGCTGTCTCGGTTGGTGGAACCAGAAGGTCTTTTCTTTTTGGGGGGTGTTCCTTAAAGGTTTGAGTCATAGTTGAAAATTAAAGGGCTATGGTTGTCTGATCTGGCCCAAAGCCTTTTGGGTCACAGGTCTGTATGTTGACTGTTGGAGCACAGATTAATGCAAATGCTGAGAATAGCCAGAAAAAAAGGGGGTTTAATCTTTTTTTCTCTGTTAGCAGAAGAAAATGGAAAAGGGAGGTAATCTTTGCTCCTTTAATTGTGCCGTCCTGCTCTGCTGAACTTAATGGCGATTCATATGTGCTGCTCAATGGGAGCAGAATCAGCAGTTGCTGCCTCCTATTAGAGTAACACAGTCCGAGTGGATTCCCTTGGCTTTCTGTGGGCACACACTGGGGCTTTTTAGTGTGATACTGCAGGCTGCTTGTAGTATGGAAGAAGGGGAAGAAAATAGTAACTCTACTGCACCTGCTGGCTCTTTAGATTCCCCTCTGAGCAGGGCTTACTGCTGCATGGTCCTGGGCAAGCAGGCAGACAGGCAGGGTCCTTTGTTCAGCTGATCTAAATCAAAAATGTGTATCTGCTGTGTATTTTTGTTGCTCACTCACACCAGACCTCTGGGGAACAGCACTACATTCTGCCATCCTTGGGTATCAGCCCTGCCTGTGATGGCAGCATCAGTCACTGTGGCTCTATATTAGCTTGTTGCTGCGGTGGGCAAAGCTCTTCCTGTCCATTGCAGTCTGTGCTGGTGTCGTACAGTTTCCCTGGCCTATCAAGGAAGGGTTGTAGCTTGAAAACTGTTCTTTTGTCTCTTGTCAGCACACCAGACTATACAGGAGAATAACTCGGGACTCTAAAGGGTGCAGAAAATCAGAGCTGCTGCAGTTTTTATTTTTTAAAATGAAATGCAAATGCTGACCTGTTGATTCTTGATTTTGTTTTTGAACACTTAGTGGTCGATTTTAACTGCAAAGGTAAACTATTAAGGCACATCACGTAACAGTTTGTTTGTCTCTGGACACCTCTACCTAGTTACTGACCTGAGAAGCCTTAGAGGCAGGGAAATTCCCTGAAGGGACTAGAAAGCCACTCACCAGGAGAAAAGCGAGGGTTAAGGAGTTAGGAGAAGCATCTGGTCTCACCCTAATACAGAAACATCTTTAAACCAGATATCCGTGTGAGCCTCTTGCTAGGTTTGCACAGGTGTGACCTGATCCATGCTGAAAGCCAGGAGGAGCTGGGATGAATTTGTGATGGGAAAGCTGTAGCTTTTGCACTGAAAAAGATAGTAAAGGGCCTGGAGGTGAGATAAATCCAGGCAGAGATCCTTTGTGAGTGCTAAAGAGATGTATCACGTGCATGCACAGCCCCTGTCTGCTGAGTAAAAACCATCTTGTCCTGGTCGATGTCGCCAGTTTGTCCCAACGAGGTGCCTACCCCCAGTGGCAGCAAGTGAACTCCAGGATGTGGGTTTCCATGCCTGTCTGCTCTGGGGGGATTTACTGAGATTTTTCTAATAGGGATGCAGTTTTGAGGGAGATTGTTCGTGTTTGCGGCTGTGGACTTTCCCTTTGTCTTGTCTTTCTTTCCCTTCTGCCATTGCTGGGGCAGGCTTGGTTCAGTGTTGTTACTCTGTTTGACCGCTAGATGGCGACACTGAACACCTGGTGCAGACCCACCTCGAGGTGACCTCCTGGAGCTGGAGGAGCAGCAGCCGGGCTGGAGCAGGTATGTGACAGCTGCTTTAAGGAAGGGGTGAGCACGCTCGGTTGCTCACTGGCTTTAGAAGACCTCCAGTAAATACCTCCAAGCACACAGCAAGTCTGACCTGTGTCTGCTGGGGTGAGCACGTTGCTCAAAGTGTGTGTCCCCTGGAGAGCGTGGAGATACAGCAAGAGACTGGAGGGAGTCAGAAGTGTGAGCCCTTCCCTTTTCCTTAGTATCATCCTTCTTTGTTGGGGATTCCATCACAAAGGCTGCTCTTTTGATCTTTCCTTGCAGTGAGATTACAAGTGACAGCCACCACTTTGGAGCTTCTGGCTGTACCTGTGAAGTGAGGTGGGAAGTTAAGTAGAATACCAACAGGTTTTGGATTGGTTTGTTTTAAACAGTTTAAGCTGGGTTTGAAAGCCCAAGATCAGTCTAGGCTTCAGTGTTCCTGTAATTAATCTGTTTACACTGTAAGAGCAGAGAGGGCTTAAAGTGGCCGTTGTCTGCTTTAGCTCATCTTGATCTTCATCTGCATCGTAAGGGCTGTGTTGCTGTGGTTTTCTCTCATCTTCTGAATAGAGGGGATGTTGAGGAGATGAGACTTCGTCTGAATAGAGGCAGCGATGTTCCAACAATTCAGATCACGGTTATAAAATAGAGAAGGAACAGGGCTGAGAAGCAGACATTTCAGAAAGAAAGATCCTTGTATTTAAAATCCTGAGGCCAGTCTGCTTGTTAAAGCTCACAGGTGATGCCGGAGGGACACTTCATCTTTTTTTTAACATAGAAGATGTAAAAATGGAGCTGTGGTTGCACTTAATGATCAAAGACATAAAACTACAACTCTGTGAGACGGCTGGATCATGAGGGGAACGTGGCCACTGACCACAAGAAACAGCTGGGTAGGCTTTATGCAGATTCACTGATACCTGGTGGCGAGGTACTGCTGTTTAACAACGAATTTCTCTGCACTAGTTCAACCCTTAGGGTACCCTTGTGCCTTGTTCTGCTAATCCCTAGCAGATATGTGGAGAGGTGGATGCCCTGTGCCTGGCTGCAGCAGCGTGACATTGCGCAGTGAGGACCTGGTGATGTCTCAGACGGTGGCCCTGCAGTGAGGACAGACAAGCCTGGGATCCGAATGATCTCAATGTGCATCCAGAGCACAGAGTCCCTGACAAATAGTTGTAACCTTTAAGGCAAGCTGTGTAAATGATCCTTGTCAGTACTACCGTTAGATTAGTGGCAGACAGTGAGTACTCCAGGGCTATGAACTGCATTACAGACACTTAATTGGTAGTAAACTGACTCAGTGCCTCCTCTGTTCAGATGGCATGTGAAATCTCTGGTGTTATCTGGCACCAGAGAGGTCATTCAGCAGAAAAGTGACCAGATTGGTAACAGCCAGCCAGCTGCCTGTGAGTTGTAACTAATGATGGCAAGAGCTTACGACCTGTCCCCTTTCAGCTTCCAGTGGCATCAAGAACTTGTGCAGAAAGGGCACCTGTCTAATTTTCTGCTGTCCTGTCGTGTGCGCAGGTCTGGATGTGGTGCCACGTGTGTGGGTTAGAGGCTGTTCCTCGGCACTTGTTGTGGCTGTGGCAGTGCAAGGAAACAGGCTGTGAAGGTCAGCATCAGTGGAGGGGTGGTGGGTGCTAGGGAACCAGCAGCATTCCTCTTTGACTCTCCAGGGTGTTAGGAACTGAAGGCTTCTAAGCCTCTCATCAAGGCTGTCTCCTAACACTTTGGTTTATACACCTGTGTGAAAGTATTAGACACAAAATGGTTAAACACTCAAGCACCCTCCAGAGAAGCTGACAGCTTGAACAAAATTGGGTTATAAAATGGGTTAAGCATCAGTTCATTGTACTCCTACAATCGGAGAGGGTGAAGGGTTTGCTTGCTTTATGGAAGTGGCTGTGTGGCAAATGCTGTACAGCCTGCAGCCCTGAGGTAGGCCAGCTTTCCCACACACCCAGGGCAACGTGGGCTGAACTTGGAGCAACTTCACTGCAGCCCTTCCTGGAGGCTGCCTTGGTGACCTCCACAGGCTCAGCCTCCACAGGCTCAGCCTCCACAGGCTCAGCCTCACACAGTTCACTGATGGACAAGGGCAAATGGGTGCCAGCTGGAACAGAGGAGGTTCCCCTGACAGCTACAGGCCCTGGTTCTCGTGGGGGATTTTAATTACCCTGACATTTGCTGGCAGATCTCCTCAGCCAGCCATCCCCAGTCCAGGAGGTTCCTCCAGTGCAGTGGGGACAATTTCCTGATGCAAATGGTGGAGGAGCCCACTGGGAGAGGAGCGCTTCTGGATCCTGTACTCACCAACAAGGAGGGTCTGGTTGAAGCAGCGAAGGTTGAGGGCAGCCTTGGTTGCAGTGACCATGAGATGGTGGAGATCAGGGTCTCGTGTGGTAGGAACAGAGTAGGCGGTTCTCTATCAATATCAGCAGGATCTTCTTCCCAGTGAGGGGCATGGAGCACTGGAACAGGCTGCCCAGGGCAGCTGTGGAGTCTTCTTCTCTGGAGACATTCCAGATCTGCCTGGCTGTGTTCCTGTGCGACTTGGTCTACCTAGATCCTGCTGTGGCAGGGGGATTGGACTAGATGATCTTTTGAGGTCCCTCCCAATCCCTAAGGATTCTGTGATTCTATGATCTTCCAGAAGTGGTGTGAAGGCAGATTCCTGCTTCAAGTGATCATCAACTCCATTACAAACTGTCTGAGTATTGGTGTTGGCTGCAGCAATATTGTACTTGGCAGCAAGGAGACCACTTGTAATCATCTCCAAAGATGCTGCAGACACATAAATGCCTTTGGTTCTTCACAAGGGACAGTGGACTTTGAGCTGGTCTGGAGATAGGGTTCTCTTTGTAGGTGTTTGCATTTCTCTCAGACGAAAACCTTCTTGTCTGGTGAGCAGAGAAAACTTCTCTTGCCTGTTGCTTGAGTATTCCTAACTACCTGGGCAGCAGAAGGCTTCGGGCACAGAAGCACTGCTGAAACAGAGCCCATGTAGACAAGCCGTGGCTCCTGTCAACTTGGGCAAGTGGTTCACTTGGCTGCTCGCACACCAACATGTGTTCGGCTCAGCCCATGGCTTTCCTGTGCTTGGGGAGGCCAAGTGCTTCCCAGCCTGTGGTGTGCCAGGGGCACCTGAAGTGACAAAGCTCTGCTGGCAGGAGCTTCTAAGGCTCAAACTACAGTACTTCTGTTACGGCACATTTCACTCACCACGATGGTTTTACTTTGCTCCTAAAGGGTACAGCTCCGCTCCTGTGTGTCCTGGGGGAAATACAGCCACATCCTGGGGTTGAGTAATGGCCCTGCTGTTATTGCCATATTATCATCTTGGTTTTTGATCCAAAGTGCCACTTTTTACTTCACCGCGGTTTGTTCAAGCCTGTCAGAAGTAGGTAGATGTCTCAGAAGGGTTTTATAAGCACATTTTTCTTATCTGAGAAAAGATTTGAAAAGGTTCGGAAGTTTTAGGGGATTTTCTTCAGATTCACTGTGAAATCAAATTTCTCTGAAACATCAATGAACACCTCGATTTACATTGGAAAACATCACAGGCGTTTTACTACACAGCTTACGGCCTTAGCCAAAGGATAAAGAATTCCTTTCCTAAAAATATCCATGCTGAGGAAAATTGGTGTTTCAGGCAAATCCAGTTCTGAAACTTAACCCCAAACCTGTCCTGATTTGTGCAGCTGTTTAAGGAGCGCCAGCACACGTGGTAGCAAAGGCTGTGACTGTCCCGAGCTTATTGCACCACAAGGGTTGTTGTCAGAGCAGTTCTTGTGATTCTCACAGTCTGTCTGGTGGCTGTTTGTTCCCTGAGAGCTGATGTGGAACAAGGGGCTGGTGTGGGATGTGTAAGGCTCTTTAAGAGACTTTCCCCTGCATGGAGAGGCAGAGGATGGTCTCAGCATCTCATGTGCTCATGGCTTTGACTCTGTGTAGAGGAGTCTGCATAGAAGAGATGTACATCTGTGCTGATAACATCCCAGGCTTAGTCTCCACGTGCACATCAGAGGAGCTGGGTTTCCTGGCCCTGGGTGATGAAGGAGTGAAGGCAGTACATGTCAGTCATACCTCGTGAGCAGTCACACTTGTTTGCTCTACCATTTCCATTCCCATGGCACTGCTTCTTGATAGCCTCTCTGTTCCCAAACAGATTTACTTTTGATTATATCTGTCTTCTCACCGCAGCAGTCTGGACACCGCAGACTAACATGGAAATAAAAGGTGAGGTGACTCATTTGCTGAGTCTTTAATGCAGGCAGTCAGATGGAAATTGGTTGCTAGCCATTATACATCAGAGTAGAGCTGTCACGCTCCAACTGTGAAACTTAGCCTGAAAGGCCAGCTGACAGCTCTTGCTCCCCAAACCTGCACCAAAGGTGAATCTCAGTAATCCCACATTAAGGTGACATAGGTGTGGATTTGTTTCCAAAACTGCCAGTGCCCTCTGGACTACTTGGTTTTAATNNNACTGCGCTGCTCAGCATTGTGTTGCTAAAATAGCTTTGTCCTTTGGAATCATTCACTGAGATGCTCTTGTTTAAGGTGTTAGATTTTCAAAGTGCAATCTGAAGCAGAAATTGGGAAGTTTTGGTCTGACGTCCGTTTGTTCTTGGTGAAAATCGTCTGCTACCCTGAGAAGATAAACCAGAGCCTAGTCTGTGCCCCCAGCCATTCATGCATCTTGGCATTTTCTTCCTCCTGGGGCCAGCACAAGGGACCCCTCTGCGTGCAGCCTCATCTCACAACCAGTTCACACCTTTGGGCTCTTTTTTAATTTCCAGCTGGCATGGGATAGTGCTTTCCATGGTCTCCTGTTTATAGACCATGGGCTGTTGGTGGTTCCAAAGACCGTGGGTGTTTATAAGAGCTCAGTGCTGTAGGATGTACTAAAGTACTGCGAGCTCCTTTCTACCCGTGACCACCACTCTCTGGTTTCTATCCTGCAGCCCAAGATGACTATGGTACTAAGAATGAGAATTAAAACAGGGGACTTTGGTATGCTGTATGAAACTTGTCATCTATTGCAGTAGTTAGAGTGGAGTATATAAGTAACCAGTATATCTATCGAGGATAGTGTTAAAATTGAATAGATAAACGAGGGAAAATGCTGATTTTCATGGAAAAGCTCAGAATGCTGGCTGAAACTGTGCAAGCAAGTGCATACTGAAGATCAGCAGACCTTAAAGGAAGAATTTTAGCTACGTTCTGCTGCTGCAGATAACAATGGGTAGCTTGACCGAGGCTGGAAGGCCTATTTTATGAGAGACGGTGTAGTTCAGCAGTTAAGACTGGGAATGTTTCTACATATATGGAAATAAAAACTTGGGAGTTTAACCAAAAGACTCAGTTCAGTGACGCAAGAGAAGACGACACTGTAAATGAATTCTGGCAACTCAACGGAATGTAAGCATCTTTTACCTAGAAAATAACGATAGGGTGATGCATGTAAGCTATATAACTTGCAAGATGTCTGCTGTGCGTTGTTTGCTCTGAGAAATTATTCCTGTACACCTTATATGCTGTAATATAATTGTTTCAGAGAGGCAAAATGCCTGCTTTAAGCTTTGCTTTCCAACTAAGTCTCCAGGCCGCTATAATTCATTGTTCTTACGATGGTTTCTGCAGGGCAGCCAGGCACAGCTCTGGGAAGACTTATCCCACTGCAGGCATGGTGGTGGACTACAACAGATACAAGTCTGTAGTGAGGTGCTGTGCAGGTTGTGAGGGTACAAAACTGTTTTTGTTTGGAAACTCTTGTGAGATGGGCTCCCTCCTGCCCCCCAGGGTGGCACTTCAGCATTGCCTTCACTGCGAAGATGTGTAAGTACAGTTCTCAGAGTGGGCTGAAAAAGCCCTTATCCACAGCGTGCCAGTCTCCTCATCCTTTAGCCTCCCCTTCACAATGAAGAGAAGCTCCAGGTGTAGGGATGGGTATAATTTATTGTTTACTATTACTGTTATTATTACTGTGCTTGCCTTACAGAAGGTTGCCTGGTCTTCCGTGAGCCTTAGGACGCACAGTCAGAAAGGATTAGTGTGTTGCAAAGGAAAATTCCAGAGATGTTTCAGTTTTCAGTGGAATAGCTTGTGTTTTGCTTTTATTTTTTTAATAGAGAGGAATTAAGTGCAGGAACCTCTTAGCGCAGCAATATGGAAAAAATTAATTGAACGAAAGTCAGCAAATGCAGAGTTATGGTTCCCTCGGCAACTGTAATGAAGGCAGAGAACACACACATCTATACGCTGGAGCTGGAGTGAATGTTCTGCACTGCCAGGAGTACAAATCCTAACCGTGTTCAAGGGGCTGAGTGATGATTACTGGGAGAACCATAACTTTACGTTTCCTGACTCTTTGCAATTAAAATCTCAACCCGGATGATGCATTAGCCACAGGCTTTGCATTTAATTTGCAATTTTCTTTGGAGTGTATGTGTGTGTTGATTACGTTTGAACGTTACTTACCTTTTCATCTCATTTATTCTTTTGTAAGGGAAAAATCGGGGGAAAAAATGTTGGCTACGTCAGCTCACTTCTTAACACTCAGAAACGGGGAGAAAAGAACAAGACCCTCAGTGCAATTAATTTTATTTTTAGCTCTAAGAGGTATTTAGTGATGAATGTAAATTTATATCGTAGCCTTTCTGTTAATATTTCTACAGGGGGGTTAAACCAGTCCATACAGAGGTGGGTCTTCCCCAAACCTTTAACCTGTAGAGTCAAACTGCACATCGTTTACACAGCCTTGGAACACCAGAATTAAATCTGAGCAGACCTTTCATGGCCCCAAGATCAGAGATAATTTTTTTTAGACTCCTGACATTAAAGTTCAGGCCTCAGGTCTGCAGTTTTGACTGTGTGAAGAGCCCCAGTAACTTGAAACTAACTGGTTACACTGCACCTGGAGTATTGTGTTCAGTTCTGGGCCCCTCAGTTTAGGAAGGATGTCGAGGGGCTGGAACGAGTCCAGAGAAGGGCAACTGGAATGGTGAAGGGGCTAGAAGGTCAGCCCTACAAGGAGAGGCTGATGGAGCTGGGTCTGTTTAGCCTAGAGAAGAGGAGGCTCAGGAGGGACCTTATTGCTATCTCTAACTACCTAAAAGGGAGTTGGAGTCAGGCAGGGGTCGGTCTTTCCTCCATGGACACTGGAGACAGGACAAGGGGTCACAGTCTTAAGCTCTATCGGGGGAGGTTTAGACTTGACATCAGGAAGAGGTTTTTCACTGACAGAGTGATCTGGTTTTGAAGCAGGCTGCCCACGGAGGTGGTGGAGTTGCCGTCTCTGGAGGTGTTCAGGGTTAGGCTGGATGAAGTGCTGAGTGGCACTAGATGATCTAGATGTCAGATGTTAGGGTTACTTGATTGGTTTTAGGTTGGACTGGATGATCTTTAAGGTCTTTTCCAGCCTCATCATTACTGTGACACTGTGAAAGTTCAAACTTGTGAGTGCTGGGAAGTGCATCTTCATTGTAGGCTATAACCTGACCCTTTCTTCATCATTGCTGTAACTTCTCATGTAGCCACAGGGGGATGTAAAGGATGCCAGGGTGCTTTAGGCCTTGGGCAGCTGATGTGCTACAGAAT
This sequence comes from Upupa epops, assembly GCA_013397515.1. Taxonomy (NCBI): domain Eukaryota; kingdom Metazoa; phylum Chordata; class Aves; order Bucerotiformes; family Upupidae; genus Upupa; species Upupa epops. Next base: position 476,384 of record VZRI01013377.1, read on the forward strand.
ATGGCCACAGGGTCACCACTGGGGACAGTATCCCTCCAGGTGCAATAAAAGGTCAGACAGACTTGGCCCAATGGATTATAAGATTTCCCTTCCATTTTCAGTGATCTGGAAGGAATGATGACTTTTCTTACAACCTGCCAGAACCTTAGGTGCACTGGCAGCACTGTGAACAGTGCCTGGGGACCAGCCAGGCTAAGTCTATCCCTCGAGCCTGTTCTTCACATTGGCTCCATAGAGAACCTTGAGAGAAGCCTCTTCACCGTGACTCTGCCCAGGTGCAGCCACTTGTGCTGCTCTCACTGCAGTCTTTGTGCCTATCAGCAAGAGGGGAAGGATGCAATGCAGCCACCTCTCTTTATGCTGAGTAGTTTGTTCTTGCTAATAGGTCTTTGCTGACATAATTTTGTTTGACCTTTGCTTTGGTTCTTTTGCACTGCTCTTAGGGACTCTTTCTTTTCCCTTTGTGCTCCACCATTTCATGATGGTGATTTCTTCCTATAGTTAACTGTATTCCCTTTGTTCTGAGCCTTGTGCTTACATATCCCACTCGCCGTGGAGCCATCAAATTTCTTTTAACCTGTAAACTCTGTCGCCACAGGTAGATCAGCCTTGTCTAAACTCATTCACTTGGACCCACTAAAGGGAGATTCCCTTCCTTTTCTGTCCATCCTCATATAAGCTCATGTCCACGTGAAGATGTCAGGCATCAAAGTTCAAAGACAAAATAGCTTGACATAGGTTTTCCAGCTGCTGTCAGACTGCTGTTTAGACTCTGAGGGAATTAAATTATATGAATACTCATGCTGCTGTCAGAGGCTTAATGCCTTCCAAGAACGCTGTTATCTTTAAATATATCTTGGGATGCCTGAAAACAGCAATGCTCCAGCTAACTGATCAATTCACTAACAATCCAGAAAAACATGGAAGCCCAGGACTGTTGATTGGCAGTGATGTGTTGCATGGGTGTGTACAAAACCACAGGAAGTTCAGGTATTCTATTAGAAGTTAAGGTATTCTGGAAAAGTGATGTAGAGCAATATGGATCAAAACACGGGAAGGAGTGGCCTCTAATGGCAACGATTGCCGCTTTGGTAGCCGAACCTTTTACTTTTCATTCTGTCGTGGTGACTTTGAGCGTCATTCCTAGGACAAATAGCAGACAGCCAGAATTCATTTTGTTCAAACCTCTGCTACATCCCATTGGCAAACTGCTTTTTGTCAAACTCTTCTGTTAATAACGTTCATAAACGACATTTCATCACGCTTTTTGTCAACAGAATGCAATTTTATTCCAATCATTCTGTCAGCAAAGAGGAATATCATAAAATGGCTTTGCTCAGGGACGTAAATTATATGTTGGTGTTGTTTATAGAAGAAATGGAAGTATCCAAACTTTTTCTGGGGAGACAATGAAGACAGATGGCATTCCTTCTGTGGGCAAAGTGCTAATGCTACAGGCAGCAGTTTGCAGCATCTAGGCTGGCTATAGGGCAGAGCACGCATGAGCTGCAAGGTGAAGCGAAGAAGGAAGGTATGAATGTGCTTGTTCTGGCCTTAATTCGGGGCATGGGGATGAAGTCAGTGAGCTCTGGATCAGGTTTTTAAAATGCCAGATATGAAGCAAGGCATTGTAGTTGTGGAAGGCAAGGAACCCACGAAAGGAGCTACAGTTTCACGTAGAGGTGTTTGGAATGACACAGAGGATGCTGCAGGGCGTTTCACATGACCTGGGACAGCTGTGTATAGGTGCAGAATGGAGTCCCCAGTCTGCTCTTTCATTTACTGTGGGATGTTCTGCAAAGGTCGTGTTGTTACTTCAAGAAAAGCCCCTGCTTTCTTGTTCAGCAGAGGTAATGCATTCATTTTCAGACACGTCCTTTTAAAGTGTATGCTTGCAGCATATGGCCATTGCTTGAGAGCCTATGCACTGCAGTGCAAAGTGAGGGAGAGAAAAAGCTCTGTTTCAAAGTAGTTGACAGCCGCTCGCCGTTTGCCCCCTTACCAAACGTGAGCTTCTTCCTTTGTGTTCGTCTTTCAGCCTCACAGTCTAACCGTGGCAAAAATAGGCATCTCAAATGGTTGTTGGGTTTTGAGTGTTTGGCTCACAACCCTATGTGTCTTCAGATTACTGGTCAGAAGGCCCTGTGCAGAATACAGATTGAGTTCAGATGTACTTGGGGAACACACATAGCACCAGCTTTTCAAGAACTATGGCACCCAACCAGCCTACCAAGAAGAATAAGACTCTTATATTGAATCCTCACACCAAAAATGATCAGTAGAGAATAGCCAGAGCACAGACAAAGGGTAGGAGAAATCTCCTTGGTTAAAGATGGTTGTATGAAGTGACTTGGATAATCACAAGACACTTGCGTTGTTTTTAAACAATGCAATGGAGGACGAGAGTCACATCCTGGACTGCACTAGGGTTTGGGACACTCCAGTGAAATTAATCTCTCGGCTCTGTCACTGATGTTTAGGGCTACTTGGTTGGTTTTAGGTTGGACTGGATAATCTTTAAGGTCTTTTCCAGCCTCAACATTACTGTGAGACTGTGATGCTGTGACCTGATGGGTAATGAGAGATTGTTTTGCCTCTCTGTTTTATAGACAGGACCTTCATGAATAGAGATAATGATTCGTGTTTCTATAATGCTTAATAGCTGCAAAGAGATTGGGTTTTGAATGTAATAAATTGCCATCTCCTTTCAGTTCTTCATGTTTTAATATCTTCTCTTCCTTCTCTGTACACTTGGATGGCTACTCAAGACTGGTGGGGATTTCTCCAAGGGGTCCTAGAGAGAGTGATCCCTCTTTTCTTACTTGTGGCCAAGGTCTGGCTGATGCTCCTGCACCTCATCTCAGCTGCTGCACACACTGCTTTTCACCTGTCCTTTCTATTTTCTCTGGTTTATCCTTGAAGTGATCCAGAACAGCATTGCCAAAGACTTGTCCGCGTTTACCCCATGACACAGCTTTGACTCAGACTCAGATCTGAACATCATCTCCTAGCTTTCTAGTGCTCTGTCTGCTCTCCATCACTCCTTGGCTCAACCCGTCGGCACTGCCAAATGTGCTGCCAGCTTGGCTTATCACCAGCACTTGTTTTTCCCTCTGACTTCTCCAATCCCAAGCCTGCACGTCCCTCCCTGGTGACCTCCAGCCACTATGGGTGATACGCTGGAGGGAGGAATGCCTTTGTGCTTAGCTGCCTCTGGAAGCATCTTGTTGGCCTTTGAGGGCGTTCATGCTGCAACTTGGAGACTCTTACATATTCCAGTAGACTTCTAGTGATCCTGCTTTTGGAGCCATGCAGATTTCCGGGGAGCCTCTTATCTGCATTGTGCCTCTAGTTGGCATCAAGTAAAAAGTTGCAGAGGGAAAGGGAACTGTTCTTCACTTGTGGCTCTGCAACCCATGCCAGAACAGTTTGTACTCTGTTGTAACACCCCGTCACTTTTGTAGCTCTGAATTCGACTCAATTGACTGTACAGGCGTTCTGGGTATGGGTTTAAAGGAGAATGGGACTATGAGGTGAACACATCGTTTCTGGATAGTGTAAAAGCAACTTACTGAGACACACCGTGGAGTTTTGCAACTTCTTGGGGTTGTTGAAACAGCAGGTGCAGACCATCTGAATCCTGCTTATCCAACAGAATTTTTAGAAGAATGGAGAAAACAAAGCACAGCATCTTGTCTTTGCAGAGTGTGTTACAGTTTTGTGTTAACATGAGGTAAAGGCTTTTAAGTTGGTGATAACTTAGAGGATATGGTAACCAGAGTCACCTGTGCAGGCTCTCAGTTCACCTTCAGAAGTGTCCAGTAACATCATTTTCATGCTGTGTCTTAAACAGGCTCGGGTAGGTGAGGCTTGTCAGTTTGGTAGGCTTTATGACCGACAGTTATGCTCTAAAGTACGAGGATACAGTCAGACTTAAGCAGTGATGTAGTATATTATGTCCTCTCACAATTCGACTGGAAGTCAGAAATGCTGCATAATCACTCTTGGAGTTCCATAGCCTTGCATTCATTGAAAACCTAAGGTCATTTCTCCCTGGATGCTGGAGACAGGACAAGGGGTCACAGTCTTAAGCTCCATTGGGGGAGGTTTGGACTTGACATTAGGAGAAGGTTTTTCACTGAGAGAGTGATCCGGGTTTGGAACGGGCTGCCCACAGAGGTGGTTGGGTCACCATCTCTGGAGGTGTTCAAAGTTAGGCTGGATGAAGTGCTGAGTGGCATGATCTGGATGTCAGATGTTAGGGTTACTTGGTTGGTTTTAGGTTGGACTGGATGATCTTTAAGGTCTCTTCCAGCCCCATCATCACTGTGATGCTGTGAGCCCTTATGAGATCAATGGGTATTTTTTGTTGACCTCACCAGGCAAGTAAACTGAAATACCCTTTGAAGGCAGGTGTTTGCCCACTTTGGCGGTGGCTGCAGTTCCTTCCCTTGCTGTGGTAACATCCTTGCAGTGTAAGAGTGATTAGATTGTGCAACCCTTGGGTTTGCCTTCCCACCTTCTCTGTTCCCTCTTGCGCTGAGGCTCTGCACAGTTTGTCCTGTACCTGTTTGTCCTGCATGGCCTGTCCTGTTTTCCCTGGTTCAGCCCAGCACATGCAGTCTGAGTGCTGTGAGCTGGACAGAGGCTCTCACAAAGTTAACCAGAGGAAAGCTCTGCCCCTTTGCTTGCTGGCATGCTGCAGTCAGACAGGCGGGGACAGTGTGAGCAGCATCACAAGTTCATTAGAAAGTTTGCTTCTACAAATCAAAGAGCAAATGTCAGCTGTACTCTGGAACACGAGGGGTGGGAGAGCTTGGCCATGTGCTCACAGCTGCATCTTTCCCAAGCTGAGTGGCAGAATAAATAGCAAGGTCCCAGTGACTCCCAGGCTGGAGCGCAGTGGCAGAGGAGATTCCAGGTGGTGATCTTGCTGTGTGCCAGGATGTTCAAAACCCTCTGCAACAGGTCTTACAGATGGGCAACCTGTATGGGACTATAACTTGAAGATGTATTTGCAGTTGGAGGGATGGTGGCAGCAAACAACAGAGCAGCTCTGGACCAGGAGACCAGCAGCAGCCTGAAACAGGGAAATGTCTCTGCACTTTTGGTCTCCTGGAGGGAATTGAAGAGAGGCAGGAGAGGGGGTTTTGTGGTTGCGACCAAGGAAATAGTGGCTGTGGAGGCTACTGTGTATGCAAACTGACTTCTAGCATCACCTGAAGGATTCAGCCATGCAATTCCCTCAGCCCACCCTCATCAGTACCTGACCAAAGATGGGAGCCAAGCAAACGATGACGTCTAAGCGTGCGCTTTCCGATTCATTCTCACTAGGTTCGTGCCAATTACTTAAATAAAAAGGAGCAAAGCTGGGATTAGGGGCTTAGCAATGGGAGTGCATGTTTCAGCACATACTAGGCTCTTTTTTCATACTGGCACAATGAGACTATTGCTGCATTGTCCCAGGAGGGCTATGTTAGAAAGCCCAGAGGCTAAGTGAAATGAAAAAGTCCTCTAAGAAAACCATCACGCAGCTTTCTACTGCTCTCTTTTCTTGCAGAAGTGTCTAGATGAGGTAGAGCAGATAGAGTGGATGAAGTTGTAAGATCTTTTCATAGAAGAGAACCTCAACAGTTAGTGAGAGTCCCAGGCAAAGCATAATTCTAGTGTCTGCCCACTGTCTCTCAAAGTCTCCTGACTTTCTGAGGTGCCTTGTGTCAGCAGGTGACAAATATCCCCTCTTTGTGTGCAGGGAAGGAACTAGAGGTCTGTAAGTGCTTTTCCCAGTTACCTGTTCAGTAATACTGGATGTGTCTGGGGCTCTCGGGGGCACAGACAGCCTGGTTTTAACCAGAACAGTAGCCAAACTGCAGTCTGTACGCCCCTCTGCACCAATATGATGAAAGCTCACCAGAATGACTAGGAGACTTAGGAATCTCTTGCAGGATGAATGAGGATCAACAGCAGCCCCAGAACCATTTGGGAAGCTCCATCTCCTAATACCTGTTTTCAGTTGTGTTATGTTAGACTCCTGCAGTAGCAGGTGTCTTGTGCTGGGCTGAGCCACCTGATTGCCATGTGTGGTGGATAATATTTCACAGAAACACAGGATGGTAGGGTCTGGAAGGGACCTTTGGAGATCATCTAGTCCAACCCCCTGCTAGAACAGCTTTTCCTAGAGCAGTTCACCCAGGAGCAAGTCCAGGTGGTTTTGAGTGTTCCATAGAATCCTCAACTGAAGCGTGGTTACCGGGAGCATGTTGCATAGGGATGCATCCAGGCAGGGGTTGAGTATCTCCAGAGAAGGAGACTCCACAACCTCTTGCTGAAGTCAAGGTAGACAATATCAACTGCTCTGCCATCATCTAGCCAGCCTACTAAGACACCATAAAAAGCTACCAGATCAGTCGAGCATGATCTCCCCTTGCTGAATCCATGCTGAGCACTCCCAGTTACTTTCTTCTTTACCACATGGATAGAGAAGACATCCAAAGGAATTCATTCCATCCTTTTTCCAGGAACAGAGATGACATTAAGTGGGCTGTATTTTTCTAGGACATCCTTCTTGCCCTTCATGAAGACTGGAAAGTCCACAACCTCTCTAGGCAGCGTGCTCCAGTGCTTTGTTATCCTCTCTGTGGAAAAGCTTTTCCCTGTGCTTGAATTGAACCTCCTATGTTCCCATTTATGCCCATTGCCTCTTGTCCTGTTGTTGGATGCCACTTGCCCTTTAGATATTGATAAGCTTTTTGAGATCTCTGCTGTCTTCTCTCCAGGCTAAGCAGCCCCAGCTCCCTCAGCCTCAGTTGCTAAATAACGAACTGCTCTCAATTAACAGTTATTCCTCGTCCCGGTCAGTGGGTTTTGCAGCAGACTCAAAGTCACCACCTGTTCTAACTGCAAGGATGAGGCAACCTCCCTTTCAGTGGTAGCTGTCTGGTGGCTGAGAGTGACAGCCTGCTTTTGGGGACTCAGTACTAATTACAGCTCCTAACAGATGTCTCCACTCCACTGTGTTAGGATGCAGGTCCCCTATGAGACCTGCTGGTACTTTCTCAAGCTGGAAGTGAGTGCTGAAGTGTCTCTGCCGCTGCTCACTCTGCTTTGGAATCCTGCTGTAGTCCCTGGGCAGCTGCATGCCAAGGGCTAGGCAGGCTGTGGGGACCGGCCTGGGTAGGTGGCCATGCCTGCTCTGAGACAGAGCAGAGGAACCATTGTGCTCCTGTCACACCCACAGGTTCTGTTGCTGCTTCTGCAAGCTCCTTCTGCATGCTCCAAATAAGTCCGTTCACCTGCCTGTGTCAGTTCCAGCTGCTGGCAGCCACGCCACGTACATGGCTGAAATCCCAAACAAGGGGTGTGTGCCCTTTATTCCAAGCATTTCACAGAGAACAGGGTATTTTAGAGAGAACTTCTCTTTCAATGCACATAAATGCTGGGTGCCTTAATGGATGATTACATAGCTTTGAGTAACAGGATGAGCTCAATAAAGGCAGAAAATCATAGAATCCTTAGGGATTGGAAGGGATCTCAAAAGATCATCTAGTTCAATCCCCCTGACACAGCAGGAGACTCCACACGCCCCCCCAGGCAGCCTGTTCCAGTGCTCCGGTACCCTCCCTGGGAAGCAGTTTCTTCTGATATTGATAGGGAACCTCCTCTGTTCCGGCTGGCACCCAGTGCCCCTTGTCCTATCACCAGATGACCTTGAGCAGAGCCTGACTCTATCCATCCTGACACCCACCCCTCACATATTTATAGATGTTAATGAGGTCTCCCCTCAGCCTCCTCTTCTCCAAGCTCAAGAGACCCAGCTTCCTCAGCCTTTCCTCAGCAGGGAGCTGTTCTACTCCCTTCATCCTCTTCGTTGCTCTATGCTGGACACTGTCCAGCAGCTCTGTGTCCTTCTGGAACTGAGGGGTCCAGAACTGGACACAATACTCCAGATATGGTCTCACCAGTGCAGGGTAGAGGAGGAGAAGAACCAATCTCTATCTGCTGACCACCCCCATTCTGATCCCACCCAGGATGCTGGTGGCCCTATTGGCCACAAGAGCACATTGCTGGCTCAGAGTCCTCCTGCTGTCCATAGGACCCCCAGGTCCCTTTCTCCTCCACTGCTGTCCAACAGGTCAGTCCCCAACCTATCCTGGTCCCTGGGGTTGTTCTTGCCCAGATGCCAGACTCTACACTGACCCTTGTTGTGCTTCACTCAATTTCTCTCTGCCTGGATCTCCAGCCTGTCCAGGTCTCGCTGAATGGCAGCACAATCTGCTGGGGTGTTGGCGACACCACCCAGCTTTGTGTCATCAGCAAACCGGCTGACAGTGCCCCCTGATCCCTCATCCAAGTCATTAATGAATAGATTGAAGGGGACTGGTCCCAGTACCAATCCTTGGGGGACTCCGCTAGATACAGGCATCCAACAAGACTCTTCCTAACTGACCACCACTCTCTGGCTTCTATCCTGCAGCCGGTTCACAGTCCACCTCACTACCCAATCATCCAGTCCACACTGCTTCAATTTGGCTGCGAGCATGCTGTGTGAGACTGTCAGATACCTTCCTGAAGTCAAGACAGACCACATCCACTGCACTGCCATCATCTGTCCACCCAGTTATGCCCTTATAAAAGGCTCTCGGGTTGGTCAAGCATGACTTCCCCTTGGTGAAGCCATGCTGACTGTCCCTAATGACCCTCTTGTCCCTGATGTGCCTAGAGACAGCATTCAGGACAAATTGTTCCATCCCCTTTCCTGGGATGGAGGTGAGGTTGACCGGTCTGTACTTACCTGGCTCCTCCTTCTTACCCTTTTTGGTAACCTCTAGTCCCTAGACAACTCTCTTGATCCCCATGACTTAGAGAAGATGATGGAGAGTGTCTTAGCAATGACTTCTGCTGTGTCCCTTAGCACGTGCGGGTGCATCCCATCAGGACCTGTGGATTTATGTTCATCCACAAATGTTTTGTTACTATGATTGTGAGCTGTGTTTCCTCTTTCCTGGACTGAATGACTTGGAAAACTTGCTCTTTGTTTTTCTCCAGCACTTAAATATTTTGTTTCCCTCTTTGTATTTGTCCAAGGTAACAGTGCAAATGGAGATGCCAACAGGAAGCGTCCCTTTCTGGGAATGTCTTCCTCCATGGGTTTGCCATGCAGTGTCTTGGCTCACAAGAAGCCCATGGGTGACTCTTTATGGCATAGCACCTAAATCCCCATGGCTTTTCAATGCCATCTGGCATTTGGGGCCCTTGGACAGCTTAGGGGAGCCCATCCAGCTGCATGCAGCCAGCATGGGCAGCTCAGCAGCACCCCACTGATCTATCTTCAGCTATGTGGGGGCTGCTGAGACGCTTCTCCCAAGCTTTTCCCCAGCTTGGGCAACACTTGCTATGCAATGCTTTTTGTTTGCTTTTATGACAGAAATGGCATGAAATATCAATTGGTCTGGTAACCTGTCTTCCTCTGCTTCATTCTGAAGGAAAACAAGGCTAAAATGAAGAGTCTGTTATGGTACTAATTGCTGTACTGCAGCATTTTCCAGGACCAAGGAGGTCAGCAGCATGCAAAACTCACTGTGCTTTATTAGACAGAGCTCCTCGAAGGAGCCCCACTATTTCATGTGTTTACCCTGATGCAGGTTTGGTGTATGCACACGTAGAACAGAAACCGCACATCACTCAGCAATGTTTTCAGCACAATTTCTTGTCCGTGAGGGAATGAATAAGAGTAATTTGACATATGTTTCCTTTAATTCATGGCTACAGAGCAGTTGAGAATTGCTTGATGTAAATCTGTCTCATCTATTTGACAACTCTGATATTAAGTCATTCATTTTTATTCTATGACTTCAACAATTCTATAGTGTAGCTGGAGATGGGTGGCTGAAGTGCTGGTTTTGGACGATGGCTTGACTGTAACAATAGATTTTGACCCCAGCTCCAGTCCCAAGGAAAGTGAGTTTGGCAATCTCATTTCAATTCCTAGTGAATAGCTGTTCACATAAAAAAATCAGCACCTACCATTTGTCATACTTGGCAGCTTCTGCTTAAGAATGGTCCAGAACTGCATTACCATGGAAACTAAATTACTTACTCCTACTCCTGGCTTGGAAGGTGATTTCAGCCGGTTGTGGAGGTTTCATATCTCTGACAGAAGGAGGTGTGGGGAACCTGGGGGACCTGCAACACGTATGACCCATAAGTAGGCTTGTGTAAGTGCTCTGTATTGAGTATTGGCATCTTCTGGTCACACACTGTTGCATTCAGGCCAGATGACTTATACATCAGGATTTATTTGGTGGTTTTATTATAACAGCTTCCAGCTCTGATCAAGATCAGGACTGTGTTGTGCTTAGTGCTGTACATACATATATTTAGAGAGTGTTTCTACTCTGAAGACCAGGCATGAATGGAGAGCAAGGCTCTCCATCATCTTTTCTAAGTCATGGGGATCAGGAGAGGTGTCTAGGGACTAGAGGCTACCAAAAAGGGTAGGAAGGAGGAGCCAGGGAACTATAGGCCAGTCAGTCCCACCTCTATGCCCAGTAAGATCATGGAGCAGATCCTCCTGCAGGCACCACTGAGACAGGAGAACAGTGAAGAGGTGATTGGGTGCAATCAGCATGGCTTCACTGCCTGACAAACCTGGTGGCCTTCTATGAATGGGTCACAGCATCAATGGATGAGGGGTGAGCAACTGATGTCATTGACCTGGACCTGAGCAAATACTCCTTTTTAACATACACTCCTTTTCAGCTAGAAAAATTAGAACAAGGTAAGTGGTTTTCCTGAGACAACACCAGAAAGTAGTTGCCTTTCTTTAGACACAGCCCGGTGTTTCTTCCCCAAACCACTCGATCCTTCTTCAGAATTACTCCTGATCTGTGCTAGGCGAGCTGGAAATACCACATGGTTGGATACTTTCTTGTTTCCTGCCATCAATGAAGAGGCTGCTGATTCACAGAACAGTTTATTTAAGGCTGCTCAGTCTTGGAATGAACAAGCATAATGGATTAGAGATCAATGTTTACGAGACACTAAAAGTTTTTAAGGTTAATTACATACTGTATGTTGATTTTGTAATTGTAAGCAAAAACTCAGCTGTAACCACTCCATCCTTTCATAATGACTGAAACAAAAGACCATTTCAATTTGCTGAGCTGCATATGCCACTCCTCCTTCCTTCTCAGCAAGGCATACAGCAGTGGAAAGACTGGAGAATTAAAACATACCAAAGGCAGACTGATGTGGATCCCTCTTAAATTTGTGGAGATAGGAACTCAACAGAGAGCAGCAAAAGGAACATAGACACTGCTGATACGGTGGCTATGCAAGGGTGGCATAGCCATGAGCCATCATCACCCTGAGGGCTGAGCCCTGATACTGGGACTGTAGGGCCAGGAGTGCAGCTGGAAGAATTTAGGAACAGCCCTGTTGTTGGGCTGGCTTTGGTTATAGGAGATGACAGCTCTGCAGAGACCATCTGGTCTTGCTATGGGGATAGGAAAGTCCTATGGAAAAGCACCCTGAGCCATGAGCCACTGAGGAAAAGGTTTTTCACTGACAGAGTGATCCGGTTTTGGAACGTGCTCGTCAAGTTGCCGTCTCTGGAGGTGTTCAGGGTTAGGCTGGATGAAGTGCTGAGTGGCATGAGCTAGATGTCAGATGTTAGGTTTCCTTGGTTGGTTTCAGGTTGGACTGGATGATCTTTAAGGTCTTTTCCAGCCTCATCATTACTGTGTGACTGTGATACTGTGAGGTTTCTTTCCCACCCCAACCAAGATCCTGCTACAAGACTTCTGTCTTGTGCAGGGGTCACCAGCACAAGGACTGTTGCTTCCAGAGAGTGGCTGGGGAGAGTTCTCCCTGTGCTTCATGTGCATTTTCCTTATGCAGTGGGACTACACCAGAGATGTCCACATACGACGTCTTGTCCCAGGTCACCTCTGTGCCTCCTGCCATGCCCTTCCCTTGTCTTGATTCCCTTTGAAGCTAGGCCAGAAGAGAGATGTGCAGGGGGTGTGCTCTTTGGGCTGCAATGGACCTGGCTGGCTGTGGCGGTTGGCTCACTGTTGGTTCTTGACCTTATACTGTGGAGGAAAAGAATCGCTCACTTACAGGCTGCAAGATGGATGCTGTTGGGAGGAATCAGAAGGTGCTGAGCATTCATCCTTGCAGCATACCTTGGTGCCCAGGTGCTCCCTACCGCACAGACCAGTGCAACATCATCATCCATCCACAAACATGAACTGCTGCTGCACTTTTGGGCATAAGAGCAACAGGAGCTTCTGGTGGTCACCAAACCTTTTTCACTCCTTGGCGTCTGCCCACACAGGATGCTGCGGGTGGACACCCTTCTTGCTGTGCCCTTGTGATGGTTCTGCCAGAGTATGTGTGTCTCTTCTGCTCTGCCTTTCCTTTTTATGTGCATCTTTCCTATTTAAGTGTCACAGATCACTGCACCAGCTGATTAGCCTGTACATGGATGGAATCTAAAAGAGCACATCCCCAAGTTGTAGGTAAGACCTTTGGTGAGACTGAGTGGCTAAAAATAAAACAGAAATTGACTTTGAGCTTTTGAGAGTCTGTCTCTTCCTCAGGCTGCAGGAAAGCAGAGCAAAGGGTAGCACTTCATAATTAATTAGGAATTCATAATTAATTTGAAGCCTGAATCAACAACCTACCGGTAGAGCTGCTATTACTTGCTCTGCGTTCCCACAGTCTGTCACAGAGTTTGATCCTCACAAGCAGGTTTGGAAATTCCCAGGACCTTTTGTCTCTTGAGTTTGCTCTGTTTCAGCCCGTCTGAGTTTTGGTAGCTTTTCTGTTGAAGGGGCTGGATCGATAGCTGTCTTTTGGGTTTCTAGAACGTACGTGTGAGCACAAACTAAGGTACCCTCCCTGGGCAGGAAAGGTTTGTCTGTCCGTGTAGGTCTCTGTATTATTTTGAAGGTTCATTCTTTTGACAGATAAGCAATGCAAAGCTGTTCTGTGCCTCTGCAGCTGTTGGCTGTGAACGAACTCTCCTTACTCTGTGCAATAAATGCAGCAAAACTTCTCTCCCCATGGGGTCGTGTAGGGCTGAAAGAGATTGGTGAGGTGGGATTTTGGAAAGCATTTGAGGCTGATCTTTCCCTAGCTCCCTTCTGAAGCTGGTGGTTAAAATTCCTGCCAAGTTCAGGAAGAGCAGAGCTGGGTCAGTGTTGGAGACTCCTGCAAATCCCACCTGCATAGCCTGCAAAATTCACTTTGGGGGCAAAATTTTGTATACAGCCCAGCAGGGACACAGAAATTGCTTGCAGTTTATCCATGGCCTCCATGGTGGATGTGTGTGTGTGTGTGTGTGTGTGTGTGTAGAATTTAGCAGGGCTGCATCCCAGGAAGCTTCTGATTAATTTTCTCAACAGCCTACCCTTTACTTCTCCCCTTAGAAACTGGACAGCCGCTTCGTGTTTGCACTTGCATAAAAGACTGGCAGGGCAATAAAGCACGCAGGTCATTATTTATTACATGATGATCTAGATGTCAGATGTTAGGGTTGGTTGGTTTTAGGTTGGACTGGATGATCTTTAAGGTCTTTTCCAGCCTCATCATTACTGTGATACAGCCTGGGGAAGAGCAGTGAGCAAGGTGGGCGCTCAGTTACTGGAGATGAATACAGGCAGTTTGCTACCCATCTGTCTTGACCATTTAAGTGATACCATTTAAGTTTACGAGTACTAGTGTGGTTAAGTTTCTTCGGTCTAATGAGACCAAAGTCATATGGAGACTTAAAGTAAGCTCTGAGCACAGTGACAAACTGGAAAGGGCAGGTTATATTTATGCTGTGTTGTGTCAAGAGCATGCTGCTTGCTAACTGCAATTAGACAGTGCCTCTGGAGGTCTGTGTCCACATAGCGGAGATGTCTTTGCAGACTATACAAGGACCCTTGTGTTAGTGCCCAGGTCTCTAAGGGTATGAAGATGTTTCCCTCTCCTGCCTGTTATTCCTCATGCTTGGTTTCTTCTATGTAAATCCGGTGATGAGGAGAGCTGACAAGACCGTGATACGAAGACATTTCAACTTTTTCACTGAAACAGGGCTTTTATTGCTGGGTAGTACTGTCTTAGTCCTCTGCAAATGAAAGGAAAGGATGCTGTTGAAAATGCCATAATTAGCAGCTTAAGGTATAAACCATACAGAACCCTGTGTGCTACTGTAAACCCCCTAATGAGTTTTGTCGGGGCTGTTTAAAAGCAGACAGGCATCCTTATCGCTAAATAATTATTTGCAAATAATTATTTCTCAACACATCTTTAGAAAACACGAGATTATTAGTTGGCAGAGTTAAGCCAGCCGAGTGGCTGAAAAAGCATGAAAAGAGCTACAGAAGTTCTTTTCAGAATCCTCCTCTCTTCGGCTTTATTTCTCTAAAGCTTGATTTATCAAGAGGAGAACACAGTGTTTGGTTTCCCCACAAGTCAGCTCTTTTCATGTTTTGTCTTTGAAATGAAAATCGTCTTTTGGAACAAATATCAGCTCTATCAGATAACTGCATGCTTGTCATCCCTAACAGGGTGCTGGCAGGAAGGCTGGGGCGAGGATTTTTCTGCAGTACATTGAGTACACAGTGTTGGCACTGGATCAAGAATCAATCCCTCTGATATCGAAGTATTGACTTTGCATGGCTGGTCTGATTTAAATGCTCATCAGTCTTGACTTTGTAGGCTGTATGCATACTGCAAACATCAGTCACGTGGGGCTGGAATCAACGTCTGCACTGCTGCCTGGCCATTTTGAGCAGAGTAACAAAGGGGCTGTGTGCGTGTGTACGGGAGCCCGACTGTGCGAGTGAGGCTGCAGCAGATTAATGCGACTGCCACGTCTGCGTAGGGCCCGTTTCGAAGACGTCGGGTATTTTTCATGCTCAGAATTACACAGCGTTGTTCCCCCCAGTGTAAACACGGGTTACGCTGCTCAGTACGGATGGGTGTTGACCAGCACAGAGCTGATGAAAGCAATAGCACAAGCAAACCCTAAGACAGTTATTAAAACATTTTAAAGTCTCTGATGTGAAATAGTAATAATACTAATAATACAGAAAGTAAAGATAATTTCTCATAGGCAATCAGAACACCTATGAAGTTAGGGACGATGTTTAATTGGCATTATCGCATGCTTCGGTGAGGAAGACAATGAATCTCGTGTGTGAGCGAGTGGAACGCATTTGCATTTCATAGATGGTTAAAATAGATTTGATTGCATTTGTCTGAAGCCTGGCAAGTGAGGGCACATCTGCTGTGTTCGATGCGTCCCGTGTTTCCGAGGACTAATGGAGTGCACTGAGTCACGGTGAGACGGGCTTTTACCTCTGAAAGTCCCACAGCACCTTCTGCTGCATGGCCGGCTCCTTTGTTAGCCCTGGAGACCTCTTCTTATAAAGAATTGATGTAAAGTGGAGCAAGATGGGAAGGATTTGAGGCAGTGAACTTGTCTTCATCTGGTTATGCAAGAGCCCTTGGGCTTTCTGCTGTTTCAAGGTAGAATTTATAAGGTGAGATGAAAGGTAATTTAAGTCATTAATTTGTGTTAAGAGCTGGCAGAACAACAATGGGGCATTTAATCTCACTGTGGAAGAAATCAGTGATTTACAGAGAAGGGGTCAGAATTAGGAGTCTGACTTCCACTCAGCTTGAAAGGAGCTGCTTCAAAATGGATATTTGTATTTACTAGAAACTGGCTGAGTTAATTGACTTTGGAAAAAAATATCCATCTTTAAATATATTATAGAATCCAATTAATTAGTGGTGCTAAAATGCTTTCCTTGTGCATTTCATTACTTCCCCATCTAAATTCAACAGTACAGATACCCTCCCAGCAGTACTTCAGCTCAGGCTCGTCACTCACCATCTGAGTTCAGGGCTGCGGTGAAGGGCAAGGGCTGCCCTATGCTTTGCACATGGGTAAAGCCCTGGCCACTTCCAAGGCCACCATTCCCTTTGCCACTCAAGAGCTTTCCTTGTGGTAGTGCTTCATCTTTTTTCCTCAGGCAGCATGGTCATCCTATGGCTGACAAGTGACTCACAGTGCTTCTCTACTACTTACTCCTCTGCTCTGCCCCAGTGTGTCTCCTGGCCCCTTGTTGAGGTCCTCATCTATGGATTTCTGCTCTTTTTTGGCTTTGCCAGTCTGTGCTGCCTTGTCGTCTTGATGCTTTGTTGTTCCCTGTGCTCTCCCTGTGCATTGCTCTCTGCTGTTCCTTACTTTCATGGCACTGCTCTCTTTCCTGTGCCAAATAACTGCCTTTTTCTCTTTAAAATCACACTGCCTTCACATCAAAGAGTGAAATAAAGGTGTGCTGGCTTGACTGGGAAAACCTGGGAAGTAGATTTCCTCATCCTACGAAAGTGGCTTGTCCTTGGCATTAAGGACATCTTCTAGTGGTTCTTAGATGATTGTAGGCATGAGTGCCCCTCACCTGTTCGGGTGAGGGTTCCTCGTCCTGCCTTTCAGTTGCTCACAGCATCCTTACCAATCACTGCAGCTCTGTAGCACTTCTGGTACTGCCTGTTTCTTTGATTCTTTTAATGTCATCCTCTTCCAGCTGCTCCTTTAGGACAGCCCTGACACTGCCCAGCTTGGAGGGAGTGGAGCAAATGCATCTTCTGCTTTTAGGAGACCTCCTGTAGCACCCATGCTTTGAGACTGTCACAGGGATCTCTCTGTAACCCTGCTTCCTAAACTCCCTTTTTCATGACCATGTCCATGTCTCACTGATCTGGACTAACCCTCCTCCGCTGTGGTGATGTAGGACACGTATTATAGATTTGAGTGGTAGGTGTGATGTTTGAACAACGTAGTGTTTGTAAAGAAAACAGCAAATTCCTGCTGAAATATGTAACTGAGTACATAACAATTCAGGTTTGTCTGTTTAAGTCTGATTCTAATCACATAGATGCTGCTTTTTTCCCCCTTTTATACTTAAATCGAGTATTGCCATAACTTTGTTGCTACTTCATCTTAGCCCCCAGAGACAAGTTGCATGTATTCACCTGTCAGAACAATGTTAATATTGTGTGACACTTAGGACTACGTCCACAAGTCCATAAAACCATCATGAGGGCTCTGGTTTTCCTCCTCATCTGGTCCTGTACTGCAACAGTATTTCTTCATAGACTAAGTCTCCAATCCTGCTGGGTAGTGAACAGACTGCCTGTTGGAAGGAGATTCTTGGGGGTTTTCCATCACTTTCCAGAGAACCTTTGCCTTCACTTGTGCTCATTGCTGGCTAGGGTCTCTAAGACTTAAAGCGTGGCTGTTGGACATCCTTTCTGAGGATAGAAAGAGGTAAGTAAAGAACTGTGATCAATTTCATCTACAACTGAATATAGTTGTATATTATATATAATGATTATATATTATATATCATGGAATATATCATATTATATATCATATATATATCATATTATATATCATGGAATATATAGTTATATTCCATGACGGACTTCAGACGTGGGCACCCAGCTTCAGACACAGAATCTGGGACACAAAACATTTCAGACTGCAGTCGAGAGCATTCCCTTTGTGATACACATTGCTCTGTTCCTGCGTGGTGACGTTGACACCAAACCGAGGGGGAAGTATGGCTTTTAGATCCTGTCACGTTGATCATGAAAAACCATCTGGAATATTCTTTATGTAGAGCGGTGTCTAGGTCCCTTCCCAAAGCAACGCACTTTGGCATCTCAAAATTGTAATTAATATACAGGTCATGCATTTGCAGACTTCATTTCTATTCAGACAAGGAAAAATGTTTCTTGTTCGTGAGTCAGTGAGCTTGTACATGCTAAGGAATTGTTTACCGTGTTTCAGAAATGCAAACATAAGGCTAGATTAAGCTCCATCAGCCAAGTCTGACTATCCTCTTTAATACAGCACGGTTGGCAACCCCAGTCTCGAAGCATGCAAGCTGTAGGAAAAGCATCGTTTTCATACACCTTTGGGAAAGAGGATCCTTTCCTGGTAGCTAAGTAGTTTCTCTCTCAAACTTAAAAAGGAAAATGTTCATGTGCAACAGAAAGACCTTTCTTTGAAGGCAAAAATAGTGCCTCGCTGTCATGTGCTCTAATTAACTTGCTGTGATGTCGCTCTGGTGATGGACACAGAAATAGACTTTTGCTTTCCTAAATCCTGAAGCAGAAAATGAGGCATGAGTCAGGAGGATACAGGAGGGCAGAACTCATTTTATTTTAATTACTTTTATTCAGGTTATATCATCCAGCATCTGTTCAAGTTTCATTTTGAGACGCTGAATCCTCCTGAAATCCCAGCATGTCATTTTTGATGGGACTTACTCTCTTCCTCTTTATACATGTGTAGGTCTTTTTAACTTGCTGATAGGGAGTAGAGTCAGGGATATAATTGGCCATCAACTCTCTGCCAGTAAAACAAAGGTAGAGGAAACACTGCAAAAAGTGTGGCCAGACCATACTGGAGTCCTCATCGCTGAGCAGATAGCTGGGGAAGTGATTAACCTCTTGTCAAGCTGGTGTACATGTGTACCAGGACTGCTCTGGGGAAGATTGGTGTGATTCATATCTGAGTGGCAAGCTGCGTGCAAGCTCATCACCATCTCTGCCTGGCAGCTGGATTGGGGAGCTTTGTTCAAAGTGGCTCTAGCAAAAGTACAGCAGTAACAGAAGAGTGTTGCTCACCAGTGGCTGTCTCTACTTTTTAGTCTTTGAGGCAGGTTTGGCTAGTGCCTCCAGATGTACATTCCTGCTGGGTACTTGCCAGTCTTCTGGCCACTGACAACAATGTCTGTGCTGATGAGTCAAGCCCTCAGACCCTGTGCCTCAGCACTTCTTCCCTGAGAGGAGAATAACATGACCCAGTTCTCCAGCAGCATATGAAAGTACAGACAGAATGCTTTCTAAACCATCACACTTACTCTGGTACTCATCCTCATGGGGCACCTGAAAATGCTGTTGGAGGTAGTCTGTGCCTCTATGAAGTGGCAAGGGCTCTTCCTTTTCTGGAGGAGGCAATGAACAGAGTTGCTGAGGACTGCATGGACTTACAGTTTAGAATGCTGACACTCATTTTCCTGCCTTCTTGAGGCATTTTGGATAAACATGACTTAGGAAATTCTGATGTCCCATTCCTCTTTTGTTGTGACTCCGGGCTTTTTCTAGTGATGCATAAAGAACTAACCCTTCTGTCTGCTTTGGTGCCCATATTTTGAACTACAACGTCTGTAAACTAAGTCTTCCTTAGAAGAACTCTTGTGCTTTTCGTGCCCTCTTTGAGCAAAGATTAGATGACAACAGTTTTGGCCCTGTGCTTTCAGATGTGACTCCTATCTGCTTCACATGCCTGGGACAGCATGACAAAGCCTGTAGAGAAAGCCGGAAGGTCTCCGAAGCCTCTTTTCTGTGTAACTTCAGGATGCCCGGACAACACGAATCAACAGCTCAGTATTTGAAACGCAGGACATGAATCGTGTGCAAAATCAGACTGCCCACCTGAATTTTGACAACAGTTCCTAAACGCAGTATTTATCTTTTCTTATTTGTTTACAAATGTGGGTGATGCAACCTTGGATCCGGGTGGTTTTATTGGTTCATAGTAGTAATGACGTTTAGTTACAGCTTTCATTACAAACAATTTTACAAGCTGAAAATATCTATCTCAAAGTACTGAATGGTTAAGAACCGTTTTCATCCATACCTGAAATGTTTCCTTACATGGAGTGGCTGGTTCATAGCTGATCCAGAATGCATGCGAAACTCTTACAAGTAAATCTATATAGGAAAGGAAGTGAAGGCTATTTGAAGTTTATGTTGAGCTGAAAGTAGAAAGTGCCTTCAAGAGCAGAACTTAACACACCAGCTCCTCTGAAAATATTGATATGATACCCTAGGATTTACAGACGGAGCAGGGATCTTGTATAAACCTTGTTTCCAAGGGACCACCTTCTTCCCTCATCATGAGAGGCATGCTGTGCCTCTTGTTTCCCGAAGTGACAACAGCATCACTGCCAGTCAGCATCTCCAGACTATATATCACACAGGCTGTGTCCTGGAGATCCCTTGAATCTTTGGGCCCTCCCATGATCTGTTTCACCTTTAATAGCAGCAGCATCACTAAATCAACCATAAAAGCTTGATGCCACGTTCAAATTCAAGCCAACACAATTCAAAACCCGCAGCCCATGCTGCTGTAGGGTTTTCTTCTTTTTGTTTTGTTCGTTGTTTAAGCTTTTCCTGTCAGTCCCAAGCTCTGTGCATTTAAGATTCTTCCAAATGGGTGCAAACGACACTTAGCAGCAAACCACTCCTGCATAAGAGCTATCCCCAGCATGTTTGATTTTTCACATTAGGGTACCCTTCCTCGAGCTAAGAGGGGGATTACAATGGAACTGCTGACATCCTCAGCAGATTCTCTGCGCCTGTTGCTCTTTTGTCCTGCAAGTTATTAAAATCTAGCCTTGTTGCCTAAGAGACAGGGTAGCTACTTAGCAGATATTTAGCCATCAGTAAAAATTAATGTCCCACAATGTATTTATTGGAAAAACACACTTAATTAAGTGCTCAAGTTGTACAAGCCACCCACAAACTACAAGTGTGTTCTGGCAACAGAAGTATTGTTACCGTGGTTCAGCTTCATGATGTTATTTTCTTAAGGAAATGCATTTCTCAGCCTAACAGCTCTGGCTACAGCTTATGGATAAGATAACTCTGCGCAAAAGGGAGCCACGGTATTTTTAGTCTCCATTTCCAGCTACTGCTAGTTCATTAGTGACACTGTTGTGAGAGTGTTGATTCATTAAGAGTCTTTTCTTTAACAGCTTGATATTCATACATAGGAGAAAAAAAACAGGAGACGTGAGAAGGCATTCAGCAGACTCTGCTGTTTCTCTAGGGCTTTTATCTTTTGTGATGTCAGTGGATGAGCTGGAAGCTTTCAAGGCTGTAGGTCTTAGGCTGTAACTGTCCAGTTTGGGGTTTTTATTGTAATTTACACCGTGTGTTTCAGGGGCAAATCTGTATTTTGCACATGTTAGAGGTCTTGTGGATGTCAGCTGCACGCCAAAGTCAGATGAGAAAGTTCTGTTCTTAAATTGCTCCTAATTGGAGCCTTAAAGGCTAACAGAGAAACACAAGGGAAGGTATGACTTTTGCTTTGTTATTTAAATAGGCTGTTGGCCAGATCCCTAAACTTTATGTGTCTTTAGATAGATTAGGAGCTCTCTGCTAAGCTATCCAATATGTCTTGCTCATGTAAATTCCTAGCAAATACATAAATATGAATTTTTCATTGTTTATAATTGCCATTTGATTGTAGGATCAGATTCCGTGGCTTCACATTTATATAGCTCTCGATACTTTAAGCACTGCACAAACATTAACTAATTAATAAAACCATCTGAGCAGCCCTTTTGAGACTGTCAAAGTCCAAAGAACTAAATTCCTCTTCTTGAGAAAAGGGCCTGTTCAAGCCAACACGCTTTAAGCCTTTAAATGGCCAACCCAAATTACACAGTGGGGCACCGTTTCACTCCTGAAATCTGGGCACAAAGCTTTTATTTTCCCAAGATTTTCCTTTCCTCAGTCTTGTAAATAAACACAAGATAATGACTTGGTTTAGAAAACAGAGGGGAGGCAGGCCAGAGATGAGCTTAACGTTGGCACTTGCTTTCTGCTGCGTGTAATGTTCTGTTGGAATGTAGGGTTATGTGGTCATTCAGTCATGAAATTCAACGGGGCTTCAGCAACAAGAGCAGCAAGGGGAACTGTATGGACCTTTGCTCTGCTTGTCGAGAATTAGTCAAATAGAATTGCGTCCTGGAAGTCCTTTATGAGTTATTTTGGCTCTGAAAAGTACAGTTTATTTATTTATTTATCTCCATACCCTCTGGGTTACAAATAAATCTGAAAAAACTCTAATCCCAAACCCCAACCCAAAATATATCGTTTGGTCTCTTTAAGCTACGCTGCCAGGCTGAGGGCTTTGCTTCTCATGATGATCTTTCCATTGTGGGTTCCTCTGTCTCAGTCAAAGAGATGACACTCGATGACACGTGTGACAAGCAGGATTTTATTGTTGTACTGTTTGCATTCTGGGTGGTGTCTGTAGGATGATTGGGACAAAGCATATACGTCTGTATATGCAAATAGATACACATTGTAGTATGTCTCCTATAGACGTACTGCGATTGAAGATGGACTTTGTAATAGCAGAAGGGGAGGGCGAGCGAAGAGCAAAACCTTTGGGAGTAACGGTATCTAACTGGGATTTTCTTTTGAAACTTTTCTCCCTGGAAATTGATAAATAAAAAAATAGTGACACTTAAAATAGGAATGATAATGGCTGGTAATTTTTAATGTTTGGCTTCTTTCTTTCCTTCTGCTCTCCCTCCATCATTTGGAGCAATACAGAGACAATAGTTTCATTCTTTACTTGTGGTTTGTGCTTGTTGTGACTCTTTCTGATGATAAAATTAATATGGGACATATTTTGACAGAGTTGTTTCTGTTTTCCAAAGCTTTTCTAAACATGCGTTCCATCAGCCATCGTCTGAAAGCATGGTATAGTAGCTGCAATACCACCTTGGGGAGTAGCGTTAAGGATGAATGCTTTGGGAGCAGGGAGCCTCAGAAAGTTGATCCAAGAAACAAACGGTATCAGTGGGGTTGAAGAAATGACAATGACATTGACATCAGCAGCAGGATTCTCAGAACCCGTCCAACAGTTTGATCTGTTGCCATGTTGTCAGGAAGTCTAATTAAAGAGCTCTCTCTATAAAAGACAATTTGAAAGTGTTAAAAAACTCTTAAAGTTAATATAGATGTGATTTCACTAGAGGCACGCCATCTATTTAGTTTGACAGCCAGGCGCAGCTGAAGAAGAAGGAAAGCAGGAGAGTATGACTGCAGCATATTCAGCTCTCAGCTTTCTGCAATTCCTGATCACAGTTCCCTTCATGTTCCTCAGCCTGCTCTGTCAATATTTATACATTTAGGACACCCAGCCAATATTGTGCGTCGCCATCTGCTTTTTCTGATGCAGGGAACTGCTTTCAAACTTACCGTTTCTGTGAAGACCACCGCAAGGACAAACGCTGGGCCCCCTCATGGCAAGGGTTGGCTTTGGCTGTTCTGGCAGCCCTTGTTGTGGGGCAAAGGCAACAGTTGATATCATTAGATGGATGGAGGTTAACAAAGGAGAAAAGCAAAGGCAACTCCCTAGATGGATGTGTCTGGAGCACAAGGAAATTAGTAATCACCAGCTGTGAACTTATAAGGTCTGTTCACAGTCTCACAGTAATGATGAGGCTGGAAAAGACCTTAAAGATCATCCAGTCCAACCTAAAACCAACCAAGTAACTCTAAACATCTGACATCTAGAGCATTCACATAACTATCTCAAGAGACGATGAGCAGATCTTAGCCAACTGGACAACAATTCTGGGGCAGAACAACAAATGATTTAGAAGTGTTTAAAAGCAGAGGAATTTATCATTTGCCATGCAGGTTCAACCCACCAGATGGGTTGCCCTACTTTGAAACAGAAATATTGCTTAAGAATCCCCACCAACAAATACAAGAGACCCTGAAATGAGAAATTACAAGCCATCCCAGCCACAAACCGAAAGTTTTTAACCTTATCAGTCACTGCATGACTGTCCCCTAAATCTGCAGTTCTTAAATATTTAATAAATTTCAATAATTTAATAAATGCCTAATTAATGTGTAAAAAGAAATCCTTGTGTAAGCAAGCCTGGGATAGCCATTAAAACTAATCCCAAATATCCCATATATTTTTCAACCTACATCAGAGTGATGTGAGAGCCCAAAGCTTATTTTCAGTGGCTCTGCTGGTGGAGATTTCACTCCCAGCCAAGCCAGCCACTGGCAGCAGGTTTGCTGTGTAGAGTGGGGAAAAACCTATTCCTTTGCTCTCCAGGCTGCAAGGCGTATCAGCAGCTTTGTGCTGGAAGATGAGAAAAACACAGGTTCTCTCCCACTATTTTGCATCTTTGATATGTCTTGTTTTACAGATGGAGGTTCTCATGACTCCCGTGAAAGATTTCGTGTGTTATGGAGGAGGTCTGAATAATCTATCCTTTTCTAGTCTGACTAGAATTTTATCACAGAGGTGAGATGGTCCGAGCCAGATCTTCAGCTGGCAGGAATCAGCAGTTACCACACAGCTGGAGCTGGTCTAGTTTATCTCGATTTTTGGAAGGTAATTTGATGCAATTTTGGGAAGGAATTTAAAGTCCTACTTTTTTGTTATTATTATTTTAAAGTTCTGTGGGTTTTTTCGTAGTAGATTTTCTTTTAATGTTTTCTTTTGTTCTAAATTCCAGTCATCTTTTCCAGGAAAGGAAAATCCATACACTCTCCACAGCACTGTTTTAAAATGGCATTATTCCCTCAGTTAGGTCTGCTAATAGTTTGGATGGATTTTTTTTTTGCTGTTGATAGCTGCAGCTGCTAAAGTTTTTAATGCATTTATGTTTAAAATATCATTTTTAATAAAAAATAGTTTAAACTTTCCCAGTCTACCGTTCAAGGAATCTTACCATTTATATTTTCCAAGTGATTTTCCATGAGAAAGCAAAGGATACTATACAAGCAGTGTGGAGAGGTCCTTGGGGACGGTAGGCTATCATGAATGGGTGCAGTCTCTGGAGAGGGGTGCTGTGGGATCATGCCACTAAAATGTTGAGCTTTTATATGGATCACAAAAGGAGAAAATTCCTTCCCGTTACTCTCAAGACTGTTGGAGCGGTCGCACACATGGACCAGCTGGTGAAGCAGCAGGAGATGTGGGTGCAGGTGAAGGCAGCAGTCGTGTTTGGAATACAGGCAGATGCCTGAACTGAAACAAGCACTGCAAATACTGGTGCTGGAGAAAATAAGAGGCAACTGAGGTCCATAAGGGCATTAATCAGGCATGAAGTTACCGGGTCTGGAGTGGGAAGCGTTGTGTTACGAGTGTCACCACTGCTACCAGCAGCTGGTACTTTATGTAGCACCTGGTGATGAAGGGCATCTTCTTTTGCAGGAGGAGATGCTGAGGTAGACAGACATGCTCAAAGACGTCTTCCAGGCCGGTAAGAAAAACAAGGGTGTGACTCCCTCTCCCAAAGCTCCCCAGTGCCACAGCCACAAAGCCCCACTGCTCCAAGAGAGGCTGGGCACAGCGTTAGCCTAAGTATGGCACTGGGGCAGAGCTCCAAGGAGACATGTAGGGGGCTTTTGAGTTATCTTGTACTATGAGTTTTGATCAGGCTTCTGGTACTTGTAGTGTCAGTCGAAGAGACCAAGATGAAGAGCGCTCGGTCTTCATGTCCCACTCACCTGACACTGCCCCAAACAGCTGCATTCAGATGTTGTTTTGTATTTTAAATGTAAAGAACAAAGAGCCTGCTAACAGAGGGGCAAAGAGGGAAAGGAGGGAGGCAAAGCTGACAAAGTTTTGTTTGTGGCTGAAGGGCAAAAATGACACGGGAGGGAGAAACAATGGGAAGGGGAGGGGAAAGATGATTAGAGAGCCTAATACATTTTTCCTTCAGCGTTCAATTTCCTTAGGAATCTATGCTGCTTTTTATGACAGTGATAGATAACGAAGGTGGCGAAATATAATAAGCTCAGTATTCAGAGAAGATCCCAGGAAGTGGAATGTTACAGGTCTGTTTGGAAAGCTGAAATTCTCTGATGATAGGAGACGGATGGGTTGGCTGGATGCCGCATGAAATTTTCCTCAGTCAATTTAAAATTAATTCTCCTTCATAGTTAAAATAGCTTCTTATGTTTTTAGGAGAAGCTCCTTAAGTGGGTTTTTTGAGGGGTTTTTTTGGAGGGGGAGGGTTCTGTGGGTAGTTGGTTGGTCGGTTTTGGTTTTTCCTTGTTGATCGGTTTTGGTTTTTCCTACTGCTTTGCACTATGTATTATATAGTTAATGTCTGCCTGTCTTAGTTACTCATTTGGTCTCATGCTAATTGTATAAGCTACAGTATTTTTATCCCCACAATACATCTTTAACATCAGTGAAGCGCAAGTATTCATTTACAGATAATGAGCTGTAGCACAGTTCCAAGAGAAGTAGATCAGGGACCACGATTTTGAGATTCAGCCTCAGGCTGCTCTTCCTGAGCTGATGTTTTTGGGTGATACTTGTATTAGAAGTTATCATAGAATCCTTAGGGATCAGAAGGGACCTTGAAAGATCATCCAGTCCAGTCCCCCTGCCACAGCAGGATCACCCAGACCAAGTCACACAGGAACACAGCCAGGCTGATCTGGAACTTCTCCAGAGAAGGAGACTCCATAACTCCTTGTGGGTGCTGTGCAGAGTCATGAGGAGCCTCATGGCACAGTGAGCCAGAGTTCTCAGATGCTGAACTGGTTTATGCCTGATGTTCTGCCAGTCACTGATAGAAGTCCCCCTGATTTCAATTCAGATGGTCAGACCACTGCTGGAGCCCTCCAGAAAAACCTCCTAACTAATCAATTGTCATCCCATTTTACTTTTTTTACATGCTTTGAGGGAAACTTCTCTGAGAGAAACCCAAACCAGTTATCTCCCCTTTCCTTCACAGTTTTCATTTGGGCTGTTGAACTGAGAATATCCCAGCACTGACCCCAGCCTACAGCCAGCTTCTGTTTCTGGTAAAGCCAGAGAGAGTACGACATCAGGAACAACAACAGCAGCGTTTGACCTTAATTTAGTATAGTTTGAAGATGAAATTCAGTAATATATGCTGGCAGATTTCCTGGTGCTCCAAGACACTGGATCACTGCAATTTACCTGAATTCCAGTTTACATCGTAGGAATTCGACGAGTCAATTAACCCTTTAAATAAACCAAGTCATTCCAGAGCAATTGCATGGCATCTGTTTCAGTATTTTATCAGCTTCCACTTGTCTCTTTGTTTCCTATCACATTCTGTGCAGTAAATACCACCAGTGCCTGCCAAGTCACAGTCAAAGAGACCTACTGCAGAAAACGGAACCAGAAAGATCTGGAGACACACATTGGGAGAAATCTTCTTTAATGTAGTGCTTCAAATTGAATGCCTGCAGTGCTACATTGCAAATTTAAAGCTAAAATCCACACCTCATTAACAATGAATCCTGATGAGTAAGTTAAGTAGAAGAACATCAATAATTTATGGTGATGAACTCAGCATTTTCTCTCCCTTTTTCTTTTCGTGTTGCATCTGTCTTTGGGAGCCTGTAGTATATAACAAATGAAGTGCCAAGGATGAGCTGGAAAGAAAAAAGCTAGAAGCTTTTCCTGTGAGACAGAGAATAAATATAGAACCTCGGTAAGTGCAAACACACATGCTTTGGACAGTTAAGAATTTTTAATCACACAGTGTTTTATCTTCTCAGAACTTCTCAAGTGGCAAAATATATCCCCAGGAAAAGAAGTGACAGCAGACAAAAAGCAAAGAGAACTAGAAAACAAAATTCAAATAAGAAAGCTTAGCGTAATACTCGTTCTCTGAATGATAAAAGAAAAGAGGCAGTCATGACTGTGATCAATTCCGCTCACAGAAGGCTACCAATTTAACGGTGGGTAAACGTCTCACAGATATCCTGGCTGAAGTAGAAGGGAGAGAATGAACCAAATGATTAGATTTCAAATTGTGAATGAGCTGGTGGCATTTTTAACAGGCTCCTTTGGAATATAGCTGTGGTTTGTGTTGCTGTTTGTCACTCTTGTTTCTTCCGTTGCCTAGCATGGCTTTACTTTAGCACTTTATCCTGCAGTAGTTCCCATGTCAGATATCCCGTGGAGGATATATCAGAAACGCCAGGAGGGATTTTCTTAGCAAACTACTATCTTTTTTGTCCTACACCATTCCTGTTAGCTCCCTTTTTGCACAAGCACTCGGGGGAGGTTTAGACTTGACATTAGGAAGAGGTTTTTTACTGAGTGATCCGGTTTTGGAACGGGCTGCCCACGGAGGTGGTCAAGCCACCGTCCCTGGAGGTGTTCAAGGTCAGGCTGGATGAAGTGCTGAGTGGCATGAGCTAGATGTCAGATGTTAGGGTTATTTGGTTGGTTTTAGGTTGGACTAGATGATCTTTAAGGTCTTTTCTAACCTCATCAGTACTGCAACTAAATGAATTTTCTGCTGGTTAAGGAAACTGAGGGTGGAACCAGTTGAAAATTCTTTCTTTTCACAAACTGTGAAAATTCTACTACCTTGAATGCATTAAAAAACCCTCCAGAATTAATATCTTGAAGCTTTAAATGAAGTGTCTTTTTTGTTCAAATTCCTTAAATCCTTTCCATGCTGCTCTGCTCATCCTTTTATTGAGTTTTAACACAGGAAGATTTTCTACTGTGTAACTCTCCTTCACTTCTCTTGGAGGGAGTCATCTGCATAAAGGGTACTTAAATCAAAGCTCAGTCTGTCTCCTTGTAGTGAGTGTAATGTTCAGGTGATGCTTCCATTGTCTTAGTGGTCATGAAAAAGAAATACTGAGGTTGGCAAGAGAGAGTCAGGGTTGTCCATGGTGCCAGCAACTGGAGGTGTGTGCGTGTTGTAAGTAGTCAGGAAGTTATAATGCGTAGACCATATAGATCTTACATTAGGATGATAAGTAAGGTCTTCAGAGTACTCTTCCAAAAAGATTCAAAGTTATTTTGAGTTAATAAAAGTGGATATTTCAGGAGTCCTTAGAAAAAAACCTGGACGATATTGAGAGTGTGGCTGTACGTGATCTTGATTCTCATGCATCTGCTGTCCTACAGAGGTAGGCTTAGTGCTCTGCCAGTACTTTTTTGTGTCAGAAAGCACTTTGTAGGCTACCACCCTTTATAATGATCATAGGAAGATTTAGAGGTTCAAAGAGAGTTCTAAGAGTCACACTTCATCAGTTTATTGTGAGTGGAATCAGGTGGAAAATTCTGGTTACTGTTATGTTATGTTCTCTGGGTGTACTACAAGAGGTCAGGAGGCCACTGTGGCGAGGCAGGGGGGGTATAGACTGTTGACATCCATGGTGGCAAGGATGACACATGAAGGTGAGTTAACTAACATATTGTAGAGGGCTGTCTACACAATTAATAAACCAGACAAAATGGTACTTCTGGAAACTGGGAGAGTCAACGGAAGGTGGACAGCAAAGTTTGAAAAACATTGTTGGTCATAATATTAACAAAATCCTCAGCCATTTGGAGCTGCCTTAATTAGTCACCTAGCGCTCAGGCTCTACAGACTGAAAGACAAAAATTGTTGCCTTTGTGAGAATTATCCAGATGAAAAATGACATACTGTACTTTTACAGTGAAACTCAAAATACTCTCTGTTTAGTTCTTTATAGCAAGGAGAAGAGATCGCATGACTGAATTGGCACTCACCACAAAGAATTTAGTGAAAACCAGAGGTTCCAACACAGCCCTAATGTAAGGGGAAGGAGAAGAGGGATATGAGCAGTGGCTTTAAAGCTCAGGTAGTGTGACAGCAAGTAGGCTAAGTCAGTGTTTGGTAAGGAAAGCAGAGACTTCTTACGTGGAAAAGTCTGTGATTGCTGTACCATAGCTAACACACTCTGAGGAATGGATCTGTTAGCAAACGCACCAGAAGTTGACTTTCATCCCAACAGGTGAGGAAGCTCGTTAACTGTATTTTCTCAGAGATTGTTTTTCAGAGAATTTAAACATGTATGGTACGTGTGTCATATAATTGGCATCTGTATTACCTCGGGACTTAGGAAATGCAAGCCTGCAGCTAGATAAACTTCCCCTCTTCTATCCTCTTCTTTCAGTGACGGTTCATGGTTGGGATGGATTGCGTAAATATAAATTTAACCATTTCCACCTCTTTGGAGACACTAGCTGGACTGGATAAGAAGGACTTCATGATTTTCAAGGGTATTTTAACAATTATATTTGTTTATTTTAGAATGGGTGTAAAGATGGAAAGAATTATGAAGAAAAAGTAGGTGTTCTGATGACTTCTGTACCATCCTGGTATTGAGAGATGTTTCTGTGGCAGTACTTCTGCTGTAGATCTCAGATGAAGAATTACTGGGCAACGTGACTGAGGAATTTGGAAGTAAAATGTCACCGGCACAGCCTCGTGCAACCTGTGTGCCCCATGTCATATTAGGCAGTAGCTGTCTCAGGCCTGTCCCTACTGCTGTTTCCTCTTGATCAGAGTAGCAGGAGGAAGTACAAGATCGTTGGATTCACAGCAGAATAAGATTTTTAAACTCTTCCTATCTATCAGGGAAAACGATGGATTTGGAACAGACAGTGGGGAGAGGATATTTGAATATGGATATGAATGTTCAGAGCATAGTACAAACTATTTGCAGTAGTACTTTGACTCCCTCCTGCTGGTGTTCTATTCCCATTCTGGTGCTCCTCTTCTGCACCTGTCAGCTGTGTGCTTTCTTGTCCCTCCTACCCTCCTGAGAACAAGCTCCACCAAAGATGACCTTGTCACCCCCTTGGGATTCAAACCTGGTGGGTGTTTGCAGCACCTCTCGAGCCCAGCTTGCTTGTGATGTCTGTACCCAGAACCTGCCTTTTCCCAGACATGGTTACCCTTCTAACTTCAGGCATGATTACACTTCTGACTCTCTCTCACAACCCAGTTTCAGTCTAAATGTGGCATCACCTCAGCTGATGCGCTCGGACAACTCTGCAGAGAAAAAGAAACCTTTTCTGTAGCTCTGGGATTGGTGCGTAAGTTCAGCTGGTTGCAGTGGTTCCTCTGATCATTGCCCAGGGAAAAGGAAGAGGATTAATCCAAT
Organism: Upupa epops; assembly: GCA_013397515.1. Lineage (NCBI taxonomy): Eukaryota > Metazoa > Chordata > Aves > Bucerotiformes > Upupidae > Upupa > Upupa epops. The sequence goes on from VZRI01013377.1 coordinate 507,155, forward strand.
CAGTCCACTCATATTGTCACCACCATGCAAGCAACCCTTTGTGACCCATGAAATCTCATCCCCATGTTCTTACAGCACCTCTGTCCTCCCGTGCTGCTAGCAGCATTCACTGATGGGGACAGACAGGGTGGGAGCAACATGAATGAGGCTTCTGGTACTCTCTAAGAGGTGCTACCCTGCCCTGCTAGGCATTGAGAGCTGCTGTTCTAAGAACAGTTTTGTCCTGTTTATTGCCACACGTTCCAAATAATTGATGCCAATGTGTGTCTTAAAAGAGCTGTAAAGCAACACACGATCCCATGGATGGCTTTATCTGCATACCAGTGTTAATTAATGAAATAGCAACAAACAGGTTTTAATGGTGAACATCTCCGGAGAGCATGCATATTTTAAAGGCATTGTTATTTCATTACTATCTGAAATACAAGAATATCAGTGAATTTGGTTTATCAGAGGAGAGAAGAGAGGCAGGCAGTGATTCCTCATGTGGATTGCTGGAGGACGAGAGCTGAACTTTCTTTCCTCTAAGCTGCTGAGGGTTGCCATGTTGTAAATGCCAGCTACCTTGAGGTCTAGGTTGTAGTTTTGTTGATTTCATATATATATTACTATATATTATTTCATATTATATATTTCATATATATTATTTCATATATATAGTAATATATATATATACACACATATATACATAGTAATATATATATGTGTGTGTGTGTATATATATATATACACACTATTTCCCTGACTTATGTCTCAAATCTGCAGGAAATCTCCAGAAAATCTTTGTTAGGTTTGCAGTTGTTGCTGGTCAGAAAAGTCCTTGGCATAAGCAGAGTATCAGGCATTAAAGAAGAAGGAATAGGATAGTTTTTGAAAGTGCCATGAAATTGCTGGGAAGCTAAAGATATGTCAGGAGGAAGAGAGAGAATGCACAACCTCTTTGTGGTGATTACATCAGATCTCATCATAACAGCCTTCTGGTTTGTGATCAGAGGGCTAGAACACCTCTGCTATAAACACGTGCTGAGAGAGTTGGGGTTGCTCAGCCTGGAGAAGAGAAGGCTCCAGCGGGACCTTATCGTGACCTTTCACTGCTTGAAAGGGGCTATAAGAAAGATGGGAAGGGAATTTTCAGCAGGACATATTGGAACAGGACAAGGGGTGATTGCTTTAAACCAAAACAGGAGAGACTTTGACTAGAAATAAGGAAGAAATCTTTTATTTTGAGGCTGGTGAAACACTGGAACAGGTTGCCTGAAGAGGTGGTAGAAGCTCTGTCACTGGAGGCATTCAAGGTCAGGTTTGATGGGGCTCTGAGCAACCAGATCTAGTTAAAGATGTCCCTGCTCACTGAATGGGAATTGGACTAGATGACCTTTAAAGGTCCCTTCCAACCCAAAGCATTCAGTGATTCTGTGTGATCTTCAGGTCCTTGATGCTGTTTTTTCCTCTGTGCTGCAAAATAATCCCAAAGTAACTCAGTGATAATCTTCAAGCATTTGGGAGATGGGTAGGAGAAGTAAATAGTTTAAGGACACAGGATGTTACAGAAAGAGTTATCATTTTGCGATTAAACACAGGAAGTCCTTTGAGTCCAGAAGCATCATGTAAGGAGCTGATATTTTTTCTCTAAATGCAAAAAGTACCGGTGCCTTTTATACAAAACCCTGCTTTACATGGATGCTCTTAAAAGAGGGATCCCATCATTTGGACTCAGTAAAAATCTTCCTACATCAGAGAGGGATTTTTAATTAACCTGAAGTTCAAGCTGTTTTAATTACCTTTGTAGTTCCAGGTAAAGGCAATATTCACTACTTCCCAGCCTCAATTAAAAAGCAGTGATGCTGTGCACATTAACACCCCTGCGCCGCTGTTTTCCCGGGGCTCAGGAACTGATTGAAGAAAAGTTGCTGTAAACATATATATTTAAATTGCAGAATGTTTTAGGATGAAAGGCAGTATGGAGGAGGAAAGCATGGTATTGATCTTCCTCTTGAGAAAAGGAGAAAACCCCCAAACCCAGGGTGAGCATTACCAGGAGTTTAGCTTCACCACTCCAATGCAGCTCCTACCCCTTACAGTTAGTTGTTTTTTGAATGGGCAGGGCATTGGTGCTCTGTCCTGCAGTGTGGGGGATGCCTTGTGCACATCAATTGCCTCTATTTAAAAGCAGAGTCTGAATGCAGTCAGACCCAAATAGGAGAGTCAGTGGCTCAGATGATAGTTTGGTCTCAGCATAGCTAGCCTGGGTGGGGTCCCTTTCTGCATGCAGAGCTGCCAAGCTGGATCACTGAGTAAGCAAGCCACGTTGTGAAATAAGTCTTCCAGGCCTTCACAGGCCATATACTCTCTTTCATTAAATAACACACTGGATTGTCCCTAAGCCAGTCCTACAGGGTTAGTGGTTTGGTAGCAAGCCAACATCTTGTTATAAACTTTCTGGCACAAAACAGTAATAGTTGAAACAAATTCGACCGATGTGTTAATGTAAGGAATTTTGGAAACACTCACTGAGAGGTCCCAGAAGAGGATGGATTTCAGTGCTTTCATGACTTACTTTACCAAAAACCCATCGAGTCAAACTTCACGTTCAGGAAATAAACCAGAAAATTAAGTGTGTGATTAGTGCTGCGTGGTGTCTTCTTTCCAGCTAGCGGAATATCTATGAGCGGGTCATGAGCATCTCTCATGTATATCTGATAAACACATTTTCCTCTGGCTTGTTGATAGAAGTTTGCAGTCGGCATAGCAAAATTCAAACGCCGTTGCTTCACAGCAATCAGTAACATAAGTCACTGAGTGCTGTTTCTCTGCATACTTTCCATTAGTTGTGTGGATTGAAGAAATTCTGAAATGCTTGTTTCCAGACAAAAATAAGGCTTTCTGGCTCTGAAAAAGATGCCTTATTGGATGCCCTGGTGTAATTCCTAGTAGAGCTCAAGGGGCTCTGTATAGTGATAAAATCCATACTGAGGAGTACAGCTTTATGCTAGTGCTTCTGGCTCGAGAACAGTTTGGCAGACACATGTATATATGACTCAAATCTGGGGGGTTGTGACCCTAAAGCACCTGTGGCTTTGTGTTCCCTGGAAGAGGTGAGAATTTTCCTGGAGTAAAGGCATTTTGTAAAGCATTCTCCAGCTACAGTCATTTCTTATGTGTAGGTAGGACAGGTGTTGGGAAGCCACATGCATGTTTGAGCCCAGCTGCACTGTGCAAGAGTCAGCATCTGAGGTGATGGTTTCCTCCCACAGCTTAGGTAGTAGGTTGCTTTGACTGGAAATCTGGAAGCTCATTATGGCTTGTAAGTTAAAGGTTTACAAACTCAAATACTTTGCTTCAGGAATAGTGCAGTAAGGATATCCATGGTCATGAGATGTCGTTTCTGGGTCAGCAGGAAAGGTTCAAAAGGGGTCTTGTGGATGTAAAACAATCATGCAAGGTTTTGTTTCCTTCCACAAGGTAATACGATGTGGTGAGTCCTTTCCTATGTTAATTGTTGTGCCAGAAGTGCATCATTTGCAGGATTTACCTCTGTGAATGGAGTAAGAGAGAATTTTAAACACGCTGACTTACAGAACACATGCCAGAGATTTCTGACCTAGTGGTGGTGCCTGGCAATAGTATTATCTCCCTTACATTTTGATTTCCTTCTCTTTTTGATTGTTTTTTTCGCTTCATTACACATGTGGGCTCTTCACGGTCTCAAGCTTTGGTTATGTCTACTTAGACAAGTACAGACAAACACAAGCATCTCTCCTTGGACCTGCGGGTGTGCAAGGAAGATTTTGGCTGCACGTGTTAGAGTTTCATTAGTGTAATGATGTTGCTGAGGTGATTCATTCTTTCTCCTTGTGGGATTTATTCAATCGGGATTTCTGGGGCCTCAGAGATGAAGCAGGGATCAGTCTAGAACACTCCGATTCTGGACAAAGTCTGTGGTAGTGTGCAGAGAGTGGACCCTGTGCTTGAGGTGGGTTCCTGAAGCTGCAGCCCACAGGGGAGCTGCATAAACCTGCATGCCACGCTGCTTGGTGAAGGTTAGGCCAACATCAGTTCATTGAGGCTTTCCAGAACCAGTATCACAGGGCTGTATTGTAGCATTCTGAGCCCAGAGTGGCTCTGGAAATTGTGTTGGTGATTGCTTAGCTAAGCAGTCTACAGAAGGGCTCCTTCCCCTTGACCCAGCACTGGTCAGAGATCAGGGGAGTACTGAATCCAGTTCTGTGTTTCTCAGCACAAGAAAGATATCAGCCACCTGGGTGGGAAATCCAATGGAGAGGCCACCAGGGTGGTTGGGAAGTGCTGAGACAGCTGTTTTCTTTTAGTTTGAGGAAGGGACAGCTGAAGGGAGGAGCTATCCTCAGGGAGAGTCTGGAGAGAATGAACCCAGACTCTACTGGGACATGCACAGTGAAGGGGCAAAAGGCAGTGCACAACCTTGGGACACAGGAAATTCCAGTTAGCTACTAAGACTTGTTTTTCACTGTAAGAGTAGCAAAAGGTGGAGCAGATTGCCTAGACATCTGTGGCATCTCTGTCCCTAGAGATGCTCAGAACTCAGTAGGACCAGAGCTGCCTAAGTTCATCTTGCTTGTGTCAACCAGACGGCCCTCTCTGGTTCTTTGCAGCACAAGTTGTTTTGTAATTCTGTAATTATGATAGATCAGCGCTGTCTCAGAATCAACCCCACACCACATAGGCAAGGGTATGTGACTGAAAGAGTGGGGTCATGCTAGATACAGCTGGGTACCTCTACCCATACCCTTTTAATAGAAATCCTCTTTGCTGTATACACAAAATGAACTAACAGAATCCCAAAGGAAAAGCATCCAAAAAGAAGATAAACGGAAAATGTTGTAGATGGCTCAACACTTTGTACAAGTCAGCGAAGGACTTGTCGCTGAGTTGCCTGTTTATTTTCTTTCACAGAACACGAGATCCATTTCCTAAATAAAATCTATCATCTGGAACAGATGCAGGAATGCTGAGATGAGTGTTTTACATCTCTATCCTTTGTTTAGGATCGCTGTATTGGGAGGTGAGGAAGGGCTTTGACACATTGGCTAAGCATTTTTGTCAGAGATCTGCCCTCAGTCCCTCTAGATTTTTTCATGCCAAAGAAAACTTTAGTGAGGCTAATAGCTCTCCTGGAAGTGAAGCAGAAATGAAAGAGGCTCTTCATTCTCAGACCTCTGAAACAGCCACTGAGCCATCCTTTGGAAAATTATGGTATCACAGAAGTCTTGTTAAGTAGCACTGGGTTTCCTTCCCCAAGGCACAGAGATGCAGACTACTCTATTCTCGAGCCTTTCACACTGTCTCTCTGTGAAGTGACAAGGACAGCTTACCTGGACGGCAGGCTTACTTAGTGGGTGAGACTAAATAGATGACTCTGCCTCCTAAATAATGTGCCAAAGATATTGCTGCCTCTCTGTTTCAGTGCTCACTCACTGGAACTCCTGGCATCAAGGTCTGGCTAACGTGAAAGCAAGCTCTATCACTAGGGTCCCCTGCCACTTGAAAGTACATATTTAAAGGCAATCTTGAATCGGAAGGGAAGAAGGAAGAGACTGTAATGCTGTGCTGTTTCAGCTGCTAATTGTGCCCAGATTAGTTAATTAGATAATTAACATAAGAATGCTCTCTTTTCATATTAGAGCATCATACATTTACAATAGAGCTGTTCATAAGTAGAGTGCTATGCTGTGGGAAACACTAATTAATTTTGCAAATTTGGACCTTTAATTGCTAAAGTGCTGTGCTTTCTCAGTGTTTGTTTTAGAGTAATGTTAACTGATTACTGCCTGCTCAGAGAAGCATTTATTCTCCCTGCCAGTTGGACACGATTTTCTTGCTGTGCAACTGGCACCCTCGTTTACTTGCAGTATTAACTGCATTGCCCTTCGAACGAGCCTGCAAGAGATGAGATTGCCTGTAAGCCCAGCTGACACTGGATCCTCACTTAACCAAGGCAACCATCATTTCCAGTTAGGACCTGTCCTAGTCAGATGTCTTTGCTGCCTGCATACTTGATTATTACAACAACATTCATCCTGGCTTGAAAGCAGGATAATAGAAAAGCTGCAGCTGGCAGATGCAGCTGCCTGTTTCCTCTGCAGCAGTTCTCAGAAAATAGCAATCCATGCACTGGGCACTTTGCTGTCTGGATCGGTTTTCAAGGGCTGGAGCTGAGTGCTCAGAAGCACTTACGTGAGGTGGGAAATGTCAGCAATATCTGCATGGTCTTGATGGTCTGCTCCTCAGACTCTAGCTCCTACCACCTCATGAGGATTAGATCTGTGATCAACTGCTGTAGCTGTAGCACTGCTCAAGGAATCATTCGGCTTCTATTGAATCAGAAAGAAATGCCCCAAAAGACTAGAACTGACTTAGACAAAGGGGTGTAGGTTTGCTCCCTTCTCCAGGGCTTCTTCATGCAACACATGGAAGCTATTGAGGTAGGAAGTCAGACAGTAGGTCTTCCATGTCCTTCAATCACTTAGCTAGGTTATTGGTGATGGCTATTTTCTCTTCTGATCTGTATCTAGAAATGGCAAAGCATTCCACCCCATTGTGTCTGTACAAGGAAATACAAGGATATCTAAATTAGGGATACATGTCTGCCAGAAGTATTTTGACTGGGACTTTGAAGACATACTTTTGTCTTTTCGTACTGGCTGACAGCTACAGTAGGTCTGTTATGCCAGAGCACTCTCTGTATTACACACAGGGCTTAACTGCCTGGCTCAGGGGCGTTTGGTCTAAGCTGGGTAGAAGGTGTCTGTGTTGCTTTCTAAGCATAGCCCATCGTTCTTACTTTCAAATCTGTTGTTGAGTGAGAGGTGACTCAACTGAATTGAAGTCTTACCTGTGGCTAAACACTGGCTGGAAAGTTTCATGTTAGCCACTCAGTCAGCACAAGTCAGATACCAAACTGAATACAGGGATGGACTCACATTTAGCCTCTTCCTTTTGTTCAACGGATTTTTCCAGTACCTGAAGTGCTGAGAACTGATGTTGAAACATGGATGGTTCCTTTTTCTGTAAGAGACTGCTATGTCAAGATTCTCAGGGAGGAGTATGGAGAAAAATACTCCCCATAGCTTGCTTTCGCAGAGACAGGCAACCTTGAGAGACAGAATCTGGATTAGATGGTGACAGGAGTTTGCTTCAGGGGGGAAGTTGCTGAAGCAGCGCCACGGTATAAAAGGGAGGCTGCTTGCAGACACCCATTGAGGGGGGAGAGATATATGCTGCCTTCCAACAGGACTCTCCTCCCTCTCTGAAGAGGGGCTGCTACAGACAATGGACCTAACTCAGCCAATGATGTGGACTGCAAGTCTAATGGATATTTTCTATGATAGATTTCCTTTTATTAAGGACTTTCTCACTGCCTTTGGGTTTTCTGTCAGGGTATTGCTGGTCAGAGGTGTTCTCCTTTGTCTCTGTGATGATGGGTTATGTAAACTTATGCTTACACTATGCAGGAACCAACACTAAATTGTGCTTTCTGCTCATGGCCCTGCTCCTTGGGCTGTGTTACAGCACTTTAAGTAGCTTCAACAGGGGAAATGGAAAAGGACAGAAATACAGGGTGAATAGATGCATGTGAGGGTATTTTTGATATAGACTCAGTCATTTTGAGGAATGCATGAAAATCTTTCCCTTGTGATCTTGCTGTCCCAAAACGCACCTTGTGCTTTAACAGCATTCCTGGAAGAAAGAGAAACAAGAAGAAAATAAATCAGTAATTGAGGAAGATGAAGGGTGTGGAAAAGGGCCTTTAGAAAGAACGAGGCAATATGACAGTAGAAACTGTACCATGCGTTTCCCTGTCAGTCATATTTTGCTTTTGCCTAAGCTGCTGCTGTTTCCACTGTGGGCTTTCAGATCCTGCATGCATTCATTGAGGCAACGGTTCAAAGCTGCCAATTCAAAGAGAAGACTTTGCTCAGCATCAGAATAAAGTGATGAATTCGAGGGTAAGTCTGAATATTACAAGGACCTTGAAAGTCCCCCAGAAAACAAGCCTTCTAATTGAAGTAAGAAAAGAAATTAAGGTACAGATGTTGCTTTCTGCCTCCTGAGTTGGTCCTATTCACTGCAGGTAGGGTCCACATCATTAAGTACCGTAACAGGTAATTGCAGTATTCATCCCTTGGCTAGCATACTTTTAGGGTTTATGTCTTGAGTTTTATTCTCTATATTATTTCCAGTGGTATAAATCTGTGCAAGCATTAAAAGACTGTATGAAAAGCTTCAAAGAAGCATCTTCAGTGCTTTTTTTGAGTGTGATTGTTTGGTCTTAAATAAGTGGTCCGTCCAATGAGATCCTCTAATTCCTCCTAAGCCTTTGTATTTCTGAACTGACAAGGTTGGTGTTTGATCGAGCAAGGGGCAGGATATGGAATCCAAGCCCTTGTTTTATTGTATTCTGAAGATGTGTCTACATCTGATTATGCAGTTCCTGAACGGCTGCTTTCATCTGCTTTTTCTTTTGCTCTCAATATTTTCCCTGAAGGAAAGCCCTTTCCTTAATCTGGCTCCATTTTTACTGTGATGCCTAGTAAGATTTACTGTAATTTTTGGGATCACTCTGCTCATTTTGTTTCTTTGAAAACATCTTCTGTAATCTTTGGAGGCTTGTGCTACCTGTGGTAGAGTAATCTTTACCCATGGAGGTCAGAAGGTAGTGATGTGCAGAACAGAGCACTTCAGTAGTTACTTATTTTTATAGTGACACACAGTCTCACAGTCTCACAGTAATGATGAGGCTGGAAAAGACCTTAAAGATCATCCAGTCCAACCAAAAACCAACCAAGGAAACCTAAACATCTGACATCTAGATTATGCCACTCAGCACTTCATCCAGCCTAACCTTGAACACCTCCAGAGATGGTGACTCCACCACCTCTGTGGGCAGCCCGTTCCAAAACCGATCACTCAGTCAGAGAAAAACCTCTTCCTAATGTCAAGTCTAAACCTCCCCCAATGGAGCTTAAGACTGGGACTCCTTGTCCTGTCTCCAGTGTCCAGGGAGAAAAGACCGACCCCCGCCTGACTCCAACCCCCTTTTAGGTAGTTATAGNGGCACATTGCTGACTCCTGCTCAGTTTGCTGTCCACCAGTCCCCCCAAGTCTCTTTCCACTTGAGTACTCTCCAAGATCTCCATTCTTGTAGCTTGTAGTTCTGCCTGGGGTTGTTATAATCAAGATGGAGAACCTGACACTTAGCCTTGTTCAAACTCATCCTGTTAGAGTCTGCCCATCTCTCCAGTCTGTCCAAGTCCCTCTGCAGGGCTCTCCTACCCTCCAACAGATCAACATTGGCTCCAAGCTTGGTGTCATCCGCAAATTTGCTCACGATGGATTCCAACCCATCATCAATATCATCAGTGAAGATAGTAGTTACACCAGGCAGTAGATGAGGGAGGTTTCTCCAGCTGGGGTTACAGTAGTGCAGCACTCACCAGTTAGACTTGAAATCACAGTATTTTCTCCCTTGTTTTTTCTCTCTCTGCTTTTTGCCTGCACACCCATGTCCATGTACCTTCCGTTGAAGTAAGCAGTTCAGCTGGTATGCATGCAAAAGGATTAGTCTTCTGTGTCCTGAGATGATCCGTTTCCTCACGTGCATAGGCTGCTTTGTGTAGCTCATGACACTACACGGTGCCCTGTTTGTATGAATGCTCACAGCAGACATTTTTTGTGTTTCCCACCATGGGCGGCTGTGTGAACAGAGCACAGCTGCTGCTGAAGCGAAGCCGCATCTCACAGGAGACGCCTCTGTATTGAACTATTGAGTTTGGATGCCAGTTTTTTCCCCCACAGCATTTCAGACCTGACAAAAGCACTGCGATAGACCCAGCTTAAACTCAGGCCTTTGCCTTTGGGGGGAACAGGCAGAAGCATGGCTCTGTCAACAGGCACCACATTATTATGAACAGTTTCCTGTCTGTCATGGTGGCAAACACTTCTTGGTGTCAGTGGAACTTGAGTGGGAGGTCTGCAGTTACTGTGGGAGTCTGGAGAAAGACAGATCCATGGAATTAAGCTGTAAAAATGGAAAGTGTGCTCTAGCAAGGACTGTCAGAAAGTGTTGGGGACTGAAGGTGAAAGTGTAAGGCAATCTGAATTACAGCTTTGTCAGAGCATCTCTGCATGAGGGCCAGGCTATTTGTGGCAGCTTCTGAAGAAATTAGTGACCTTTGGAGTGGTGCTGAAGTGGCAGAAGCAGCAGAGTGACATTTGTTTTCTGTAGTACCGATGTGAGCACGCAATGTTGACTTTATCAAGTCATTCTCTTTCAGTCTAGCTACTCAGCCAGGAGAATGAACGAGCAACAAAAACCCCCCAAAATTAGGAATGAGTGATAAGGAAATGCTATGAGAAGAATTATTTCCTAGCCAAAGGTTGAACAAGGGTTAGATTGTACTTGTTAATGCCTGGAAATGTTGTTGACTGGAGCGGGTTTTGGCTCAGATGTGAAGCAAAGGAGATATGCCCACTTTGGGACAAATGTGTTGGTGAAAGAAATTGCCATTTCCATGTTCTCATCACTGTCTGCAGCGGTCAGTACTGTCCCCAGCAATTTCCCAGTTAAAGTCACTTAGGCTCTCTTAATTGATTTTTCCTGAAGTAAATTAAAGTGCTCTGACAGACTGTTCTGCCAGTCCTTTGGTGGAAGCTGTAGCCTCCAGGATAACGGTGATTAGTCTGTCACCTTTGGATGTGTAAGAGGACTGTTGTGGGTCCCCTAAAGAAAGGGAGGAAGTTTGCTGTTTGTCTAGACCATATCAGATAGTTAATTGGCCTGGGAATACCTTGTGCTGGCTTTCTAGATTTGTTAGAAACTGTAGTTGTAACCTCTAGGTTATAAACCACATAGTATGCTGCGCACACTTCAGGGGTGGTTAACACTTTGCTCGTTTCTAGTTACAGCAAGAAATAATTAATATGATAAACAACGTTTTAAGTACTTGTCCTCTGGAAAATGCTGTGATGCTGCAATCAAAATGTCCTTCCAGACACTATTGATTTGAATGAGCTCTGGCTGTGAAAAATGGCTTGCAGTTGATAAAATGCATTATGAAATTTATGGAATAGAGTACCATCGTTAATCACTTTCATGTGACTTTTTTGAAGTTTACTTTGCTGTTTGTGCTGACAGAAAACATTTTCATTAAGAGTTGACCCCGAAGTCTACTTTTATGAAATATTTTGAAGTAACAGCATGCCTTTGTGCTGCTCTTACACCAGTAACACTAATTGCAGATGTTTAGGAATCTAACAAACGACTCAGGTAGAAAGAGACTTGGGGGGACTGGTGGACAGTAAACTTAGCATGAGTCAGCAATGTGCCCAGGTGGCCAAGAGGCCTAATGGCATCCTGACCTGGTCACCTCTTGAGACTCTCTTGAGTTTCAATTTCTAAGACCCAAAGTACATGTATTAGTTTTTTCAGGATGGCTAGTTAGATAGAAATACTTCCATGGGTACTACTGTAATGCAAACATCTTCATACTGTGATGACATTAGAAGAGTTTCTTCTTGTGTCTCTTAGCTTCATCAGTACAATCCACTGATAAACCTAGTGTTCACAGAGCCCAAGTGCCTGAAGAAGAATGTGAAGTTGGATTTCTGTTGCGTTTAGTTGGGTAAAACTCTAAGTTACCTCCCTTTTGCTGACCTCTTAGCCACCACATAGCCCTGTACTGTGATAAACTGAGAGACACTGAAGCACAGGTACAGTAAAGTTGCTTTTGTAGAGAGACAGAAAGAGGAGGCCAAATTATTTGAAGCTCCCAGAAGGCACCGACTGCTGCTCTGAACATGTTGAACCCTTACTTTTTACAAACTTTCTATGAAAGGGAAGGGAAAGTGGTGCTGGGGATCCTGCTATGTGAGAGGACAGCATGGATGCCTACAGTACTGAGAAGACAGATGAGCATACAGAAGGGCATATTAGTAATTGCAACCTCTCCTTATTAGGCACTGTCCTATTCAGTACCATAATTTTGGTAGTAATTGTTGCTAGTCATTTTAATCTCTCCCTCCTGAGCTTTCTTAGAGCTCACACCATGAGGTCAGTTTTCCTTGGCCGCCTGCAAATACAATAAAAGTAAGTTTTATTTTTATACTGGAGTCATGCCTTTGCGGGAATCTCTGTGCCACCACAGAAAGGAAGCAGGAGACAATTGCTAGAAGGTTCACTGCTTTGCTTTGAACCTTCTCTCATAGTTATTAAAAATGAAGTCTTTAAGTAAACAACTGTAAAAGTTACACTATACATGGCTTATCGGAGTCTGCTGCAACAGCTGGCCCACGTTGTGGCTCTATCTTCATCCCCAGGTTAGGGCAGGAGCAGCAATTGCATCTGCTCCATGCCGTGCCTGGACAAAAGTATCCCAAAGCTTGTGTGGTGCAGGCCAGGTGCTGTGTGCAATGCAAGTATTGCCACGTAATTTCTCAGTTCCAGCCTGGCATAGAGCTCCAGGACTGCTCAGCTGTGTGTGGAAGCCAGTAGAAGGGCATGCACTTCTACCAGGAGAAAGTGGGCAGCAACCTGCTGGGGATGAATATGGTCTGTCAAGGTGAAAGGATTTCTGAAATACATCTCCGTTTGCAAAATGAAGGACCCTTTAGTTAAACAAAGGTGGTGACTGTTTAAGCAGCTAAGATGAACATAGCTGTCAGGAAGGAGCTTTCTGGTCTTTAATTTAGTAAATTGGGGAAGGGAACTAGATGAAATTACAAAAAGCTGCTCAATCTTATTGGTAGTTTTCTATAAAGGGAGTTTAGAGCAAGGGGTTTTGCTTCGTGTGTTCTTCATCCCCTCAGTTAGATCGTTTCTCTGACGTTCTTTTTCATTATAAATAACTTTAATTAGGGGTCCTATGGTCTAAAGCCTTTCCAACTTGAGCATCTCATTTACATGAAATGCCCGTGTGTGGGGGCTTGCAGCTGCCTGCAGTAGCGAGGCAGTCATGGAAGAAGGAAAAATGCAAAATCGAGGTGGGAGGAGGATGTTGATGTGCATCCTTCCTGGTGGGAAGAAGTCGTAAAACAAGCATTCAATTTCCACATTTGGAAGAATTATAGACTAATTTTTGCTGAGTTGCTTTAGAAGCTACCGGGTGGGAGCATGGTATCGCAACCATAGGCTCTGCCTTTGAATTTTACAAGAGGAAGCGGTAGACTGTGACTTCAACAAAGACACATAGAGGCCACAGGCAGGTTTTGGCTTGCCCCAGAGAAATAACTCCCATCTAAATGGCATAGAGTCCTCCGAGTTTTTGGTTTACGTTCTGCTCTTTTCACGGTCTCTCTTTGAAAGAGAAATGAAGTCAATGCCCAGATCTGTGCACTGGCAGATAAACAGCTCTTGCAGAAAAAAGACTGATGTCAACGTGTACGGGTATTGCTGGTGTCTGCAGGACTGCGCAGTTCAAACAAGGACAAATTAATATCATCAGGTTTTATCTTTGGTGCAACTGGGAACACTTGGCCGTCTGATTATGGGCTGGCAACTCTCATACAGACATTTATCAGCCTGCTTTGAAGTTTTTGAAACTTCCACTAGCATAGTGATCGTGTTGATAAGAGGCCTCATGGTACTACGTTCGTCGCATCAAAATTATGTGCATTGGCAAAGCTCTGAGGTTTCTGCTTAGAAACTGTGGTACTGCAGCTCCAGCCTGAGCTTCTTCCCCTCACTGCATCAAAGCTTCGGTGAGACAGTTTGCGTTGCAGTACTCTGTGGCAGCTCCTATGAAGATCAGGGTACAAAGTACTGCCTCTAGTGGATGGGTACCCATAGGCAGGACCAGTAAAAATACAGTGAGAGGATAGCCGGTGCCTTTTATAGTCATTTAAAAAACCCTGTGTTCCACACAAGGTTTCTTCTGTCTTAGAAACATTACCCTTCCAGATCCCTTGAAAACTTGTATTTTATAATCCTGTAGTTGAGATGGGAGCCTCCCACCATGTAAGGCTTTCTTTTACATTTCATGGTCACTGTCCCCCAAATTAGTATTGGGGGTCTTTTTTAGAGAGGCAGAATGAGTCCAGAGAAGAGCAACTAGAATGGTGAAGGGACTGGAAGGTCAGCCCTACAAGGAGAGGCTGATGGAGCTGGGTCTGTTTTGCCTGGAGAAGAGGAGGCTCAGGGGGGACCTTATCGCTGTCTATAACTACCTAAAAGGGGGTTGGAGTCAGACGGGGGTCGGTCTTTCCTCCATGGACACTGGAGACAGGACAAGGGGTCCCAGTCTTAAGCTCCATCCATTGGGAGAGGTTTAGACTTGACATTAGGAAAGGGTTTTTTCACTGACAGAGTGATCTGATTTTGGAACGGGCTGCCTATGGAGGTGGTCGGGTCACCATCTCTGAGGTGTTCAAGGTCAGGCTGGACGAAGTGCTGAGTGGCATGATGTAGATGTCAGTTGTTAGGGTTGCTTGGTTGGTTTTAGGTTGGACTGGATGATCTTTAAGGTCTTTTCCAGCCTCATCATTCCTGTGATTACTGTGGTAAGTGCCTGAAGTCTGGAAGGATTCGTAAGTGCTCAGTAGAATGTGAAAATCATTGGGAACTTCTGTACTTAGGAAAATGTTATCTTGAGGAACTGACAGCATTAACTTTGTTGTTAGCAGTGGATAGTTTTGGAGTTAAAATATCCAGCTTTCCTAAATGAATGCAGATACTGGAGCTGTATTCCTTTAATATCCCAGGAGTATCACACTAATTTACTGGTATATAGCTATTCTTATTATCCTGGTTATCAACTATAGCTTTCATGGCCTAATTAATCAAGACTCTGAAAAAGAATAAGCACACCACTTTGCTGAAGTCTTCCCAGCTCACATCTGCAGCTCCTAAGCCAAGTAAACCTGATCTAGGGCAAAATCAGACCGTGAATTTTAGGGTAAAGCTCCCCAGAATGGAAATATGTGCCTCACTCGAAGATTAGGTTGGTCTGGTGTATTCTATGCTAGGTCCAAACATTGTTGGTGGTAAGAAGAATTTATTTCCCTTGCCCTTGGATGATGTTAAGTGAAGTCACCTGGAACCCAGGAAAGCCTCTGCAAGTGGCAGGCTCAGGCTGCTGACAGTGCCAGTGTCATAGAATCATTAGGGATCGGAAAGGTTTACACCAACCATCAGCATCATGGCAGCATCACTGACCACAGAGCTGAGTGATCTGTACTGAAGAGGGAGTGATGTGGCCATAAACACGAAACAACATTCAACACACAGCTGGGAGTGGAAGAAAGCCAAGGCTTTGTCATCATCGCCCTATTTCAGCATACTGCCCCTCTTTTGGTGTTTTGCCTTGTCTGCAACACTTTGTAGCTGAGGAAAACACTCATCAGAAGTTGGGTTTATGCTATCTTTAGGCTCCATCAGCTCTTCCTGGCCAGTCTCTCTCCCAGCATTAGGCAAAACAGAGTCAAGAAATCCTGCTTTCCTGCTTGCCTTGGCCCCAGAGGATGGTTCTTGGAACTGAAGTCTGCTACTCCGCAGGGCAGATGGCCAGATAGGAGGGGAGCTCATGCACTGCAGAGAGGTTGTGTGGTTGTGCCTGCCTGAACAAGTAATGCAGCAGGGCGAAACAGTGCTGAGGACGCAGGGGCCACACAAGGAAGCAGTGGGGAGGCTGAGGCTCTGTACCTTGTGGGGCAGTGTGCTGATGGGTGGGGGTGCCCATCACCCTGCTGCGCTGCACAGGACAGCATCTAGCTCTCCTATGGAGGAGCCTGTCCATCCGAGTGCTGCCAAAAGATCCTGTCAGTGAAACGTGTGCCCCAGTCTCAGCTGCAGCATAGTTGGAGGCTCTCCCCAGTCTCTCCAGAATGCTTTAGGACCAGATCCACCACCATTCATTCTGGGTTTGGTTTCTTTGCTGCTGCCTGAAAGGTGGGAAGCTGCTGGGAAGAGGACAGGGAGACTGACTCAGTTGCCAGTCCTCAGATTTCTTTTCATAAATAAACTCATTGTGCTGTGGACAATTGTTCATCCAGAGATGCAATTGGGAATGGTGCATCTTTGTTTACCTGAAAAAAATCACGTTTATATCTTTAGACATCTATTAACTTCACAGTAAGACATCTGCACGGCTTTACTTCCAAGGACCCAGTCTCAGGGAAATCCTGTGAGCCTGAGTTCTGCTATTTTCTACCGAGATAAATGAATTTCTGGTTCTCCTTAGATGATGCTGGTTGACAGCATGCCAGTGAACATGTCACTTATCAGATTATAAATGTTGCTGGTTTTGTGACTGTTGTAGTCCTGCTTTTGCAGACCTGTACCTGTCCGTACCTCCACCTGCACCCCTGCATGAACTCTGCAAAGGTTTGCAAGTGCCTTTGCTACAGCAGCCATCAGCAGCTTTATTGCCCATGTGAATTGATACCCTGGGATGTATTTCTTTACTCTGTTGCAGTGAATTCTGCACATGATGACTACTTGGAGACAGAATCATGGCAAAAGGGAGAATCAGCTTCAAAATGTAGTGAGAAAATGCTGCTTTGCTCAGAGCAAAGAGTGAGTTTAAAACATCTAACTGCTTGTGCTGAATACAAGATAGGACTGCTGCCGAGAGGAAAAGAAGTTTAGTCCAGGCACAAGCCCTTAAGGCAGGCAGGCAGCTTATTGATTCAGCTCGAAGGAACCAAAAACCCCACAGCAATCGCATGCAGGTGTTCTGTAAGGTTTTCCATGTTTCTGGAATACACAGTGTGTTCTATCCATCTGGTGTGCAGAGGGTTGGAGCCCGCAGTTCACAGTGCAGCAGAAACAACACTGTTTTGAAGATACAAAAAAAAAATCTATGTACATAGCTGGATAAAATTTATAACTGTATGTTAAAATTGCCTTGGAGACTCCACCAGCATTTCAAGTAGGTTGTCCCTCTTGACATTTGAGCTGCTGACTACCTGTGTTTTACAGAGCATCAGCTCCCTGTTTCACTGCATCAGTCCCTGCTTTGGTCGTTTGCCAGGATGGCAACCTTCAGAAATTGCACAGCTGGTTTTCCTTACTGCATGTGAAATGTTTTGCACTTGAACAAAAAAACCTAGCTTGAAAGTCACTGGGATGTAAAGCTAAAGTTGCAGCCATATTGCTGGTATAGGCAGAGGGAGTCAGTTAACGTCTAGGAGTATGGGAGAGAAGGACGGAAAGGAGGTTGTATCAGGCACTGGCTGCATTAGAAAGGCATTAGTGACAGGTGGGGACAGCATGCACAGCAAAGAGAAAGAATATAAAATAGCTAGTCACTGGTTTTACCACAAAGGCTGGGCCTTGGCAGTTTCTGCCATTGAAGAGAATTAGACAGAAACAGTCTCCCCAAGCATCATATGATGCCATCTGGCTTATTACAGAGGAAATCCCCACTGGCAGTCTGGGTTTTTTTCCCCTTCTTTTTCTCCTCAACAACCTGAATGAGTGCCAAGATTATTTCTCTCTTCATGCCCCCTCTCTCTGGCATTCAGACTTCATTCTGTCAAAGCAGGGAATACACGCTGCAATGGCTCAGATGGAGGCAGCATCGTAAGGAGCAGGAGCCTCTGCAAGCCTGAGAGGGGGAGTAGGGCTGATAAAGGAGATTAA
Organism: Upupa epops; assembly: GCA_013397515.1. Lineage (NCBI taxonomy): Eukaryota > Metazoa > Chordata > Aves > Bucerotiformes > Upupidae > Upupa > Upupa epops. The sequence goes on from VZRI01013377.1 coordinate 524,769, forward strand.
ACAGGCTGAGACTCTTTTGATGAACAAACTGAACCATCTTGCTGCTGCAAAAGTACAGACATGGTCGATAGCTCTGATATACTCTCTGTTGCTTGCCAGGAGAGCTGCCTATTTCCATTATTAGCCGAAGGGTTGGTGCAGGCATTGGAAGTGCGTCACTCAATAGGAGGAGTCCAGGTCAGATGAAGGTAGCGTGAGCAGGGAGCACCTCTTTATTACCTCTCTTCAGATCACCTGCTGCGGGCAATTACTTTGTCACCCCCTTGTCTTTTCTGCAACATTTCCTTCCCTGAGATTAGCAATGTAGATGCACAACAGTGGTCTGTTCCTGTCAGGCAAAGGTTTGCCAGTAGTGTGGAGAGTTTTAATTATTTTTCAGTGCAAACTCCATATCAGATGCAGGATGGAGATGGTTTAAATTACAGCTTGTCTGGAAACTGCGGTTGACCTGCAAAAAAGCTCCTAATGTGCTTAAAAAGATTATTACACTGGAGGAAAATGGTGACTCTTTTGTCAGATACTGAATATTCATTCTTATCCTAAATAGTTTTGTGTGTGTGCGTGTGGAGTCAGGCATGTATGTAATGCAGAGCGAGACTCTGTTTACAATACGGTCTTTAATGGAGTCTCTTTTTTCCAGGTGAATAACTGTTTTGTGAGGTGCTAATACTCTCAAGAGTCTTCAGCATAGAAATCTTCATGATTCAGATCAGCAAACTGATAATTTTCTCATTTCATGACGGTTTGAGATACTAACATTTTGTAAGTGATGCAGTGCACATGTGTGCGTCCTGGGTGTCATTCTCCTCCTTATTGTGTTCAGGGAGGACACTTGCTCACTTCTAGTGCTGGTGCAATACATGCCTCTTGAATCTGTTTCATTACCACACCATACTTAAGTGTGGGATAGACATGGAACTGTCACCTTCTCCATCCCAGGAAAGGAGATGGAACAATTTGTCCTGGACATTGTCTCTAGGCACATCAGGGACAAGAGGGTCATTAGGGACAGTCAGTATGGCTTCACCACGGGGAAGTCATGCTTGACCAACCCGGGAGCCTTTTATGAGGGCAGAACCAGGTGGACAGGTGATGGCAGAGCAGTGGATGTGGTCTGTCTTGACTGCAGTAAGGCATTGGACACAGTCTCACACAGTATCCTTGCAGGCAAACTGAGGCAGTGTGGACTGCATTATTGGGTAGTGAGGTGGATTGTGAACTGGCTGCAGGATAGAAGCCAGAGAGTAATGGTTAATAGTACAGTCTAGTTGGAGGCCTGGATCTAGTGGGGTCCCCCAAGGATCAGTACTGGGACCAGTCCTCTTCAATCTATTCATTAATGACTTGGATGATGGATCAGGGGGCACTGTCAGCAAGTGTGCTGATGACACCAAGCTGGGTGNNAAGAGGGCCAACAGCATCCTGGGGAGGGATCAGAAGGGGGGTGGTTAGCAGATCAAAGGAGGTTCTTCTCCCCCTCTACTCTGCACTAGTGAGACTGCATCTGGATTATTGTGTCCAGTTCTGGGCTCCTCAGCTCAAGAAGGACACAGAGCTGCTGGAGGGTGTCCAGCATAGAGCAACAAAGATAATGAAGGAAGGAGAGCAGTTCCCTGCTGAGTAAAGGCTGAGGGAGCTGGGTCTCTTGAGCTTGGAGAAGAGGAGGCTGAGGGGGGACCTCATTCATGTCTATAAATATGTGAGGGGTGGGTGTCAGGGTGATGGAGCCAGGCTCTTCTCAAAGTCATCTAGTTGTTGGACAAGGGGCAATGGATGCAAGCTGGAACAGAGGAGGTTCCATATAAATATCAAAAGGAACTTCTTCACAGTGAGGGTACCGGAGCACTGGAACAGGCTGCCCAGGGGAGTTGTGGAGTCTCCTTCTCTGGAGATGTTCCAGCCCTGCCTGGCTGTGTTCCTGTGTGACTTGGTCTGGGTGATCCTGCTGTGGCAGGGGGACTGGACTGGATGATCTTTCGAGGTCCCTTCTGATCCCTAATGATTGTATGCTTCTGTGTGATATAACCCTGAGTATATGAAGGCAATTTTGTCTTCTGCTACTTTTCATAATACAGAGTTTGGAAATGTGCGTGTGTCACGTAGTTTTAGCTCTTCAGATACTGGTCCCGGAATAAAAAGAAGGGCCTGCTTGGTCAGTGAGTTCACCTTTTGACATGTATATCTTGTATATATCATGTATTCTATGACCATGCCATGGTCATAGACTTTCTCTGTGCGCATACAGGTGCCGAGTGGTATGGTTTCTCTTACTCTGGATGCTAGAGCAGAATTTGCCAGGTACAGGACAGGGCGGAATGCATTTGGTCACTTTACATTTGCCCACAGGCAGATACTCGTTTCTCAGGGAGAAAAGGGAAGTCCATTTTGTAACTGATAGGCTGGATGTTGACAGAGGGATGTATGATACTAAGATATGAGGTCTGTTTGCGCCCTAGCACTGCTTATTTCAAAGCACAGGAAGCACTTGAGATGGACCAGCTCCTGCTTCCTCCTGCAAATCCAGCGGACAACCAATGATGTCTCCTTGTAACTGCTGCTGAATGGAGAGGTCCAGGGTAGTATTCATCGCTCTGAGTGCAATCACACTAAGAGTAGTTCAGCTCTTTCTCAGCACTCTATCCAAATATTTTGTATGTACTGTAGCTTAGCAATGCCTCCCAGGAAATATTACTCTTTCAGTAGGCAAACAATTGCTTAGCTTGAAAGAAGTGTAATTATTTAAGGCATGCTCAAATGTTTTTGGCTGCGTGGTGCTGCAACGTTATTAACTGTGGGGAAAAAGAGAGCTAGCTCTACTTTAGAAAATATATTACTATTGTCCTAAAATGCAAAATAGCTGTAAGTCTTATCCTGACCAGAATTCCACGTTTGCTCTTGATAGGAGATTGGATTTCAGAACAGGGTTAAGTAAATAAGTCATATTAAAATGACAAAATGGGTAAATAGAATATAATGTGAAATGAAATGTAAATTGGATTTAGGCAAACACTTTTATACAGACCTCCCGTCAAACCCTATCAGACTGCTTCAAATTCCTACTGTGATTCCTGCTCGCAGTTCTATTACATGTTGCCACTCAAGGGCATTTGATGTTTTCTCTCTCTGGAAATTCATTTGCATTTAAATGATTTGAAATAATCATAAAAGCCAAGTGCTATGAAGTTTGAAATTAGTTACTGTCTATAAATTGCGATGCCATTAAAAGATGATTTTGAAGAGCTTTGCTGTCTCAAATGTATGCAGATTAAAATCTAACAAAGTACACCTTGTTACAAAACTGTAAAGAATGGTGTGACATGGACTTAAATTGATTTATTCTCCTACTAGTGCCTATAAACTTCACATACTTGAGTTTCTTCTGAAAGTGGAAAAAAACTTCCATTTGCCTGCTGAATCTGAGCCAAATTCTGTTCTCAGATGGGGTTTCACTGAGTGGATCTGACACCAGCGCTTGGCCCTCCGAGTTTAATCTATACGGTCTATTAAATTGCTGGAAATGCAGTCTGAATAGCTGGATCTCATAATTTTTTTTATGGTGGGAATAAAGAAGAGGAATCAGGAGCGATGGAGGCCATTTACATGTGGCGGTGCACATATGCACGCTTATCCCTATATATGTTCAGTTGTCTCCTCTCTCCCTTTAATTCTGTGTATTCTTCTGGGGAGCATTTCTGCAGGGTTTTTTCTCTGAGTGCTCCTGGTAAATCACCCTGGATCCAGAGTCTCCTTCTCACTGGTGGAAAGCTAAAACACAGCTAGGAGCACCAATAGGTTTTGAAATACCAAAGACCTCTTGTGCACTCACTTCTAGACAGCCTTAGGCAACGCAGTTGTCACCTCATAGACCATCTTCTACCTTGCGTCCCCGAGCACCATTCCACATTTTAACGTACTCCTGCCTTCCGATTGTGAGACCCTATTGTACTCTAGTGCCTAATGTAAATTCCTCCTCTCTCTTTGTTTGTACCATTGGGATATTATAACTTTGCATTCTAACTTTGCATTGTTTGATACCAACAGTATATTCCAAATATATAAGTACTTGGAAATATGTTCAACTTAGTCTGGTTGCATAACTCTAGCGTAAGGTGTTTGTAACAAGGAAAGAAAAGTCGCCTAGGTTTCCAGGTCTGAGAACCCAGCAATGAGATTACCTTTTCATAAACATATTTATCTGTGAACTCTTATTATTCAGAAGAATGAAAGAAATGTGGAGCACATCTTAAAGAGCAATGCTTCATCTCTACATTTGCAGTGGTTCAAAAATCCCTAATATGGTTTCTTTGAAGATACCATTCGCTTACAATTCTTAGGTTTTCTATTCCAACAAGAAAGGCTCCTGTGCTTGTTTGCATATGAGTCATAAAGTAAAGCGTCTGTTTTAACTACCTAAATAAAGAGCTTATTTTCTGAAGTTGTCTTAGTAGCTAGTGCAAACTACCAGCTAATCCTTCCTTAATTACAGCGTGCAAATTTGATCTATGCATACTGGTATGGAAGCAAAACCTAGTCTCTTGAGTAAGGTTCTTCGTTCCTGCAGTGTCATATCAGTGACAGAGAGTGGGAGAAGTGACAGGAGTGGAATTTTTTCAATGGGATACAAGGTCTGGATCCTGATTAAAAATGTAGGTGTGTAACAAAAAAACATCAGCGTTAGACGTGGAAATGAAGTCTCAGTACTTCTCAAGAAATGATAAGTTTAATATGTAAACTGCTGCTTGTTGCAGCATGCCACAGGCTCCTTATGTTATGGATCTGGTGAAGTCATGACTGACTCATCAGAATGAGAATCCTGATCACTTCACTGCTCAGTTCAGGCTAGGTAACCCCAAATGAAAGGTGAGTCTGTCCAGTGAGCGCTTGCAGGGAAAGCAGACTGAGGGTAGTGGATTTCACTAGGGAACAGAAAGGCTGGACAGGTTTTCAAAGCAACAGCACTTTGGCTTCTGTGCCTTTCTTTGCTGAAAATCTCATCGGCTGAAGTATTGATCCAAGAGCAAGAATACTTTCACTCCAGGATGGTTGCTCCTGAGCACAACCAGAGACTATCAGCATCTCTTTCTTTCATGGAAATGACCTGACTACTGCTAATGACCATTGACTTCAGTCACTTTCCAGTCCACGTCAGGAGCTCCGAAGAACATAGTTGCTGAAATTCCTGTCAGTGCCTGGCAGCGTAAGAAACTGCTGAGATGCAGCACCAATTTGGTCAGGGATGAAGGATGCATCCATTCACTATGGAATTGATCCAAGTGGTGACTTCAGGTGCCTTTTTTTCTTTATGAGAGAAGAGACTGCTCCCGGGGGCAGTAGATAGTGAATAGTTCAGTGGGAAATCCTTTCTAGGATACTCTCTAGAAAAGACTGGAAAGTTTTCTGTCTGAGCACAGTCATCCATAGGGGAAGGATTTCCTTACATAAATGAAAAGCTGATGAAGACTGTTTCTCTTGATGCCTCTTTTTCATACGTTCTTTTAAGAAGAAAGTATTTAAGTCCTTGGACATTCTTTAGGAAAGAAGTGATGCTATTTGGTTCTGTCCCGCTTTGAATTGAAACTCACAGCCAAGTGAAGAAAGTTTTTCAAATCATCTGGCTTTGAGAACTCTTACAACTCAAAACGAGATCTGGCAAAACAGATAAAATATTGCTGGCAACTGCAGATGAGATTGTGGCAGGAATTTTAACTGAAAAATGCCGCATTTCATGAACTCAGGGCAAAGCAATATCTCCCAGAACATACCGCAATCCAATCTTTGCAGATGTTATTAAAATAACGCAGAGTTTGATAAAAATGCATAAATTATACTTTATTGTTATGGATTATAAAATGTGTTCTGAAAGGGATGGTAAGCACAGCAAGCATTTTGCTTTATCTGTTTTGACAGCACTTGCTTGCCTTTAAGTGAGGAGGCATAGCTTTACAATATTGCAAAAGGCACAGGAGAAAAAGCCCTAGAGTGATAAACATCCCAAGGATGGTACTATCTTTGCGTGTGTTTAAACAGTGTTCAGCATGGAGATCCTCGCATGCTCAGTGCCCTCCCTGGCACAAACAGTACCATAAATAACATAAGCAATTTTCTTTTTCATTATAAAATGATAACCTTTCTCTTTATACTTTCAAAGCCTAAAGCCCTTTTGCTTTCAGGTGCCCTCTCCTCCTAACCATTCCCTACCAGCATCTTTTACAGCTCTGCTCTGACCCGTGCTAAGGATTGTGAAATTTTGCCTCCCCAAACAAGCTGAGGTTCAACATTGCAGCTCAGACCTGTCACTGCACAGGATGGGTTTGAGGGCCAGGATGCGGTACTGACTTCAAAACATAGTGGGAGGTAAGCCCAGCTCCTGCTACTGCAATGCCATTTTTAGTTTTAGGGTTTTTTCCCTTTAGGCAAGCATTTCTGAGTGTTCTGGAGTGGAAGTTAACAGATGGGGTTTCTTTAAAAAGAAACAAACTACAGCATAGGGTTTCACTCTGATTTACTTTACTTGTTTCCCTACCAGAAGGTAGCTAGAATTGTGCTACCTACTTAGGTAATTAATGATTCGACGTGCAGCTACCATACCCTGGATTTTAAGCTGCTGGAAATCTCATTTCTAACTATAAGAATGCAAAGGGACACGAAAAGCTTCTGGTTTTGTGGCTTTTCTGAGTAAAACCTAAACCCATTGCCGAGAGCTGAGAATGCGATATTGTTGTATTAAACCCACGTGTATGCTTTCTCATGCAGCATGTTTGGTCTTAATGATGAAGTATAGGATTGTCACAGGATGCCGTGCTGTTACCTGCATGTTGTCTCCAGCGCCTGCACAGTTTGCCCCCTGATCATTGTAGTTAACAGGAATTTCAGTCGCTAGACAACGTAGTTCCATTTAGCTCGCCTGTAGGGGACTGAGTTTTGTGAACATGCTGATTGTGTCCCAGATTTATCTTCCTCTTAGTCAATTCTCTTTGGAGCCAGTGGGTTGGTCATTGCACTTCTGTTCCTTATTTTTGAAGACACTGTGTTGTGAGTCCCCACTTCCCGTTCAGGCGGCTGTAAAGAGGAGGTAAGTGCTTCAAAGGAGAGCGGTTATTTAATTAACGCACTGCTTTAGAGTTGTTTAATATAAACATGAGAATAAATACCGAATGCTTTGTTTCTCCTCTGGAACTTGCTTAACACAGTGGATAAGTGCCAGTTATCCCCTGGCCTCCCAGAGACAAGAGTGTTGTGCCTGTTTTTGCACCATTCCCAGAGGAATGGAGTGGCCGCCAAAAATAAGGCATTAGTCAGAGAAGCAGTAACAGTTTAAGTCGAGAAAGCACTTTACACTATGCTTAACTTTAAGGAAGTTTTATTTCAGTCACACCAGCCTCAACAGAATGTAACAAGTCACCTTCTGAACAAGGATGATTTCCTGGAGTTGGCCTTCACAGGGGAGTTCACTAATTCATTTTGCTAATGCTCTTCAGGTCCTACCTCTTCTGGACACATCTGAGAATCAGATTCAGCTTTGGGCAGGTGAAGAATAAAGGAAAAGGATAAAGCAATTGTTTGGGATCATATCTTTGTATAGGATCCTGGTTGTCTTCCACCCTTAAATTTTGCCCTGTAAATGCAGTCACAACCTAGGGTCCCAGCAGCTGTGCCACAGACTGGCCACATGTATCACAGCATCACAATAATGATGAGGCTGGAAAAGACCTTAAAGATCATCCAGTCCAACCTAAAACCAACCAAGTAACCCTAACATCTGACATCTAGCTCATGCCACTCAGCACTTCAGCCAGCCTAACCCTGAACACCTCCAGAGACGGTGACTCGACCACCTTTGTGGGCAGCCCATTCCAAACCCGGATCACTCTGTCACTGAAAAACCTCTTCCTAATGTCAAGTCTAAATGTAATGCACCCCAGAAAAGATGAAAGAAGGGTCGGAACGGATGAGACAAAAGATAGTTCAGAATTGCTAACTGCTTTCCTGCCTAATTTTGTCCAATTATTGTTCCAGCTCTGATTATGCTGTTACTGGTGATTTAAAGTGTAGCACCATCAATATTTTTGCATGATCTTTTCTTAGGAGGAAAGTAAGCAGAAGAATCAACTTTGATTGAGGGAAATGAAAGCACATCTGTTCACTGATAATACACATGGCAACACTGAGACATGTAAGCGGTATTTAGGGATTGCTTACTGGCCGTGTCTGTGATCTTGAATATGCCTGTGTATTTCGCATTTACTGCCCAGGTGAAGCGTGGATTTCCACATGACATAGGTATCATGGCAGTTTTGGTCACAACGAGGTTCCAGATGCTGTCACTCAACAGACCTATGCTGCTACTTATTAATATTCCTGCATTTGGTTTTAGTGACCTCTGTTCTCATTGGAGAACACATGAAAATTCAGATTAAAGATGAATGCCTTATTTATGCTCTGGAGTTTTACATAGCTCTTCCCTCAGAGCAGCTTTGCTTTTCCCTGTTTCATCTTGAAAGGTCATTTTAGGAACGAAAAAGCCCTGTTGCCAACTTTTAAAATAATGATGAACTCAAATAAAATGCCATCTATTTTTAACATTGTTCTTTTAAATGTGTCTCCTTTAAAGACACAAAGTAGGTGACTTTTTCCATGAATAATGTATAGCTTCAGGGACTTCATGAGCTGTGACATAAATTATCAATTACTTTTCTACTATTTGCTGATAAAACAGGGTTGTTTTCCACATGCTCTGTAGGCAGCTCATGTGTGGCATTGGTTTCTTTTTCCGGCTATATTTGAGGGATGACATTTCCTCATAGTTTATACCACTTGATAGCATAAAATGTCAGGAGGAAATTATTATAACACTTGTGCAGGTGATAAGTATTCCCTGCCTGTACTCCATCAGGTACAACGCGGTGCTCTGTGTGAAGTAAAAGCCCCCACCATGGCACAGGTACTGGAATTAGGAAGATGATGTGTGACTGGTTTAGCACAGGAAACGTCTAGAAAGTATCTTTTAGAAAAATGGCTACTATCTCTTAAAGATTTCTAGGGACGGGCAGTATTCATGACACTGAGAAAGAGCCCCCTAAGTCTGTCTGGGGTCTGGTGAAGTATGAGGGCTGAACGTCATCATCGCCGGCTAAGGAACGGGGGAAGCTGATGCTGGTAATGAGTAGTAAATGCTACTCTGTGGTGTAGCATCTGTGGGCCAAGTACGTGTGTTCCAATATCCTCATTGGCCATGGACAACAGTATCTGACATCCATTTCAACTGCTAATCCAGACATGAAGTAGAGAAATACTGGAAAAAGAGAATGAAAAAACTATACAAAGCACTTAGGCGAGGCTTTAGAGTGGTGGTTAAATATTCATGTGGCTCAGTGTGCTCCAGGAAATAGTGATGTTTAAGATGAAGAGAAGAGAACTAGTGGAAGTGGAGAAAACCAGATAACATTTTTTTTCAGGGAAGGAGCATATTAAAGCAAATAAAGAATTGGAGGAGGAAAGTCCGTTGGGACATGGAGCTTAGCAGAGATGTGATAGAGCAAATAGTCACAGTTGGAATAAAAGAGATGGAAACTGAGAAGAGAAAATAGCCTCACACTATATGGAAGCAAACTATCTGGTGGAGACCCTGGGGGATTAGTGTGGATTTATGTCCTGCAATTTTAATTAGTAAAAACAAGAGGGTAAAATAGGATTTAGATTTTTCAGGAACACAGAACTATTTCCAAGTTTTTAAGTAAGTTGTATGTTTTCCACATCAGCTATTGCCTCTGTGAATGATTTCGTACTATTGCTAGACTTACCAGACAGTGCCTGGTCTGTGATGCACCCTGAGATGAACTGCAGTCATCAGTGGAAGACACAGCAGGAAGAAATCTCTGGAGAAATTGCAAGATCCATTTGGAACAAACATAATACAATATCAGTAAATTGCATGGTCAGAAATAGCACCAGCATATAAACAGGATGTGGCAAATGGAATGGCCTTATTAAACCAGGCTCAGCAAATGCTCTCGTTTGCAGTAGCACAAGATTATTTGTGGTATTTTCAGAAACGCTTTATGGCTCTCACCTAGGTCTGATTTACACTGAAACTTCAGGAAGGACTTGCACAGGCAGAAATGTGAACCACATCCTTGGAAATCTAGACATCCGTGAATCCTCTGGTGGGCTTCCACCCAGGGCTGTGGTGGAGTCACCAATGCTGGAGGCATTTAAAAGATGTGTAGATGTAGTGTTCAGGGTGTGACTTAGTGGTGACCTGGCAGTGCAGGGTCAATGGTTGAACTTTATGATCTTGAAGGTCTCTTCCAAGAAGAAAGATTCAGTGGTTTTATGAGCTGCATAGAGAGCCATGTCTGCTGACAGACTGAGAAACAGACCTCATGTTTGTCTAATAAAGCAACACCTGTTGCATGTGTTTACCCTTTGGGGAGGAACATAATGGAAATGTGAGGAGGACATGTCCCCAGGTCAACACATCTTATTAATGTTTATAAGATCAAATACTCATTACCTTAAATAACTGGCAATATATATATATATTTATCTGTGGCACTTAGGATGGGTGGGTTTTTTTAAGAGCTACGTTGCCACTTTTTGTTGCATTGATAATTAACCAGTCAGAATGACCAGGGATTAATTTTTCAAACACCTAGCCATTGGAAGTTTTTCAAAACCAATCTGAGTCACTTTGAAGAATGAATGGTCTTGGATAGCTGAGAAACAGTGGCTGAATATTTCAAATATTTAATTACAAATAATTCATCTCAGTCTAGCAGTCAAATCTGGCCAGCAGCACAATAAATGAGGATTTGTAAAGCATTCGTGGAACTTGTGGTGTAATTATTGTTGTCATTAGTGGCAGTACAGAAAATAACATGCAATATTTCAAGATATTTAATTAAGTAGTGCCAATGACTTACATTGCAGATAACTTCTATCACCTCTGTATGATAGTGCTCTTGATGATTAGCTGATGGATGAGTTCCCTCAGTATGAAAGACAGATGATGTGAGGAACGTCAATGTGATATGCAGAATTCAATGTAATGCAGTAAGTATAATCATTTGTTATTTACTCTTTAAAGGTGACCTACAAATGTGATCCTTTAGGGTTTGGTTTCTTGTCTTCTTTATAACACATGGAAAAGTCTAAAAAGATCTTCAGTAGACGCTCTGCCTTTCTTCTTTCCATAGAAGTTCTTTTTCTCTGAAGACTTCCGATCTGTGAGGGAAGTAACAGATTTATGGGCTCGGGTATCAAGGAAAAAAAATACATTTGTGTGAGGGTAATTTCTTGTGTGGTTTCCTTTTGAATGGGGGATGTTATGAATTCATGTGTGGGTCGCTAGTAACGTCGACAGCAGAACTCATCATCCCTGTCTTGGGAATTGTAGGAAAAAAACTAGCAGCCTTTATGCTGAAAATGTGATGTGAGACCAGAACAAAGGCAGAAAACGGAAGCAATTAAAGATAGCTAGCTCTCCTAATAGGCTTTTTTTCTATCAAAGTTGTTAAGGAACTACCATTGTCTATTTACATTATTTAGCATTAGCTATAGGCTTTGGTTTCCTTACTCAAGTAACTGCTCTCGTACACTCTGTTGGCTGCGTTACCTTGCATTTTGAATTACTGCAGTTTTTCTTGCTGTCACCACGCTGCCAATTTGATCACAGCCTTCACTTTGGAAATCCTTGCTTTCTACTTGTCTGACTCTTGCTTACTAGTCCATTTGTCTTCTAGTATATCAGTGCACTTCTCTGTGGACCCTAGGGTGATAATTACATTAGCTGTACTTCATCACAAGCTTGTTAGGGCTTGACAGTTGATTTTGGCTGAATATAATCAGCCTTGTCCCCACTTGTCATTGTCCCTTCGTGCCGTGGTTGAACATGGCTCTGTCTACATTATCAAGTAGCGTGCTTCATTAGGAGTGGATCTGCTCAGTGAAACAACCCACGCTGACCTCCACACTATGTGTGCAGTTTTGGGGACTTCACACTAACTATCCTGTAGATCAAATACTCATTAGTAACTGGAGCACACTTTTGAGTTTAACTTCACCGGGCAGAGACCTGGTTTGTGTGCTCTGGGACAGCTGTTATGCAAATCAAAGCACAGCAAGGAGAAGAGGGTTTGAAAGTTTGGAAAGGAAGTTCTGGTACTGAATACTGATAAAGGGGCTATTGGTGCTTGATGCAGCCAGTGTAGTACTGCTTCAGTTGTTCTAAAGAGAGGCTTAGGGTGCCTAGCATTTCCCTAGGTTCTGTACTAAAAGGTAAGCAAAACGACTTTTTGAGATTATTCTGCAAGTGAATCTCTTTATGTGCTCATTTAACACTCTTTATCAGAATGTGCCTTCTGGTAATGGGCAATTTGTGTTTATTCCCGTGTACCTCAGGGCAACATACAGCTAATTTCAGTATTTCATTTCATAACTAGGGCACATGTGTAGTCTTGTACTTTCTACCCCTTCAGGATGGTGGGGACCCTTTTTAAATAATTATTCATGAATTTAGACATGAACCAGAGAATAGCTGCATGCACCTACACTTCCTCTTCTTTTTCTCTATGCCTCTTGGTTGCCAAAGCCCATGCTTACTCTCTGTCATGCATTTTTCTTCATGGTCTGTGCATATAACTATTACTACTACTACTACTACTAAAAAACTTAATTAAATGTTGTCCGTTACAGTGAATCTAAAGTAGAAGACTGGAGATCATTGGAGGAGCATATCCATTAGGTAAGAGTAGGTGTGGCTGAGACAGCTGATGCCTAATTGTTTGTTTTATGAACTGATCCATTAATTTGACAGGGAAAAAATATTTGAAACGGGATTATAAGGCAAGGGCAGAGTCTACCTTTGTGGCGTTTACTTTTGTTGTGAGCACTACATGCTGGAGGTAGAGCAGGAAGTGTAAGAGTTGAGTTTGCATCCACCAGCCGTGGGTCCATGCATTGGAACGGGCTGCCCAAGTGATCCGGTTTTGGAACAGGCTGCCCACGGAGGTGGTCGAGTCGCCATCTCTGGAGGTGTCCGAGGCTAGTTTGGATGAAGTGCTGAGTGGCATGAGCTAGATGTTAGGGTTACTTGTTTTTTTTCAAAGGTTGGACTGGATGATCTTTAAGGTCTTTTCCAGCCTCATCATTACTGTGATACTGTGATTACTGTAAGTAGAGATGTTTCTATTCTGATGCTTTGTTTGCAAAACCACTGCTACAGGGCCATTGTTATACGGCAAGGGCTTCAGCCATCAGAGCTGCTTGGTACGCTGCTACTACTACTGTAAGTGGGAAGACTCAGAAAAATGGAGCATTTGTGAGTTTTTCTGTGATTCTGAAAGTGTCCTTGTGCAAAACCCATGCTATTTGGTTTTGGAAACACTGTTATGTTGAGAAAACTACCCTACATTCTTCCTTAATTTCTTTGTCCCTGATGTATTCTTTCCCTTTTCTTCCCTGAATTTATTTCCCAGAAAATCCATTCTTTAATTTACTTAATTCTACCTTTTTCTAAAATTTTTATGAACTGATGCTCTTCTTTTCTGTCAGCATCGTGGGTCAAGACTAGAAACAACTTAAGTTTTTCCTAAAGCAAGCCTGTGCTTGTGAAGACTCATAAATAATTTCAATACCAGAAAGCACTGTTCAAAACTTGTATATGTGTTCGCAGACAGAGTGAACGCGTAAACAATGTATTACCGTCTCCAAAAATTGGGCAAACCCCCCTGATGTTGCTGGCATTTCACACCAGACTGTCCTGGCCTTCTGACTTTTTATTCTGCATCTTAGAGAAAATTTTGCTCAGCTCTCTCCATTAATGCTGATGGAAAATGCGTATTTCAAGCAGTCAGGAGTAGCCAAACAGGTGCGTTCGTCGCTATAACTGATAAATTAGTGTCTTTGTTCAAACAACTTCAATTTACATTCACTGTTAGGGAAGGAAAAGCTTCTTAAAAATTTATAAGCTGACTATGCAGGTTAACTGAAATGTGCAGCCGTACGGTGTTGACTCAGAGTTAAATTTAGGAGCACTTTGCAAAACTAGTGGGAAGTAGAGCATTTGTTTGACATCACAGACTTGCAAATGGTTGAGCTAAATATAATGGTGAGTATTCAGTCACAGGTCAGGTACAGACAGTGCTTAGAGTGCTTTCTGTGCATTGATTGGTCTAATTTGGGAGATCATGTTGTGTTTTATTCAAAACTAGAAAGGGCTGTGAAAAAAAATTATAGGATGCAGGACAAGACTGATAAACAGAGGCAAGGCTTGGTGCTCTGCTTCCTTTTGTTTGCCTTATACAGTCGCTGCTGGAAACAGCAGGAGGCTGTCCTGGGACAGATCCTCACTGAGCTGCCTGCGAGTTAGTTCATAGGATTACACTAGACTTCCAGGTACCTTGGGATCTTGTCTGGAGGCCCCCCTCAATTCTTTGCAAACTGGGACCTGGACTTCCAAACTCAGATGTGTGAGTGGCTGTGTAATTTATGTGTGTACATGCCAAGCATGCTCACCTAAATCAGTTGCATTCATCCATGGCTAATCATGTTGCTGCCTAATTGGCTATGCTCTCATGCAGACAAGTATTTGGCATCCGTGTGGCATGGATGTAAGTGTATGCCCTTGAGACAATTAATGGAACTTTTGTTTTCATCCTTTATGGGTTTCATATTTTCTCTTCTCCCTTCAACCTGTCCCAGGGCATAACACACTCTGAAATTTCCATCCGGGCATCTAGATAATCAATTCCCCTGGGTAGGAGGTTTGCTTAGCATTTCCTCTTACAAGGTGAGTGTACTCTCAGCATGAGGGAAGTGTTTGTGCCCATGCCTGTATGGCTCAGAAAGACTGGTGTCCAAGGGCCATGAACTCTGCAGACCAGCCCAACACCTGTCGCCAGAGTCATATAGTCAGCATGCAGGCGGTTCACTGGTGCCTGAAGGTGTCCTACGGTGTTTGGTCCTTGGAGAATGTGAAAAGTTGTGATTGTTTACGTTGAGCTTGTGCTTCATATCCCTGGTCTGAACCATCTACACATCTAGTCTTCAGGCTGGCTTCAGGACTACTGGTGACTTGCTGTACCAATGCAGCTACCATGCCCAAAGTACCCTCAAGGGGAGTTAGAAGACTCTCTGCTGTTCTATCAGTTTGAATTTTGTGAATAGGATTTTCCTCCATTTATGCTACTTTTCATGTGTTGTATGCTGAAGAGTTTGAGGATTACTGGCTAGTGAGTGTTACAGTGGGCATAGAAAAGAGGGGGTCATTTGTGAACTCAACATCCACTCCAAGGAGGTTCACAGGATAATGCCTGTTAGAACAGTTTAGACTGTGTTTGATGACTAAAAACAATCCAACAAACAAAATCAAGATGATACCTAAAGAATCTTGCTCACCCCTCCTAGTGGTCTTTTTGACAGAGCACACTGGTGGATAGAGTTGCAAAATATTTTAGAGTTACCTGACTTCAGCTGGGAAAGCCATGTAGTCACATCAGACCATGATCACCTACCGTCTGTGCATTTAGAGCACCAAGTAGCTTTAAAGGCATTAAACGATGAGATGAGGCAGCTGCAAATATTACTTGAAAAGGAACAACCAGGATGCCTCAGAAATGCTAAGACAATGTCTGCAGAGTCCTTTTTGGATTTATTATTTAGCCAATGACTTGCTGACATCTGAATCAGCGCAACTGGCTATGAATAATTTACACCATAGAAAGTGGAAAGTATGACTGAATTAAAACACCAAACAATGCTTGAAAATGCTTTCATTGTCTCATTTCTTGCTTAATACGTGAGGGTCAAACAAAAAATTTGCTGTTTAGGCTTACTATGTACTCTACAAAAAACCAGCAGAGTCACAGAGTTGAGTTCATTGGACGCATCCACTTCACATGGCATCTCTTCGTAGTCAGTTGGGGAAATGCTGTAGACGAGAGCAAATAAATACTACACATTTATGTGGTGTGTTTTGGCATGTCTTCACAGGGTCATTCTGTAAGCAGTACCAAAGATAGGCTTCATTCCACCACAGTGTACAAACTGCAGTAATCACAAAATGCTAATCCTGGTAAAATCCATGTAAGCAAAGTTGCTAACCCAGTAAGCAAGTGCAGTGACTGCCTGGCTAGTCATCATTCTTAGCTGTGAGAAGACATTCCTTTGCTGGTGTTGTAGATCAATGAGCGGCATTTGTGCTGCCAATCATTTAATGAATCAAGAGGTGGCACTCATCTGGTTGCAGGGAGTTTCACTTGTGTCTTATGTTGTGCTGGAAACTCTCAACACAAAGTGCTTTTCTAATGCCTGGCCACTCTTAGTTAGGAAGCCTTTCTAACCAGCTTAGAGGTATTTTGCATGCCAAGTTTTTATGGTAGTTTTAGTGTATGATAAGGGAGATGGAATAGGCTGAACATTTAATCCCGTGTGTTCTTGGGACCGTCAGTCAGTACTTAACAGCTTAACTGCACAAGAGCGTGCATTTAATCCCCCCCAAAAGACCATTCAGTCATAAATATCTCCACATTTCTGAGAGTTTGAATTAAGGAGTCAAAAGACTCCGCATTCCATGTGTGAATCTAACAAGTAGCCGGGATGTGTTTCCTGAGCATGCAGTCTTCAGAGTCTGCATAGATAAACGGTCATGAGTGAGTGAATAGACAGCTTCTAGGGTACTCACCCTCCAGAAACTGAGAACTGATCCAAGTGAGGGAGAAAAATGCATGGAAACAGCACTTATTTCACAGGACCACTGCTAGCCCAGGACCAGGAAAGACCATAAGTGATGGTGCTTGTACACCAGGAAAATTTCCTGTTTGTTGACTTCATGTACTGCAATAACATTTCAAAGTCCTGGAATTTATTGTGCAACTGCTGTGTAACTATGATTTCTTCTAGAAGACCACCAGGAAGACCTGTAATCTGTTTTTAGACAGGAGATGGAGAGGTGAGAGAAAATGAACTGTTAGCAAGAGTGCTCCCTGCTGTCTGCATTGACTTAATTCATGAAGGGGCATAAAGCTTAGACAAAAATTTATGGTGCCTTAACCCTGGGAATGGCTCGTTCATTTAACAGCATGTTTGTGTTCATACAAGCATGTATCTATGCTGAACCAGAGCATCAGGCTGGAACTCTGCCATGGATGGATAGGGGCTCTTCAAAAGGACCATCCAGGGGGTGGCAGGGAGTTGCATTTGCCATGTGGGAGGGGATGCATGGGCCTCTTCGCTGGGATGGATGATGAGTTGGCTTGGAGCTTGCTGGTTATGGTTGGTAGGTGTAATGACGCTGGTGACTGTGGTGGGTGACTGCTACTGACACCACAGTGAAGAAGTAGACACACAGGAACAAGTAGATGAACCCTTTTGTAGACAACTGGAAGAAGCCCCATGGTTTGTAAGTCCTTGTCCTCCTGGGTGGCTTTAACCACCAAGATATCTGCTGGAAGCGCAATGCAGTAGGGTAAACAATCTGGGAGGTTGCTGGAACACATTGATAGGTAACTTCCTGACACAGGGAAAAATGCTTTGACTGTCCTGATACTTGCAAACAAGTAAGAACTGGTCAGGACTAAGAAGGTCAGAGGCAGCCTTGTCTGCAGTCAAAGCCTTTTGCTGCAAACAAAAGCAGCAGGAAATAGATGAGAAAGAAGCAGCTGAATAAACCCAGATATGAAAAAAAAGGGGAAAAAAAAAGAAAAAAAGAAGAAAAAAAGAAAAAAGTTGGAAGCAGGGCCAAATAACCCAGGATCAATAGAGAGACCATGTTTAAACAAGTAGAGATGGAATTAGGAAAGTCAAGACCATCTGAAATTGAACTTGGCAATGGATGTGAAAGCCAACAAGAGGAGCTTCTACGGGCATATAGGCAGCAAAAGAAAGATTAGGAAAAAGATGGACCTGCTGCTGACCTGATGAGAGAGGACATGAAATTGTCCAAGGTATTAGATGGCTTCTTCACTGTGATCTTTACAGGTCAGACTGGCCTTCAGAAGTTTGGTGTCCTTGACAAGAGTAAGTTAGAACACTTCAATAAACTGGGCATACACAATCCTCATGACCTCAAGAGATGTGAAGGAATTTCCCTATGGAAAGAGAATTCAGTGTTCTGAGCAGCTGTTGCATCTTTCTGTAATGCCTGGGATTTGTCTTTTTAGTTCTGGAGGGAAAAACCCCCTCTACTGAATGCTGAAAGAGTGATCCGGGTTTGGAACGGGCTGCCCACAGAGGTGGTCAAGTCACCGTCCCTGAGGTGACGTTCAAGGTTAGGCTGGATGAGGTGCTGAGTGGCATGAGCTAGATGTCAGATGTTAGTGTTACTTGGTTTTAGGTTGGACTGGATGATCTTTAAGGTCTTTTCCAACCTTATCATTACTGTGATGCTGTGATTTAGCTTTCTGAATATAACCACTTCTTCCACCTTGAAAACTCACTACCATAGCTGCAAGGTGATAATAAAACTGTTCGATGTGCAATCTAAACCAAAAAACAGTCATCCAGGTAAGAAACAGAAACAGTAATAGTGAAAAACGGAATGCCTCAAATGATCTAAGGACAAAGGAAATAGTTTATGAAATGTATGTGAACGATCATCTACTAAAACTACTATCACGAGTAGTTTGCAAACAGAACTATGAAGAAGACACTGTATCCTCAGTAATGATTTGGCCAGGTCCACAATTCAGCATCTCTTAGGGCCATATTAACGCGTTTATAAAATAAACATGATATTTACAGATGGAGATTATAAGAAAAAACAACCTCTGCTGGCTGCCCCCAAACTGTATTATTTTTCATGCGTGTTACTTGTTCTTGTGTCAGAACCAGTTAATTAACTGTGGTGTTGTATTTCTATGAAAAATATAATCAATTTATCCAAGCTGCTGTTCCACTTCAAAAGATCTCTGAATAAGACTCTTCACCTATTCAGTTGAAAGCTAGCTATCCCACAGAGCCATTCTTTAATCACTTCAATGCATGCCTCCATAGAGAGCTGCAAGTATTCTTAACATTATTGAAACACATTTCTCTTTCCAAACGGAACACTAATCCAGATTCAGAGTCAAAAGATCATCTTGCTCCGTTCTGGAAAGGTTTTTCATTTTTTGTTTGTGATGTTAATAAGTCTGAATATTGTTGCTGGTATATACTTTGATTAGTGGACTTGAAATTCTTTGGCTGCCATGACCCTTGCTTTCATTATGTTCAGGCAGCATTGAGTACAGTAGAGACCGGATTCATTTGGAGGCCTCTTAATGCCAACAGGAGTACCTAGTAATTATAGGAAGAATATGAATAAGCACCCAAGTTGTAGTGAGAGAGAAGATTTTTCTATCTCATTACCTTTCTTGCCCTGTGAATTTTATCCTGAAACTTGCTCTAAGGACTCGCCAAGATTCCATGTGAATTAGTTTGTTTGTAGCCTGCAAAATGTGTCTCAAAGCTGAGATGAGTGATACAAACTTCTGAGTTGCAGATGTATTTGTGGATCCAGTGGCATTTGCTGTTAAAGTAGTTTTTCCTACATGACTTATATGTATGTAAGCAGCAAAATAAAGGAGACAAACAGTTGAGGGTGCTCAAGCTGACCCTGATCCTCACCTTCTCTCCTGACAGCAGTTGGGTTGTTTTGAATCCACACGAAACTTTATTCCCAGATCTCCTGTAACAGCCTGCTTGTAGCTTCAATATCTTTATGTCCCTCCTTCTCTCCCCCTGCAAGGTGGTTCAAAATGTGAGCAAGCCCGTCTGGTCAGGAAGTGGCCAGCCATGGGAAAGCAGTATTGGCAACTGCTCTGTTAAGTGCAAGGTGACAAAAGTGCTCTGAGGATGCATAGCCTGCCCGCTCCCAGCCTTCACAGGTACTGAGCTCTTCAAGTAGCTGCACGAGGACTACTGAGATGTAGTTCTGCAAGCTAAAGATGCCCTCCTTGTTTTACTGGCTTGGCTCTTAATTTGTTTCAAAACGTCCAAATGTGTGCTGTAGCTGGAGAAACTTGTAGTAATTTCTTTGGATTCTGATTGTTTTTTCTTGTGGATGAAAAAAGCCGTTATTTTAAACCAGCAAGAGTTCTGCTTTACGTTAAAACATCGTTAAAATGTGTTTTTTCTATCCTTCTGGCACATGGCTTCAGATCACCACCTTCAAAAAACTCACCTCACCCAGCTAAAAGATTGATCTGAATCCCATTTTCAGCATAAGATACGATGAATGATAGTTGTGGCTTGAAAGCGTGGCTAACAGGTTACGAAACGAGAACCATTTATGGCTGATTTATAAGCACATAAAAACTAGAACGGAAATACCAATAGAGCTCGCTACCAAAGAGCCTATTGTAAAATCTCCCGTTAAATTGTAGTGTCTTGAATTTAATGCATTTTAATGTTCTTAATTTCGGATTAGGAAGGAAAAGGAATTAATGACATTTGCACCATGTGGCTTTGTTATAGAAAGTCACAGCATCTCGTAATGTCTTAGATGGCAATAATAAATAAACAAAACGGGCCTTGGATTATTTTTTTCCTCATTTGTATGCACAGAGATGTTAACGGAGCAGCTTTTTTTCTCTCCATAATGGTCTCTCCAGTCTTTATTTAACCATTGTTTGTTATTAAAGCCAGTTATGACTGCCTTCCTAATATTTCTTCATTATATGTTTATGCTCTGGTTCTGCAGTACGTCTCGTGCCTGCAACGAGGATGAGGTGAAAGTCTGAAAAGAAGCAGCAGTTCACCTACCCAACGAAGCAGTATATTCAAAAACTCATCAGCTGTGAATGTTCTGTATTGCACCTAAGACTTTCCATGGTGGCAAAGAACCCACTGGTGGGAGCACAGTCAACGGCGGTGTCTGGATGAGAGTTGGCCTCAGTGGAGGATGAAGAAGTATTTTATGGAGAAGTTAACTAACTTTTTTCGTTGCTTAGTGGTTTATTTGTTTGCACTCCGTCATTTGTAGGTTCACTGGGTTGGTTGCAGTTCTTAACAAGAGGGTCGAGTTGTCCTTTGTGGGTTTAAATGTAGGTTTGTGTTGGTGCGTGGTGAGAGGTCAAAGGCCTTATAGCTAAGGGAATTAGGTTTCCTGTCCTTAATTGCTGCTAATGAATATTTAACTGGTGAAAGGGATGGGAAAGTATTAAAAATCCGAGTGGCTTGTGTCGGAGAACACCCAAAACGCAGAGAGTTACAGAACTTATTTGGGAAACCATGTGCTTTGTGATTGTGTCAATAAGCAGCAGGCTAATAGTGACTTCAAGGGGTTACCCGAGGAAAGCACTATTTTAATGAAATGACATCTGAAAGAGTTCTTGGGCAAGAAAATGCTAAGCTACAGATAAAGCTGGAATTCAAAAGAGTTTGAAAACAGTGAGGAGAAAAGGAGAGAGGCAAACTGCAAGGCCTTCCAGTGGGAATAAGGTGGTGCTTACTCAGTGTATGGATGAGGTTATCAGACGTTTATCGATGATGTCAGGAATTTTCCTTCCACTGCAGTGTTGCTTCTAATTTGAGGACAGGCATAGCGAGTCTTCTGCCAAAGAAGAGGAAGACAATTACAAGGAATAAATCGGAATCAAATGTTAGTTGGCATTACGACACAGATCAGAAGTATGACAGTAGTTTTGGTGGTCTGGGTTTATAGTATAATGTTTGGCTTATTTATTAGCCAAGTTTGAGGGTGGCCACTAAAGCACGCCGCTGGGTACCTTTGGGTGATTCCTGGCATTTGCTAGGAAGCCCACACAGCTAGGTATATTCAGTCCAAAAGGTTTTTGCAGTGCATCGAGGATAATTTCTTGATACAGGTAGTGGAGGTACCAGCGAGGAAGGGTGCGCAGCTTGACCTAGCATTAACAAATAAAGGACGGACTGGGAATTTTAAAGTTTGAAATGCTCTAAGTAATAGTGACCGTGGTGTGGTTGAGTTTATCACTTCGCAGGGTGAAAGCAGGGTGATAAGAAGGATCACTACCTTGGATTTTCAAAAAGCTTATTTTCCACACTAAAGATTTACTGACATGAATCCTTTGGGCTAAAATACTGGCGGGTAAAAGAGTTCAAGGTAGCTGGTCAGTGCTGAACCATCACTTTCTCCAAGCCCAAAACCAGTGTATTCCGCTATGGAGTAAATCAGGAGACCTGTGTGGATGAGTAAGGAGCTTCTCAAGGAAGTCCCTTGCAAGAGGCAAACCTAGAGCTTGTTTGTGGAAGAAGGGACATGTTACATACGTTTCTAGAGAGATGGCTGAGACATGCAAAAAGGCCATAAGGAGGGAAAAAGCCTCATTAGAGTTAAAATTAGCTAGGGAAGTTAACAAGAATAAGAAGAGATTCTATAAATATATTAATAGTAAAAGCAAGAATATGGTCTACCTTGGTCTTAGGAAGGCTTTTGATACAGTCCACATAACATCCTTGTAAATAAGCTTAGGAATTGTGGAATCAATGATCAGATTGTGAATTGGATTAAGAATCAGCTATGCAACAGATTCCAGAGAGTGGTGTTTGAAGGCGCAGAGGGTAGCTGGAGAGCTATACCTAGCCATGTCCCCGCAGAATCAATCCTGCATCCAATGCTGTTCAATATCTTCACTAATTATATTGATGATGGAATAAAGTGCGTACTCAGCCAGTTTGTTGATGGTACCAAACTGGGTGGATTGGCCGATTCACCTGGTGGCTGTTCAACTGTTCAAGAAGATTTGACAGGCTGGAGAGTTGGGCTAAGATGATTTTAATGAGTTTTGTCAAAAACAAATGTGGACTGTTTAACTTTGGAAGGAATAATGGGAGGCGTGAATACAGGCTGGGTAGTGAGCAGCTAGGGAGCACCCCTGGGGAGAGGGATCTTGGATAACAAACTAAAAATGGATCAGCAATTTTCCCTTGAGGTCAAGAAGGTCAATAGTGTGTTAGGATGTGGCAAGAGAAGCGTGTCTAGCAGATTGAGAGAGGTTCTTCTATCCCTTTATTCTGCTTCTGTGAGGCTGTACCTGGAATACTGTGTCCAGTTCTGGTCTCCCCAATTCAAGAGAGATAGAGAATTAATTGAGAGAGATCAGCAGAGAGCGATGAGGATGACTGGGGGTCTGGAACAACTCCTTTATGAAAAGAGATTGAGACAATTGTGACTTTTTAGTTTGGACAAAAGAAGGCTACGAGGGGATTTAATTACTGTCTGTAAATAGATGAGGGCTGGGTGTCCAGAAGAAAGGAATAACCCTCTTTTCAATTGCATCAGACAGAACAAGGGGTAATGGATGCAAGCTTGAGCACAGCAAGTTTCACCTCAACATGAACCTTTGGAATGGGTTGCCCAGGGAGGTCGTGGAGTCCCCTTCTCTGGAGATGTTTCAGACCCACCTGGCTGAGGTTTTGTGTAGCTTGAATTAGGCTTTTTAGGTGGTTATGCTTTTCAGTAATTTGTATTCTGCTTGAGTGGGAGGGTTGGACCCAATGACCTTTGAAGGCCCCTTCCAACCCTAATAAACTGTAAATTGCGTGTAAGGTTTTTGGTTTCCCTGTAGTTTTAAGGCTCCTTCCATTGGTTGCAGTTAAACTGTGGTTTATGGCAGGATATTTCTTTGGCTAGAGACCAAAACAAAAAGGTCTCAAGAAAACAATGAATATTTTTCTTTCATGAGATTAAAATACTTAGGCTAATGATGGCCAAAGCAGAATGGTTCAAGTATAGTATCTTCTAATAACCTACCAAGCTTTCCTTCCAAATTCAATGGATTCAATTCCCCTTTTCTTTTCCCTTGGATGAAAACTTTTCCATGAGTCTCTTAGCATTGGTTCCCTCATTGTTCCTCATTGTCTTCTAGGTTGTTTTGCTGTCCTCTGCCCCCACTGTTCAGTGGTTTTCTACCAGAGGACATGGTGCTGCTTGCTCCATTGGAAGCAGAGGCTAAGTTTTGGGTTGACTTGGTCAATGCATGCTGCATTTTCTAGGGAAAATCATACAAAGATTGGAAGTATCTTCCCTCTCTGAAAGCAGATGCAGGAATGCCTACATCTTCAGCTGTGGGATAGAGCACCAGCTCCAGTAATGCCCGAAGATAATATTTTAAAGCCACTTGTGAATAAACAGGTGGATAAACTTCAAACAGAGCATCCTTCCCAGGTAGAAGGATGAAATGGATCTTTACAAGACTCCCCAGCAACCTTAGATGGCAGTCAGTTGTTCTCAACAGGCTGCACCAACACTTTGTAGCTACTTAGAGATGCAGCACTGCATACCCAAAGGGGTAGGAAAATGTGGTTTGTAGTAGAACAGCTGCTGCTAATAATGCGAGTGATGAACTGAAATGAACAATGGATATTAAGTTTTTTAAGTTTCTCTAGTCCCCTCTGGCTATGCTACCTCTTACAGGCCAGCTTTGATTTCACACCAGAGTGTATCATGCTTCAATGGGAACTGCACAAGTTGAACCAATGCAAAATTCAGATCAGACCATGTGTGTTAGTGGGAAGGCATGGAATAGGATTTGCATCTCTGGTTCATGTGTTATGGTTTTCCTGACAAGCAAAGATTTGGGTTTTTTTAAATCTATGTTTACAAAAAAAAAAAAAGAAAAGAGTGAATAGACAATCCAGGAAAACTGCCTTGCAAATTAAAGCAGCCCCAGCTCTTTCTTGTGATGAATTATGATATTATTAGGCTCAAACTGAGAGATGCCAGTGCTGAAACAGGTGACTGAGAAAAAGGCGAGTGCACAGTGATGCATCATTTGTTTTTTGAATAACAACTCACTCAATTAACAAACAAATTACAAAAGCACTTCAGCTGTATTTGGGAGAAATCTGTTGTTAGTGCAGACAGGTTGAGTGCCAGAAACAAAGCATGGAAATACAATTCAGAGACATTCAGTCATGATGAGCAGCACTTTATTCCCTTATTTAACCTATGGAATTCAAGGAAGGCAAATCTGAATTTAGCTCAGTTGGACTGTGTGCAGCAGGACTGAGGGAACACTAAGCTGGTTTTTTATAACATATATCCTAACTTTTCTCCTTTTTTCCTTTGATGTGCGTGTGGTTTTGGTGGCAGCTGGGCAACTTGGCTGGGTGTATGTACAGAATGGTTTGTGTCTTCCAAAACAAAACAGTGCTGCTTGCCCACAGCTCACAGTAACTTGAAGAATGGAGAGCAAAGACCAAAAGTCAGACTTCTTACAGATGAACAAATGCTTCTGATTAATTGTCCAAAAAGCTGCTGTACTTTTCAGGTTATTTACTTCCTCAGTCTGGGTCGGATGTTAACTCCAGTTATACTTAATCTGTTTGATTCAGTGGCTCCAGTAGAGAAAAGCTAGCCAGCACTGTGTTTTGATTTACATTGAATCCTAGTTTTTCAGTTCTATTCATGTTTTAAAGAGTAATCAACATTTTTATTCTTATAGTGTTCTAAATTATTGCTATTTACTTCTTTTCCATCTTTCTTCTCTAAGAGTAAGCATTTGCTTCATTCACAATGACATCTTTTATTTGATGCCTACTTGTAGATTTATTATGCTGTGTTTCACATTCCAGTTGAAATTGTACCAGAAAGAGGGAATGAGATGCCTCCTTGGGTAATTATCCCCTGAATCTCATGCTTCTTCACTTCTCCTCTCTGCCTCAATGTGCATAATCATTCAGCAACACAAATTAAAACCATGTAATTGATGAGAAAATCAAACCCCATTTTTTCTCCGAGATCTTTTTTGCTCCTCACTTGCCATTTTTATTGCAGTGGTGTTACTATAGCATGTATAACTTCCCCTCCAACGTGGAATGTCTTTGCTCTTCTACAATAATCCTCAAACAAGGAAGTTTTATATCATATAAACGTGTAAGACCTGTATATAGAATATACATGAAGATCATAAAAGAATATATATAAGGTATCACTGGAAAGCAGCTGAACCTTAAATGTCTGTAAAAACGTAAATAGGTAGTAAAAAAAGCCCCATATTTGGCTTCTTTTTATTTCTGTCTTTTCGAACAAAGTGAATGTGTACTACTGCAGGACATTTTCTATTCTATCTTGTTTTCCCAATGACTCAACCTTCTTCTTGAAATGAAGGTGTCTTCACTCACTTTTGAGAATTCAAATCCGTGGATGTTCTTATCTTTGGTGACCACCACCGGACTGGTGGTATCTGCCAAGAACAATAATAAAGGATTGAATCAAGGAGACTGTAAGTCCTTTTGAAGACTTGCAGGAGAGCTTTGCAAAAGATGGAGAAAAGCAGCGTTTGGCTTGATGAAATGCAGGTGACACGAACATGGAGCAGAAGCAAAGACTTTATGAAGCTCAGAGGTTATTAAAAAATTTACGAGACTATGAAAAATACCAGCTCTTTTCCAGTTAAAAGAAAACCGCCACCAACAAAGAAGGATCCTAGGAGCTGTGAAAGAGCAAGAGGTAGCAACACAAAGCAAATCTTGTTTGGATTTATTTGTTTGCTTAAACAGCCTGGGAGTTGGATCAGCCTTGCCACAATCTTAGCCTCATTCACAAGGCAGCCAAAATCCACAGTCCCTCTTGCTTGTGATGCCACTGCTGATGCAAAGGGACTTTGTAATCTCTAAGCACGCATCCAGTTCTTGTTTTTGTGATGCTTTAAAGCTGAAAGGTTGAGAGGAGTGAAATTCTGGGTGGCCTTAAACAGCTTTTAACACTTTGTATAATCCTCCTGCTACTATTAAGGAAAGAAATAAATGCACTGAGTTAGAAGCGTAGTCTGCTCATGGGAGAGTACTTACAAGTCATCTGTGTTTCCAGGAAGCTGGCTGTCTGGATTTCTTCTTGTGCCAAGTGCTTTGTTTCATAGAACTATCGTAGAGTCATTAAGGTTGGAAGAGACCTCTGAGAAAATCAAGTCCAACTGTCAACCCAACGCCACCACCGAACCAAGTTTACAAGTGCCAGATGTAGGTGTATTTTGAATGCTTCCAATGACGGTGACTCCACCACTTCCCTGGGCAGCCTCTTCTAATACCTGACCACTCTTTCTGTAAAAAATATTTTCTAGCTGTCCAATCTAAGCCTCCATTGGCACAACTTGAGGCCTGAGGCTAGAAACTTGGGGGAAGAGACCAACCTCCACCTCTCTGCAATCTCCTTTCATGTAGCTGTAAAGAGCAATAAGGTCTCCAGTCTGCTTCCTTTTCTCCAGACTAAACAACCCCAGTTCTCTCAGCCACTCCTCATAAGGCCTGTCCTCCAGGCCTTCCACAAGCCCTCCTTTGGACATGTTCCAGCACTCCAGCATCCTTCTTGTATTGAGGTGCCCAAAACTGAACAAATTACTCAAGACGAAGCCTCACTACCGCAGAGTACTGGGGGCGATCACCTCTCTAGTCCCGATGGCCGCAATATTTCTGATACAGGCTGTCTGATGTTCAGCTGGCAGTCAGCTGGACACTGGAGACAGGACAAGGGGTCACAGTATTAAGCTCCACCAGGGGAGGTTTAGACTTGATATTAGGAAAAGGTTTTTCACTGAGAGAGTGATCCAGTTTTGGAACGGGCTACCCACGGAGGTGGTGGAGTCACCGTCTCTGGAGGTTAGGCTGGATGAAGTGCTGAGTGGCATGAGCTAGATGTCAGATGTTAGGTTTCCTTGGTTGGTTTTAGGTTGGACTGAGTCATCTTTAAGGTTTTTTTCCAGCCTCATCATTCCTGTGAGACTGTGATACTGGAACAGGCTGCCCAGGACGGTGGTGGAGTTACCATCCCTGGAGATACTCAGGGTTAGCCTGGATTTAAGTGCTGAATGGCATGATATAGATGTTAGATGTTAGGGTTACTTGGTTTATTTGGATTGAGGTTGGACTGGATGATCTTTAAGGTCTTTTCCAACCTCATCATTCCTGAGATACTGTGATACTGGGATACTGTGACTGTGGAGATTTGTTCTTCTCGGTCTCCGGTCTCTGGATGTTTCCAGTTTGCATGTTGATATCAACGGAGGTTTTCTAGCATCACAGAAAGGATTGAGTCACCATCTAAAAATGTCAATTCCATGCTATAATTTGGCCAAAGAGATCCTTCTGACGATGATAAAAGTTGCAGGTGAAACAGTAGGGACTTTAAATCAAGTAGAGTACTACTCTTTTTTCAGAATGAGAACGTGGCAGTGTCAGAGCTGAGCTTCATTCTCACTGCTTTTCCACTCAGAAGAGCATATTTTGTGAGCTCTGCAAGTGTGTTCCAGGAACACAGGCAATGTGCAGGGAAGTCTGGTATGAAGAAACTTGATGAAAGGCTGCTCTGAGCTGATTATTTAGAGCCAGAAATCTAAGATAATCACGGGATCCAGGACCTGCTGGGATCAGCTTTTACCTCAATAGAATGGTATGTGCTAAGAGTTTAAAGTTGCTCTACTCTTTCTGAGCAGCAGTGTATGGAAAAGACTTACAGACGATTTTGGGTGTGTGGTGAAGTGGTAATTGTGACATTGTCCTTAATGACCTTAGACGAAAGATCGTCCCTGTCAAGTTCTATAAGCTTGAAATGCATCCAAACGAATGGCCTTGAAAGCGACCATGGAGTGAGGACGGGCCAAAAGGAAGCATTCAGCAACAAGAACCAAACATTCCCACCCCCAAAAAGAAAAAATCCCCCAAAACCACAAAGGAACTGACTGCTCATCCTCAGCAGTTACCTAGCCTGTGTTTCTCACCTTGTAGATTATGGCTGCAGTATTTCTATGGAGTTAATCAGTGTTAAATACTGATATCACAAAGTTAAACCCTTGGGTTCAGCAGTAAGGTTGGGGAAAATTCTTGCTGACTTTCAGCAAGGATTTAAGAGCTTCCACACAATTTTGAAATCAGGCTGCAAATCCATGTCTCCCAGAGTAAACGGCTCTTCTTAGTACTTGGAAATTACATCTGGAAGTAGTATTTTCTCTACAGCCTAGAAAAATCTAGTCTCTAAGCTCTCCTGGCTCTCCAGCCTTCAGAATTGCTGCTTGAATGGCTATATTGTGCAAAATCAGATTGATTTGGCATACAACAGGGTGCTCTCATCTCGTCACATAGAAAGCCAAATGCTTCATTAAATATTTTGCCAGTTCTACTTTTTCGAAGCAGCACTTAACTGCACAGTTACTACAGCCATTACAATCCATCAAGATGCTGCAATAAATTGCCTGTCACCTGAATGGGTACGTTTACATAATAGAACAAAATACAAGGTTTTATAGTACTAGCCATCGAAAAAACCCACATTTATAGTTACACCATTTGGACATTGGATAAAAACTGCTGCCACCACAAAATTGCAGCCAGGGCTGCAGTTAGAAAGCGGTATTTAAAGTGAATATTGTGACTTCTGAGTTCTGCTGTGAAAATCAAACAGCCCCTTTTCCTTTTCCACAGCTCCCCATCCTAGAAGGAAGACAGGAATCTCTAATATATATATTTAGATGCATGCCAGGCCAGAGCCTGACTCTGGCTGGTGCTGATTTTCACCCTCTAGTTCTTCCATGGATCTGCTTCTGCAGAAGCAGCATGTGGAAAAGGGCCCAGGGAAAAGACCAGAGACTGGAATGCATTAGGTGCAGCCACCGATGTCTTCTTGTTGCAGGCAGGTACGTCTGGTGTCCATACATGAAAAACATTTCATTCCAACGTGTGTACTACAAGTAATGAGGCTGGAGCAGGTTCTTTCATTGGAGAGAGGTGTGATAAGGAGCTAATTAGAGCTTCACAGGTCAAAGGTAATGCATTCAGAAAAGCCATCTCAGCTTATAAGTAAGTTTATGATGCAAGGCACTTACCAGTGGGGATGATGTTGTGCAAGATCTCTCTTTTCCAAATGGGTTATAGGTGCATCACTGTCACTGCAGCTTTCAGGAGGCCGAGGCTGCAGCTTTGGAGACAGTGTCTGCAGGTAAGAAAAATACTTGCCTGTTTTCTGGCTGAGCAGGCAGTTTCAAAAACCACTGCTGCTTTTCATTAGTGATGCAGAGAGAGCTGGAACTCTATCCTTAGATGCAGGGTGGTGTGAAGGTGGTGTCAGTGGATGGATGCTGCCTCTGAGTGGGATAAAGAGACTCTGATATTCCAAGGCTGATGATAACAGCACTTCTGCCATGGAATTTCTTTAGACTCAAATGTTTTAGTAATTTCTAGCAGTCTCTTTGTTGCATGGTGTCTGACAGGATTTACCCAGAGCAATAAGGTTGTTGACCAGAGCACTCTGGGTGCCTGCCTGTAGTCTTGCAAATAGCAGCTAGGCATGGTACCTTTAATTTTCATGTCAAAGCCTGATTGAGTCACTGGAGAAGCATTCATAAACAGGGACTTTTAACGTATAATGCTCTTCATACATGTTATGCACTTGTGTGGCCTTCTAATTACCATCCAGTCATCAAAGCACCAAAGACTTACTTTGTTTACAGTCCTGAAAAGCTAGAGTCAGTGTTCATGAGCCTAACCATGTATCAGGAAGCATCAATTTTGGTTTATATTGCAGAATATTTTTATTATCACATGAGAAGAAACTTTCTGCCTAAGCATTGCAATAAAGCTTTTGTGAGACCACCTGTACTTGCACTGCTGAAAACTTATGCTGGGTCCTATTAAGCCCTTAAATCTTTCAAAACACAGAATGTTGGTGGAGCCTCCCTGGAGGCACCGCTGTTGGTATTGCCAAAGTTTAGGTAGTGGTTACAAAAACCCAAGGGGGAATTTACTAAAGATGGTATTTTGATAGGAGCGCACAGCTCATTGCTTGGTAATGCACCATGTTGCTGGCTGGATCCTGCTATGCCGTCTTGAATTGTGGAAGTGATTCAAGAGGTGGCATCAAAACCAAGCTACAAATGTAATTTGGAATCACAGTCCCTGGATTTACAGTACCATTTAAATATTCGGGGAAGGGCCACTTTCTTTTCAGCCCATAGCACTCAACATCCTTCTGATTTTAAAATTAATAACAAAAAATATTTGCCATGGAAAAACACAGAAACTTGAAAGATGAACTGTTTCTGTCTTCATCGCAGCACAGAGTGTGTCAGCTGAGAAATGCGGAGTATAATGCTGGTAGAAGCCAAGATGTTAGTAATGGCCCAAAGGAATCCCTGGTGTGCCTTCACTCACTTCACTGGAGTCATCCTCAGGATATATTTGTCCCAGCATAGAAAAGACTCTCAAAATTTTGAGCTCAAGAGAATAGCAGTGAATGGGAATGCTGGGCTGAAAAGAGTGTAGAAACAGGTAATACCGAAGTCATAACAGAAGGAACTCCAGTCATCAGCGAGCAGGTACCTTCCTCAAAGTAATTCCTCTCACTGTGCTAGGTAAGTTTATTTTAAGAC
This sequence comes from Upupa epops, assembly GCA_013397515.1. Taxonomy (NCBI): domain Eukaryota; kingdom Metazoa; phylum Chordata; class Aves; order Bucerotiformes; family Upupidae; genus Upupa; species Upupa epops. The sequence continues at coordinate 556,085 of VZRI01013377.1, forward strand.
TTAATACATTTCATTAATGTACCTAGGAATTCATGGCGCACCCACAGCTCCCAGTGGGATTTCTCACCTGCAGTATTTGTGGGAGAACGCTTTTCCTTGCTCATATTCTATCTGAGATACACAAAGATTGATTGCAACGGTCCTCATCTGTGACATCAGCCATCTCTGACAACCTTGAAGAATTTATTACTCTGGCTTTGTAGTCTCAACACCGTCTACCTGAGGATTACCTCGGGATTGTTTGGCAAAGCAGTTTTATTCATTTAGATTTCTTTGCATAATGAAGTCTCCAGAGCTAATACAGCACTTACACTTTATTCCTCTTTTCATGCAAATACATGGAAAGGAACTGAAAAGGCAGACTGAAGAGTATAAAATATTTGGGGTTTTAAAACAAAAAACTTTATTATATTGTGATTACATTATATACGTATATAGTCATGTGAACGCATACACACAGACAAACCACAGTCTCACAGTGATGATGAGGCTGGAAAAGACCTTAAAGATCATCCAGTCCAACCTAAAACCAACCAAGGAAACCTAACATCTGACATCTAGGTCATGCCACTCAGCACTTCATCCAGCCTAACCTTGAACACCTCCAGAGACGGCGACTTGACCACCTCCGTGGGCAGCCCGTTCCAAAACCGGATCACTCTGTCAGTGAAAAACCTCTTCCTAATGTCAAGTCTAAACCTCCTCTGATGGAGCTTAAGACTGTGACCCCTCGTCCTGTCTCCAGTGTCCAAGGAGAAAAGCCCAACCCCCGCCTGACTCCAACCCCCTTTTAGGTAGTTATAGACAGCAATAAGGTCCCCCCTGAGCCTCCTCTTCTCCAGGCTAAACAGACCCAGCTCCATCAGCCTCTCCTCATAGGGCTGACCTTCCAGCCCCTTTTCCATTCTAGTTGCCCTTCTCTGGACTCGTTCCAGCCCCTCGCCATCCTTCCTAAACTGAGGGGCCCAGAACTGAACACAACTGAACACATGCTATATGCTAGGTAATGACACATGCATATCTTCTTCCCAGAGCATGTATGACATTTTATCTCATTGATTTTTGTCACGTTGGCCTTAAAAGTCATGGGGTATAATGACACATAGATTAATAGAATTGTTCTGTCAATTGAAAAAACATTAAATCCTAAAGCTGCAAGAGTCAAGTTTTCAGTTTATGGGAGAGATATGAGGATGCCAACATGACACAAAAGTGTATTATCTGCTAAGAAAATGTAAGTCTGAAGATACATGGCACTGTATCAGGGGATTAAAGCATGAGAAACAGAAGACCATACGGCCACGCTAAAAAGATCCTAAAGACTTTAAAATGTGTCACTGAGCTCATGGCACTTTTGTAGGTTAAATGTACTATGGCAGATGTTTCCTCTGGCAGCTGAGGTCCTGTAGTGCTATCGGGATATAATGACTGACCGAAAAGGGGCTGTGTGTTTTGTAGTTTTTGTAATGATCTAGGAGTGACCCTCTCACATCTCCTTTCACTGGCAGAGAAAGGTGAGTCACAGACTGGGTGACTTCTAGGACTCTAAGTCTAGCAGACCATTGCAGTGGATGAGCAGGACACGCATTGCCTGCATTTGGACCTTTTCAGCCTAACAGCTCCAGAACATCTCCTTGGTGTGGCTCTGACATGCTTTTTGGTGGAGTCCTAAGGAACATGTTTATCTATAAGTCTGTGTGTGTGTGTGTGTGTGTGTGTGTGTGTGTGGCATTGTCTCTGCTCTGGATGGACCTTCCTGTGAGTGTTCTCAAGATAGAGATGGCAATATGGTCAGAGATCAGTGATCAGCCCAAAATCTTGTCTCATATCTGTATGTCATTGGAATGACTTGGATATATCTGGAAGCTAAACTTGGTATTAAGTTCATAAAAGTTAATACCATGAGTAGGAAAATGTAATCAGAAGATCTACACTTACCAGGAGCAGTAGAACTTAATAACTTATGATAAGATTTGAACTCCGATAGATGTTCACTGGGTTACAATAAGCCTTTGTCTTTTCCATACTAAAAGAACCTAAAAGGACTGGTTTTACCCGGGATACATAGTGTGATTTATAATGCAATACTTCATTTTCTTCAGTGAAAATGAATCTAAGGGGAAACTTTAGTTAATAAAAAATTTGAGTGGTTTCAGATTTGCTCCGTCTATGCATGAATTAAAGACAATAATATTCAGTAAGAGTGCATTTAAATATTACTGTTTTATGCTATGCTGTGCCCTGTGAAGTGTCAGCACTCGTTGCTGGAATCAGAAGCTGAAGAATGTTGTGCATTGTCTTTGGCTTTACGATGAGACATAAGCATTTTGATTTCAGTCCATTTTGCTTTCATCGTCATGGAATTTGGCTTTAAATATTAACATTTAAGAATAGAATTTCAAGCTGGAGAAAGTTGACTTGACAGAAGGTATAATGTGTGTTGTTATATTGCATGATTTTTATGATTATTATGTATTCATAGGGTATCCTACATACTAAGAACTCTGCAACCTTTGTTGAATTGAACAGAAAACTTAGTGAAATGTCTGATAAATACTAATTCCTCTGTTCTTGTTGAAAAGCTAAGAATTGGCCACACTTCCTGCAATTGTAGTTTTTTCCTGCAAATATTTGATTCAAGGCCTGGGAAGTAATGATATGATCTTTTACTCTCTGAAAAAAGCCAGGCACATAAACCAGTGCTATTATTAAGTGCAGTGTGACTTTATTGTATATTAAATATATATATTCTTTATTGTACATTAAATCTGTTAAAACTTACTGAAAGAGCAAACAGGCTACTGTGCTGATGATGCTGTGAGCCTTTCTGATCAGCTGTGTTGGGATTCACCCATCCACACTTTACCACCTTTAGTGCAGGCGGTCTTGTTTCAGCTGATGATTTAAACTATTCTAATTGAGATGAACCTGGTCCCTGTAGTGATACCTAGGAGCTGGAAAAGATTTAAAGAACACTAAGCAGAGATGTTATCACAGTCTCACAGTAATGATGAGGCTGGAAAAGACCTTAGAGATCATCCAGTCCAACCTAAAACCAACCAAGGAAACCTAACATCTGACATCTAGCTCATGCCACTCAGCACTTAAATCCAGACTAACCTTGAGTATCTCCAGGGATGGTAACTCCACCACCTTCCTGGGCAGCCTGTTCCAGTATCACAGTCTCACAGGAATGATGAGGCTGGAAAAGACCTTAAAGATCATCCAGTCCAACCTAAAACCAACCAAGGAAACCTAACATCTGACATCTAGCTCATGCCCCTCAGCACTTCCTCCAGCCTAACCTTGAACACCTCCAGAGACAGTGACCCAATCACCTCCATGGGCAGCCTGTTCCAAAACCGGATCACTCTATGGGAAAAGGTAAAATGAATCCACATGATATGGAGAGTGGGCTATCTCAAAAGGGCTGAAAGGAGAAAAGGAAGCATTCCTGTTCAGCAAGGGAAAGAAACATTTAGGATGCTTATGTCATTCAAGCCTTCACACTGGAAACAATAAATACAGGGCGAGAAGAGTCTCATAGAAAAGATTGTAGGTGGCATGTTGCTTAGGAGATTTAGACACACAAGTAGTCTGGGGGAAAAAAGCCCAGACAACCCAGAGAAGGGATTGAATTCCTTTACTAATCTGTGATTTTTCATGTAAATACTAACAAAATTAAAATGTCACTGGCAGATGTACGTTTGTAAGACCTTCCGCTTCCAAACCTCTGCTTCTCAAGAGGTTCATCAGTGAGCTCCAAAGTGTGGACTTCTTTCAATTTCTTTTCTTTATTCATTTATCCATAATGTGGGGTTTTTCCAAAGTCCTTTTAGAAGCTGTATTAACTAATTAGTTGGTTTCAGGTTGGACTAGATGATCTGTAAGGTCGTTTCCAGCCTCATCTTCACTGTGAGAGTGTGATACTGTGACTGTCTATAAAAAACCTGAAGTACTGGATGAAACGGAGGTATTCTTTTCAGAGATCCACATCCACTTAGATCAATTGCTTTGCTAAGAACAGGGATGTGATCTGACACTGGTGGGGTTGGAAAGAAAAGTTTTAAGATGGTCCTTTATGAGTGCCTTTTATGAACACTTGTTGCATGTTGTTTAAGCATGCTAAAAAGCGTGCTCTAGAATGACCATAAAAATATGGAGCTGCATTTGTGTATCTTTCAACACCATAGAGCATTCAGATCATAGAATCCTCAGGGATCAGAAGGGACCTTGAAAGATCATCCAGTCCAATCCCCCTGCCACAGCAGGACACCCTGACCAAGTCCAGGTGGGTTTCAAACATCTCCGGAGAAGGATACTCCACAAACCCCCCAGGCAGCCCCCTCCAGTGCCCCGTCACCCTCACTGGGAAAAAGTTACAGAATCAGTCAGGGTTGGAAGGGACCACAGGATCATCCAGTTCCAACCCCCCTGCCAGGGGCAGGGACACCCCACCCTAGATGTTTGGAGACAAAGCAACAGCAGTAGCAAGACCAACAAAAGCATTTTTCAGGACTTGTAAAGCCTCAAGGCTCAGTGACAGGCTCTTCCAGTCTACGGTTCTTCGCCAAATATTTCTGCAGCTTTGGGATACTTTGGAGCAGACACAAGCTATGGAAACAAAGAACCTGTTGACACAGAGGCCATTACAGCTCAGTTGCTTAGAGAGTTCAGGGGAGAGAGGCATCTGTTTAATTAGTTGAGTAAGCACAGGCATCTATGATTCGACCCAACCTTTTCAGAAGTGGCCACTTGCAGTAGGCTGATAAACATGTCAGTTATTTGTGGAATTAGCAAACAGTAGCTTACATGGAACAGATTTTGATTCTCTTGAGGTTATAAAGCTCTTCTTCACTTGTCTTCAGAATTGTTTAAAAATCAGATGGAATTTAGACTTCTAGTTTTTTTAACACAAATCTCCCCAGAATTAGGTATCGCTGTTACTGATAATTTGTTCCCACATATTTTTTAGCTGTAAATGAGTTAACTTTAACAAAAGGATAAAAGCATTTAATGAAAGAGTGAATTTCCAGCAAACAATATTGCTAGTTTGCTTTTCTACAGCTGTCATGAATTTCAAAGTAAATTTAACCTTAATTATGTTGAAAGTCTCTGTAGGTTTTTTTAAGTAGCTGCAAATCTTCGGTGCTGAATACGAAGCAACACATTTCCTATTAGAGGAACATATTGTTAATTTGTTAAACAAGTCACACCTGATTGCCAGCTACACCTCATTGCTATGCTGTTACGACAAGCCCCTTCACATTGACTTAGGAATTGTTTGAAAAACCTCGCCAACAAAGAGTTTTCCTTGGATTTCGCGAGGCGGTGTTTTGCACGCACACTCAAAAACAATAGCATTTGAGTGATGGTTATTTTCAACTTGGGATTTTGATGAAGGTTCTTAATTGTTATTCCCAGGCAAAAATCTTCATTAAGAGGGAGTCTGGGTTATAAATATTTATCAATTACCTAAGGGAAAAATCCTTGAGAGGAAATGGTATTTTCTAAATAATTCAACCTGTTAAATTCAGCGTGGTAATCCTTAAGTAAGTTTACATTTAAAACACACACAAAATTCCCCCATCTCTTGAAACTCAAATTGCTTTGAATGCTGTTTTAACTATTGCTTTGCTGTGGCCCTTGTACCTGGACACCTGCCACACTTGGTCCTTATGATGCAGGGGTTTTCTCAGGAGACAAGGGAACCTGGCATTGTGGATGCAAAGATGGTTTATTTGGGATTTCCTTATTTTACTATTACAACTTCTTAACGTGCAAATCAGGGTTCCTTGAGCTTCTGCCCTTCTCGTGTCACATTACATAATGAGTGTGGGCTTGGATGTGCAGTCATGCAACAGCAGAAGAGTCAACAGAAGCAGCAGTGGAAAACGTGTCTTGTATCAGAGGCCACATGAGGGTTTGGGAAGACAAGCACGTGGCTGTCACAGAATCACGGAACAATCATGGCTGGAAAGGACCTCCAAGGTCAGCGAGTCCAAACATACTCACACCAACAGAAACCTAGATACTCTGAACTATAGGAACTGATGGCTCCAGTTAGCTCCAACTGGACTCCTGCCTTTTCATTTCAATACCTTATTCCAAGTCTCAGTCCAAGCAGCTGTTCCTGAGTCCATAAAGTGATGGTTGGGTTTGGCTGCAGCTAAAACAAGGTGTGGGTTCCTAAATTTAGTCCACTCTTAACTTTGAGGAGCTACTTACTAGAGTTTCTGGTTTCTTCTCTGTTATACAGTGTTTTTTCCTATCTTTTGTTTCCCTAGAAGTAAAGCAATACCCGAATAAAGACCCTAGTTGCATAGAGTGAAAAGGTTTGTGAAAATCACAGCGCAAAGAAATAACCGAACAGAAGGAAAACAGTGGTATCTTCTTCATGAGGCTCCCCTATCTCATCACGCCATGATCAAAGGCAGTGGATGTTGAGGGTATGTAATTCCTGTACCAAAAAGCTGTGCCAAAATAATTTCTGACCAAAAAAATCAGGACATACTCGGGGAATGAAACAAGTTCATTTGAGGATGGTAGATTCTTTATGTGTAGCTCAATGGATGAGTGCAGCGCTGATTGAGTCACACTGTTTCCAAGCAGGATATTAATATTTCATTCTTTTAAACTGGTACTTTGCTTGCACTCTATCATTTCAGACATTGAAATGCAGTACAAGACTTTAACAAATCTCATTCAACCCAAATATATCAAATGGATAAAGTGCTCATTTAATGAGAACATAAAAAAGGCAGACAAATATATTTATACAACTGCTGAAATGCTTCATCCAGAGCTGCAGTCCAGTGAAGCCTGTAGCACGTCATTGTTCACTGTGCTTTAGAGAAAGCATCATGTGAATTCCTCTCTGCTGCCTTCCAATTATACTGACACTGCTGGAGTAAGAGCAGGAAGATGGGACTAACAGCCATGGGACTCTCCACTGCCTGCATGTTACACAACTGTGCCTGCTGGATAAGCCACAGCTACTATATGACCTTGTTTATAGCCCTGGCTCCAAATTAGATGGCTATTTAAATTTCTGTTCATAATAAAATACACGGTTCTGTTTGCTATGGGTGCAAGGGAAAACCTGAAGAAGGGAGTGCAATTGCAAGCTGATACACACCTGGGTCTGCAGGCAACCTGAAACCATTACTCTGAGAGGTACACACACCACTGGAGCCCTAAATTCAGGACTCAGTGTTTCTTGAAGTCAGCTAGCACCCACTGAATAGAAACAAGACGCAGGTGCTTACACTAACCTGTGTTGCTTAATGCAAACACAGAGAGCGTGTGCTTACAGTCCCGTAGAAAGGAAGAGATGGTAAGCACTGATGCCAGGGCTGAGAATAGATAAATTGCACTCATCACCTCCTGGAATGGGAAGGGATGTCTGCACCAGACCAGGACTTCTGGATTGCCTTGGCTGCTCAGTGGGAACAGTGTTTGGTGTCAGCGAAGGCTTAAGCACAGCTGGTGTCGTAGATAGGGAATTGCAGAACTGTTTCCTCAGCTCCCTGCGTGGGGAAGTGTCAACCACTGATTCTTCATGTTTTTTTCTGAGTTGACTAAAATCCTGGTGAGAGTTGTCAGCCACTGTGCTGTTTCTGTTTCACTGTGCATTTCAACGTGAAGGCTTTTCAGGAATTAAACTTCCTTAAGTAAATATGCACCTGGACATTCAGGCTGATGGAGATTTTGAGGCTGTGCCATTTACCAGTGCTGAAAACACATCTTCTGTGCAGGATGGGTTATTGCTTCGCAGTTCAGTCCACACAGCCGGTTGATACTTTATTCCTAATGTCCATCTAGCACTTGTCATCTTGGCTGAACAATTAAAAACCTGACTGCTCAACTTAAAGTGGGAAGAAATTGCCATTTCATTTTACCTTTCTGTAGAGAACAAAGAGGCCGTTTTGACTGAGTCATTGTAGGAGGAGTTCTTGGAGTCCATCCTTGCACTACTGGCATGGCCAGGATTTGTGCTGAAGACAGAAACACTGGCAATGAGTGGAGTTCTGGGGCTCTGTTTATGCTGCAAAAGGTGCCTGTCCATCAGAATTACAAACCTAGCCTGCTTTTCATTAAATGACTTTGAAAAGAATGTCTTAGCCGCACGTTTTGCTAGATGCAAATAGAGCAAATGCTATTAACAAACTGAACAAAGGTTTTTTCCAGCTTTTCATAATGAATGAAAGGAAAAATTAGGACTGGATTTAAGGATCGCACCACTTCACCACTTCCGGCTTCAAAAACCTCAGAGGTCATTAAAATCCAGAGGTTGTGTTCAGTCTCTATCTCGAATGAATCAGTTCTTGCCTTAGTTTTCTCCTGGGGAAGATATGACAGGTGAATTGTACGTGGCCTGACACCACTTGGTGCTCCTGTATCATCTACTGCACTAGTAGCTGGATGTCAGTGGCAGCAGCCATGCTGTCCTGCCTTCTCCTTCATGGCATCATTCCCCAATTCCTGCCTTGCTGCTGGTTTCTTCAGTCTGACACGTAAGTAATGCTTATGGAAAGCACGTGATGCTTCTTTCTGTATGGAAATGCAACTGCTGGAAGCACAACAGCGGGGAAGCAGCTAGGCAACAATTATTTTATTTATTTTTAGTGTTTAAAATGCTTTGCTTTCAGCAGAACAAAAGAGATCCTGAGCAGAGCCAAAATGGATGGGCAGGGAATTGAGTGGCTTGAAAGATAAATGACAATATGCCCAAAGGTTATGAGAGTCATCGAGCGATAAATACACTAGGAGTGAAAAGGGTCACTCTGAATAACCGAGTGCAAAAAGTAATCAAGTGTTAGAAAGAGGGACATGTCATGTGTAAATAAGGGACTGCAGGTAAGAGTAAAAATACTGATAAGCAAAGTAAAGCGGTGGAATAAAGGCAGCTTGCCCAAGAGCTTTGAAGAGTTGCATAATGAAATTGGCTTCAAGAGCGTTGGGACAAAGAGGTTTGTGGGAAGAGCACAGAGCTGCTCAAAATGGCAAGGACTTCTGCAAAGCAAACAGATTCCTGGGTCCAGCCTAACAGTCTGATAGGAAAGCTACCTCCAGCTTCAAAATAGAATGCTTTTTCAGCATAAGAGCACCACGACCAATATTGGAAAATGTGGTAATTTTCAAACCAGAACACGCCTCAACCACAGAACATACACAATAAACCACCTACAATCTCTTCCACGAGAGCAGATCCTGAAGCACCATGTCTACACATTTCTTAAACACCTCCAGAGATGGCACTCAACCACTCTTTCAGTGAAGAGTTTCTTTTTATAAACTAATCTAGTTAGGTTTGTTGAGCCTCGAGAGGAAAATGCTCCCAGAGACCTTATAGTAGCTTTCCAGTTCCTGCAGGAAAGATAGAGAAGGACTTTGGTAATGTTTTTTAAAACTAAAATAGGGGACGTTTACAGTAGATATTAGGAAGAAATTCTTTATTGTAAGGGGAGTAAAACCCTGAAACAGGCTGCTCAGAGAGGTGATAAAGGTCCCATCCCTGGCTAAATTCAAGGTTGTGTTGGATGGGGTTCTGAGTAATCTGATCTAATTCAGGATATTCCTCCTCAGTGCATGGGAGATGGACTAGATGATGTGTAAAGGTCCCTTCTAATCTGAACTATTCTAGGAACCCAAGCATTTGCTTGACCACTCAGAGCTGAGTGGTGGATAGGTCGTCATAGTATGGAACAAAGCTCTTCAGCCCTCTTTTCAGTTAATTCAAGGACACAGTATTAGAATGGGATGTTTAGGAACTTCATTAATACCTGAGGAAGGATAAAATACTAGCAGGGTGGTGGAAGACACATTTGTGTATTTAAAAAAAACCAACCACATCCTGAGATAAAATAATGATCGGGTAGCAATTTTGGAGCACGAAGCACTAGCCACCTACATCCTGATCATGGGGATTCTGCGTAAGTTAATGGAATTGAGTCATTTGGGGGGCTAGGCAGAGCTTCAACCAATGGAAATGTCTACTGTGGTGCTCTGTAGCCATTCTTTGTGTGTGGGAGTTTGTTGTCTGCTATGCTCAGGTGAAACACCACATGACTTCAGTCAGAAGAGAACTGAAACCTGCACCAGTATTTGAGGAGCACTACTGGAGGGGTCTGGAGTGGGGTGCAGGCTACAGCTTTAGCTCTGAAGGACTTGATTGGAACTTTGGAAGAAATACTTTTAAAAAATTATAGTTGTTTCCTATAAGGAATGGAGAAGACCCATGGTTAAGAGATGCTTTTGCTTTGGGTTTTACCCCTACAGAAAATTCTTTCTTTCCTCTTTGCTAGTAAGAACAAAACAAACTTCTTCAGTCTGAAAGTCTCTTCCCACCTTCTATCTTCCGTAGTTATTGAACGGTGGTTGCATGTGAATCGCTGAAATAACAGTCAAATTGAGATGTTTTTTTCTGTCTTCAAAGGGAAACTAAACAAGAGGGAACAATCCAATAAAGCATTTCTTTAAAGATGATTGATCTCTGCTTGGAAGGAGAACATCTGCATTTCTTCCTTAAGAAGAAAAACAAAACTGAGTCCCCTTATACTCTGGAGTGAGCTCAAGGCCTGTTTTTAACAAGATTAGCACACATATCCTGCAAATAGCCAACGGGAAACCCAGTAAAGAAAATGTCTTAGTAATGAGCAGCCTTAATTTCTGGAGATTGTTTGCAGTTGATTGTAAGGAAGATAGAACAAAAGTTAAGAGTCTCCAGTCTGTGATGTCCTTCAGCTAAGAGGTCTGGTTTGGTGTCAAGGGGGGGATCCTAGCCTGCTCATACTATGATTGCTTCTGCTTGCAAAGCTGAGGATGGTTTTTTATACCCATGACAGCAATGTGGAGTTACTGGAGAAATGTCTCTTTCAACCGCACAAGAAAAAATATGTTAGAAAATGTCTACGTCTGCAGTGAATTAGTGACCTCTCAGCGCTGCCTGGCTTTGAAGGCTGAGACATCCCAGCCTATAGAGTTCTGCAAATGATGGGCTGCTTGACCCTGGACTCCAGGGTCCCGTATTAGGCATAGAGACAAATGGGCCCTTTCTTTCTGCAGAGGTCACAGCGTTCGGTTTGCATGGTAAGTGTCTCCCTGGTTATTTCACATATGAGACTGTGTGTTGTGTGCAGAGGGCAGAATTTTTCATCCCCACGAAGGAAGCATGTAGGGGACTTTGCAAGGAGTATATTCTAGAATTTACGCTCTTCCTAAGTGCACTAGAGGGGATAGACCTGTGACTACCTTGTTTAGACTGAACAAGCTCCATCTGACATAGCAGATGGACAAAATACGAATTTACTTCCTAGGTAATATGAATCTTGGCTGAGTCTCATGTCCCACTCCTAAATGATGGTTTGACAGACCGTGTATGTGTCATGCACAGAGCATCTGTGTCCCCAGGAGCTGAGGAGAGGGATTTGTTTGCTGTCTCTGGCTCTGTTTAGAAGTTCTGTTCTCATCCTTTCATCTTTAAACATCTCGCCTGTAGCCTGGGTAATCAATGCTGCAGTGCTGATAATCAACCCTGACTGCTTTTTCATGAAACAAAACACAGAGTGCCCTTGCTGAGCAGGCAGCATGCATGCATTCGATTTGTGTTTCATTCTTATCATGCAGATACTTGTCTCATATTTTCCCCCGTGACCGCGAGGCTTTCAGTACGAGGGTTTATTCGCGGTTGTAGACGTTTCATAAATCATATCTGAACAACTGAGTTTTGGTCTGAGTTTTGGTAGGGGTCTCTGAGTCTTGTATTGCCTTTCTACACACAGAGAAAGAAGCTGAGCAGAATACCTTACTGTTATGTGCATTTTCATAGGGAGCATTTCGTAGTCTATTGAGAATTTTTCCCTGCTGGCTTTTCATTTTGGCTTTGCTATTAGTATGCATCTACATTCCTCCCTCTTCCTTGTCCTTTCACTCCTGTTATTGAAACACTTTTGTATTGCCTATGGATCTTGTTTAGTCAGCCTATACATATTTAATACAGGCAACAACTCTAGGAGGTGGCCCTTCCATCAGCACCCCCTCTAGAGCAAGTTTACATCTTTCTTGAATACAAAGTGCAGGCATACCCACGGAAACAAAATTACTTCAAATCATCATAGAATTATTGAGGCTGGAAAAGACCGCTAAGATCATCAAGATCATCTAAGATCATCATGGCACCAAGTGCCATGTCCAGTCCTTTCTTAAACATCCTCAGGGATGGGCACTCCACTACCTCCCTGAGCAGTCCATTCCAGTGTTACAGAATCACAGAACAATCCTGGTTGGAAAGCACCTCCTAGATCACCGAGTCCAACCATCCCCACACCCACAAACAGCTAAATACCTGATCAATGGAAAAACACAAAATGATCCCCTCCATGCCTGACCCTCTAGCCTGCCACGAAGCAACATGGCTACACGCTTCTTAAGTATCTCCAGGCATGGGGACTCCACCGCCTCCCTGGGAAGGCCGTTCCAGTGCCTCACCACTTATTCTGTAAATAATTGCTTCCTAATATCCAATCTAAACCTCCCCTGCCTCAACTTCAGACCACTGCTCCTGGTTCTGTCATCAGTCACCAAAGTGAAGAGGCAAACACCCACCTCTCTACAACCTCCCCTTAGGGAGTTGTAGAGGGCAACAATGTCCCCCCTCAGCCTCCTCTTCTCCAAACTAAACCTTCCCAGCTCCCTCAGTCTCTCCTCATATGACTTGTTCTCTGAACCCCTCATGAGCTTGGTAGCTCTGCTCTGGACACTCTCCAGCATCTCCATGTCTTTCCTGTAATGAGGGCCCCAGAGCTGAGCACAGGACTCTAGATGAGGCCTCACAAGGGCCAAGTACAAGGGCACTAGAACATCCCTTCTCCTGCTGACTATGCTATTCCTCTCCAGGCCAGGATCCTGTTGGCCTTCTTGGCACCCTGCTGGCTCAGATGGAGCCAGGTGTCCCCCAGCACCCCCAGGTCTTTTTCTGTTGGGCAGCTTTTGGGCCACTCATCCCCCAGCTTGTAGCATTGCTTGGAGTTGTTGTGGCTCAAGTGCAGGACCCAGCACTTGACCTTATTGTCCCTCTTGCACTTGGCCTTGGTCCATCGATCCAACCTGTCCCAGTCCCTCTGTAGAGCCTTCCTGCCCTCAAGCAGATCAGTGCTCCCACACAATTTGGTGTCATCTGCAAACTGACTGAGGGTGCTCTCAATCCCCACAACCAGGTCATCAATAAAGATATTAAACAGGACTGGCCCCAACACTGAGCCCTGAGGGACACTGCTTGTGACCAGCCACCAGCTGGATTTCATCCCATGCACTGCAACTCTCTGAGAACAGCCAGCCAGCCAGCCAGTTTTTAACTCAGCGAAGAGTACATTTGTCTATACTGAATCGCCAGTTCCTCCAGAGGAATGTAGTGGGAGACTGCGTCAAAAGCCTTCCCAAAGTCCAAGTACACAACGTCCACAGCCTTTCCCCCATGGGCAACTCCCATGGTCATAGAAAGAGATCGGGTTCATTAAGCAAGATCTCCCTGTCATAAACCCATGCTGGCTGGCTCTGATCCCTTGGCTACCCTGCAATTGTCCTGAGATCTCACTCCAGATGATCTTCTCCATGATCTTTCCTGGTACTGAAGTCAAGCTGACAGGCTTGTAGTTCCCTGGATCCTCCTTCTGGCCCCTGTTGTAGATAGGCATCATATCAGCCCCTTTCCAGTCATCTGGTACCTCCCCTGTTCACCAGGATTGTTGAACAGTGATGGAGAGAGGCTTGGTGAGCTCTCCTGCCAGCTCCCTAAGTTCTCTGGGGTGAATGCCATCCAGCCCCATAGACTGGTGGGTGTCTTAATGGGAGGAAACTTTTTCTCTCAATGGTTAGAGTTGGTTTAGTGCATGATTTTGCATCTTCCAAAACCTGCCTGCTACATCTTTAACTCCTGCCCTAGGAGTAGCTAATCCTTCATTCTTATTCTCTAATAGCCATGCCAGATAGGATATTTGCCACTAGTTCTGTGCTTATATGGTGAAAAATGATGGAGAGAGGCTTGGTGAGCTCTCCTGCCAGCTCCATAAGTACTCTTGGGTGAATGCTGGCTGGCACCATAGACTTATGAGTGTCTAGGTGCAGAAGCAGATCATTAACTACTTCTTCCTGGATTATGGGGGATTTGTACCATTCATCATCCTTCTCTTCAGGAGGCTGAACATCCTGGGAACAGTTAGTCTGTCCATTAAAGACAGAGGCAAAGACAGTATTAAGTGTCTCAGCCTTTTCCTCATCACTGGTTGCAATGTTGTCGTCGTTCCCCAAATCCAGCAAGGGATAGAGATTCTCCCTTGTTCTCTTTTTATTGTTGATGGCCCTGTAGAAACTGGTTTTGTTGTTCCTTTTGTTGTCAGTGGCCAAGTTGAGTTCCAGCTGGGCTTTTGCCTCCCTGATTTTCTCTCTGTATAATCACACTTCCAGTGAGGAAGTGAGGAAGGGCTTCCTAAGATCCTACCTCAATCATCAACCTCAACCTCTCCTGGTGCAGCTTCTGGCCCTGCCCTCTTCTCCTATCACTAGTTGCATGGGAAAAGAACCTGAGTCCCACCTGCCTACAACTTCCCTCCAGGCAGTTTGAGTGATAAAGTGTTGTTCCCCCCACCACCCTGAGTCTCCTCCATGTAAATCAACCCCAGCTCCCTTAGCCTCTCTTCATAAGACTTTCCCTCTAGACCCTTCACCAGCCTTGTTGCTCTCCTCAACACTCACGAGAACATGGTGAATTACTAAAATCCTTATTTCTAAGAATGACTTTAAAGATGCCAGTATGTATCCATACATGTTGGGCAGAGACTTGCCTTAGATGTGTGGGGTGCCACATGGTAAAGCACATGGGGATCCCTCAAGAACAAACTGGTGACACTAAACAAATGATACCTAGCATTTAAAAAACTACACACTAGCTGGGTTGCATGGTAGAGCTTGGAGACAGTGCTGAACAGAAACAGCCTTGCCTTTGTTTCTTCAGCCATCTCTGTTGGAGGTAGCTTCTGCATCCCTGTAGAGACACAGTGGGCTTGGATCAGCTCCTCTCTTGTAAAAATATTTGAGGAAGAGGTTGATGAGAGCATTCAAACCAATCTGCTTGGGCCTTATGCATTTATTTTATGCATTTTATGGAAGTAACCTTCCATCAGGGTCATGCTTTTCAGGTTTTCCATTCCTCTTCATCAGTGCCCACAGAAGGAGCGATTCCTCTTGCAGAAGGCATGCTTTCAAGCAAATGCCTATTTGTTGCCCTCTGTTCGTGCTCTGAACTGCACGATATTCTTGTCCTTCATCAGTACTGAGCATTATCTGACAAATGGACTAAAGTAGCTTTTTCTCCTCTAGGTCACTTAATGGACTTAAGGCAGAACTCTCTCATCTGGAGAAAAATCACCTCCTTAGCCATTAGCTGGGTCTTGTTTCCTGGTGCAGAAAAGGATTCAGGGTGGGCATGCATCTGCCTTTGTTCAGTCACAGTGATGACTGGCTCTCCAAAGAAAGTGTCTCCTCGTTCTTACTGTTCTATGAAAATGAGAGTCTTTGAGCTTACTTGGCAGTGAAATCCTATCCTTTTATGAAAAGTAGAATTCAGTCCCTGAAAATGTTAAGTACCAGTCCTGCAAAGAGATGTGTGAGCAGCCTGTGCCTGTTTGCTGAATCATATTGATCAGGAATAAGATTCTGTCTCCATAGACAGCTTTGAAGGTTCAAGGTCTCTGTTGTGGCAACATAAGCAGTTTGCTGAGAGCCTGTATATTAAAGGAAACTGGGAGATAAGGTGGGAAATCTTGTCTCTGGCCTCCCCCCTGACAGCATGGGAGGAAGGAATGTCGACTTGGGCATTTTTCAGCCTTAGCTATGAATAGCTTCAGTGGAGTTAATGATACATAACTAGAGTTTCTGTAGACAGCTAATCTTTTCTTCTGATCCTCCCAAGGCTCCCTGCCCATTTCCCCCCTCTTTATTAAAAAATGAACCTAGTCAAGGCAGAATTTTAATCTTTGGCAACCTGCAGGTTTCATAAAGAGCTGGTTGGACAGGAGCAATCAAAATTTCTCTATCTGGTGCCATTGTTCTGAATCATTGTGCTTCCCACTTGTGTGCTTGATAAGCACAGTGCAAGGAACAAAAAAAGCTTTGTTGATTGTCAAGGGGGGAAAACAAAAGCAGATTGTGTTCTGGTGGTATTTTAACAGAGATATTCTTAAAGAAATGTGCAAAAAGTTGACTGTGCTGCTTTTGGATAGGCATTTTCTAAATCAACTGAATACAGTGAGAACCACAAAAACATCAGAATATACGAGATAAAAGAGATCAGAAAGAATTCTTTCTGCCCAATCTGTCCAACTGTCTTTGGGGTCCATATTCATGCTGTAATTATGGCAATTAATGGACTTCACGTAATGATTTACAAAATGAGGGTGTCACTACGTACCTTTGGAAAGAACAGCTACTCGAATTCGTGTAGTTATATCTGCATGAACAACAAGAGCATGCCACAGTGGGCATTATATAATACATGCTATACAAATGATACGTGTCCCAGAAAGGCAAGTAATGACTACAGAGCTTTGCTTCAGTCAAATTTCAAAGGCCAGCAGCTGAAAAATGAGGAAATTTCTAGAGGAAGATTCCAAAATGGTTTATAACCCAATGCAGTGGTAGGAAACCAACACTGAAGAGCTTCAGGAGCTCTGCATATAGTAGTATCTGTATGGTGATGGGATACAGAGGATGCTGCTGGAAGTTTTTGCTGTATGTTGCTAGGTGCTTTTTGGCAAGAGCCCCTCGGTGAGGCATAGCGTATGATCAGGGCTCTGACACTCACTGCACTGAACTGCAGATAAAGAGGGGAAGGTTGAGATCAGATGAGCAATTCTAATGCAGCGATTTTCCAGAGACAGCAGCTTCCTCAAACTCAAGTTCTAAATCTGGTCTTCTCTCCTCTCCCCTCTTCTCCTTTTCTAAACAATGCTGGAGAAGAGTGTTAGGGGGAGAAAAAGAAATAGTTATTGACTTTGTAATGTGTTTAAGGAGAATTGGAAGAGAGTGTCATTAACCCAAGGGATAAATGTTATGTATGCAATCACTGCTATTCAAACCATTGTTCATCTGGAAAACCAATTTAACTTAAGCCTGTTTTAATTGGTTCTCTGTGTACATTTACTGAAATCAAGGATGGAGCAGAAATATTTATTTCTTCCCCGCCAGATGTTTGTTGTGCCTGTGTACCTCTTCTTTACTTTTTCCTTTTCAATACTTCTCGTGGCTCTGGTCTTGAAGAGAAACATCTGCCTGAGTCAGACTTTGTTTGTCCACTAAAGGGTAGAAGTTCTCACACCACAGCAACAGAGCTTGGAGTGCAGCTGAAGATGTCAATATGCAGTTCAAGAGTTCTCAAAATACCACATCACAAAAACACATGTATGGCATCTGCATGGGAAAAAAGGCTGTGATCTGTCTCAGCACAATGTGCCTGCATCTTTGCCAGAAGCTCTGGCTCTGTATAATATTCTAGAAAGGAAATAAGTAGAAAAGGACATCTACTATCCTGAGAAAATAGTAACATTTAACCTGTAGAGTAGCAAATTCTAGAAGCTATCCTATCTGTACCTTAAAATCCTTCCGAAAGCAAATCTATCCTTCAGCAGTCATCTTCCGTTTCCCTCTCCTTATACCTTTGCTTATGCTCCAGCATCCAGCAAGTAGGTAGGATCACAATGCAAACTCAGGCTAGAGTGGACCTCACTCTAGGAGGTCTCTAGTCCAGCCTCTTCTCAAAGCAGGTCAGATGGTCTATGTTTCTTGGAGCATCACCCGAACAGGTCTTGGAAACCTCTGCATTCCACACTGCTTTGGTAACCTGGGGTGCTAGAAGCTGGCTGTAATGCAAGGTTCCATACAGGAACAGAAAACTTATGGTTTCTGTATGTGGGTAGGTATGTCGAAGGGGGAGCAGTGAGTGGCAGTCCCAAAACTACGGATGTCTGTACAAGACTCAGACACAAGCTTGGGAATCTAAGCTACGTAAACCTAAAGGCAGAAATCTAAGCATCAGTGCTGCATCTATCAAATGAAAGATCACCTTCTCTTTGCTCTTTGGCTCTGGAAAAATTAGAAATTCCTTCAAAAACTTGCTACTTCTTTTTATTATCAACAAAAGCATGGAGTTTTACTGCAGGATGGTAAATAGATGCCACAAAGGGGCTGCATTTCAGCTGAAGCTCTAACTCAGGCTGGTTAACTGTACTTTGTTTGTTTATAGAGGAAGGAGCTTTGAGATGAACTGGTGTTGTAGGTATAGAGGATTCGTTTAGCATTTGGGACACTGCTGACTGTATTTCACCGTTAACCTTGAGCACCACCTCTTTGGTTGTGTATATATTAAGCCCTTCCAGCACCGACATGATTTTATTGAGGGAGTAACCTTTTGCTTGAGGTTGTACTGGGAAACCATGACATGTATATCAATGGATTTTTTTTCTCTGTGAGAAAAGACACTGCAGGAAAGTTCAATTTTGCTAGTTCTTAGGTGCAAAAGCAGCCCACGGACCGCTGCCTAAACCATTTTCCCTTTGTCAGCATATCAGAAGGTAAATGCTCACTGCAAAGTCTTAGCACAGCATGTATACAGAACTTCATGGCGTACCTGTCAGATGCTCTGGTTCATATTTAAGACTCTGAAATATCACAGCTATAAAAAATTTAAAAGTTCAGTACAGATTCAGTCACTCAATTCAAAGAGCAGTGTTCGTTAACTGTTTACCTGCCCTTTGTGAATGTACCCTCTGGGCTTAAAATGGGAACTGGCATCTTAACAATGAACAATGCACGAGCATTGCACTAATGAGCTGCTTGGCATACTCACCTCCATGCCACTCTGCACAAGTTCATTCACTTTCATGGTTAGAAAAAGCAGTGGCATTCAGGGAGGCAGCTCAGGCAGATGAAAGCCTCCGAGTTCATTGAACATGACAACGGCTCCCTTCCCTTCTCCTCACATCCACAAGCAAATACATACCAACCAGTGCAAAACGATGCATCTGCAGTTGCTGTACATTTCCATATTGATCCTTTTAGTTCTCCTTTCATTTCACACCACTTCCTATTGGCCAGAGGAGTGTGGACACAGACAGGAGGTCTTTGCCGTGGAAGATCTTACTTGTGCTGGGAGGCAAGATGCAGACATGTCTTTCCTGATTTCACAGTACAGATTTCAAGGCCTCTTCATGCAGTCCTGTCCAGTACTTATTTTATCCCCCTACTCACCTACAGAGCTGCTCTGAAGTCTTCCTGAGAAATGAAGCCAAATGCTGCCTAACAGTACTTTAAAAAGGTGTCGACCTGCTGCTGCCCCAGCTCTTTCCTATCCCAGAACTAGTTTCCATTTACTGGAAATTTTTAGCAGACAGTCACTGGATGGTGAGTACTTACCTGTTTCAGTGCTGCATTCACTTGGCTGGGAGATGCTATGGAATGTAAACTTTCCTAACGGTAGCTTCTCCAAGTCCTTTTCAGCCTTGTCAAGTTTCCTTATTAATAGCAGAGAAGTAATCTTGCTTCTTTCAATGGCAGTGACTCTCTAGGCAACTGCTGAATTGGTAAGAATACAGATGGTGCCTGCCATTTCTTTTTTCATCGCTACCCTGCATTCCTTATTTGACATGTGGAGCTGGTTTGATACCATAATGCAGCAGCTGGAGACGTGTTTCTTAGAGGTAAAAGCAGTTTTGCTAGCATTTTCCTTGGCAGCACTGAATGTTGCCCACCTGCAGGCAAGATTAATTTCTTTTCCCCTTCTGAGATAGCAGAGCTCATGACAGTGATCTGATTTGAATTATTTTGGCACGGTGCCTTTTCCTCTCTGCCACCATAAATTGATAGACCTAAGCATTCCCCTCCTTCTAAGGAGTGAAGAAAATGCAGGAAAGCATCTAGATAAATCTGTACATGGCATTTCAAGTGTTTAAATGGAAACACTACCCTTTGGGTTCTGTCTCTGGCAGATGACAATACTGGTATTAAATTCTACCTAATTAAACAAAATCAAAGCTCTTTATTACCATAACTAAATGGAGCTGGGTGCTGTAGAGGTGGGTGCTTTGTGGTTCAGGGTGATGATTCCTGACAGTCTCTGATGTGCTGCTAACTGCATGGGAGCAGCTGGGAAATGGACAGAAGCAAGAGGATCTCATGTCTGAAGTTCAGAAGCAAGCACACATTAGTCATGGGGAGAAGGGTTATTTCCTAACATCTCACAGCTAAATCAATATATTTAGTTGATCACATGCTGATAGTTTACTGGTTTCTGGGTTATTTCCACACAGCTATAAAGCATCACAGACCTATCAGTGTTGGAAGGGACTTCAAGAGATCATCTAGTCGACCCCCCCCCTACCTAGAGCACATTGCGCAGGACTGCATCCAGGCAGGATTTAAATGTCTCCAGTGGAGACTGCACAACCTCTCTGGGTAGTCTGTTCCAGTACTTAGTCACCCGCACAGTAAAGACTTTTTTCCTTATTTCTAAGTGAAACTTCCTGTGCTCCAGCTTGTGCCCAGTGCTCCTTGTCCTGTCACTGGGCACCACTGAAAGCATTCTGGCGACATCCTCCCTACAGCCACCCTTTCCAATACTTATAGACATTTTCTTCTCAAGGCTAAACAGTCCCAGCTCTCTCAACCTTTCCTGGTAAGAGAGATGCTCCAGGCCCCAGATCATCTTTGTTGTCCTCTGCTGGGTTCTGTCTAGCAGTTCCCTGACTCTCATAAACTGAGGAGCCCAGAATTGGCAAATGAGTTCCAGATGTGGCCTCACCAGGGCACAGTAGAGAGGCAGAGTTACTTCTTTAGACCTACTGGCCACGCACTTCCTAATGCACCCCAGAAGACCATTTGCCTTCTTGGCAACAAGGGCACACTGTGAATAATCACAGCTATTTAGGTTTCAGAGTCCTGGAACTCCCCTCTTTCTTGCTAACTTTCAAAGCACTCTGCTGGTCCAGTGGACAGCATGACTGATAGACCTAGATCTAGATCTAGAATAAAACAGTGTAAAAATACTGGCTGCTTACAGCCAGTGCAGAACAGGTTTGGTTTTATTACCTGAGCATGTGTAATGGTCTGTTTCCTAGCAAGAGGATACCTCCATTCTCAGTATGGATATACAGCTTCAGCCTTGGTCCATCACCTCTCTGAATCACTGTTTCTAATAGCGACACCCTGGAGCCCCAGACCGCTTGGACAGTGTCTTAAATCCAACCTAATGTAATTATGCTCTTGGAAAGCCTTAGCATCACTGAAGTAATGAATTGTATAGACAGGTAGGGCTACGGCACCTTTGCTAAAGCTTTAGATGATGATTCTAGGAAGAGCCATGCTCCACACCCTGCTGGATTGCTTACTGTCTCCATTTGTCAGACTTTATACTGAAGACTTGAGGTTGATTTTATTGTCTGTGCTCGTTACCGTAGTCTTTATTGGTAAACTTATAAGGTTAATCAGAGTTAGGAAAAGTTAGGAAGATTTTTCCAAGTAAGGCCATAACTCCTGTTTGACATTTAATTAAAGGTTTCTTCAGAGTTTTAACCCAGAATACACAGAAGAAGTGCGTATCCAGGTAAAGGCAGTGTGCAAGGACTTGCACCTGCCTTTATAAACACAGTTGTTGATGGGCTGTCTGCTGTCCTGCATGCAGGCAGAAACTCCACTTTGCTACATGCATTTCACATTAACACTTTGCAGATCTGTTTCCAACTGTAAATATCAGCAAACTTAGCTTTTTGAATGTGTGGTGAAGCAGAGCAGGGCGGAGGGTGGGGAACACTTTATTCTCCAGCTGCAGCTCTGTTGGATGTTTTCTTGACTTGTTTAGTTATAATGGCTTATTAAGGCTGGCTAGATAACAAACAAAGTAGGCATTTCTTTGTGCAGATCACTTGGACCTTTGAGTTACAAGATCAGCTGTTCTCACAGACCCAAGAGAGCATTTTTGGTTCTACAGTTAGCAAACCAAATCCACAGGACATGACTTTGGCTGCATGGCCAAGCCCAGAGAGTTGTGTTGGACAGAGATAAGTCAAGTTGGCTGCAGATCACAAGCTGTTCCCCAGAGCTCAGTATTGGGGTCAGACTTGTTAAACATCTTTAGCAATGATCTGGATGAGGGGATTGAGTGTCTCCTCAGGAAGTTTGTAGATGACACCAAATTGGGTACAGGTGAACCCACAGGAGGGTAGGAAAGCTCTGCAGAGGAGCCTGGACAGGCAGGATCAACGACCTGAGGTCACAGTATCACAGTCTCACAGTAATGATGAGGCTGGAAAAGACCTTAAAGGTCATCCAGTCCAACCTAAAACCAACCAAGTAACCCTAACATCTGACATCTAGATCATGCCACTCAGCACTTCATCCAGCCTAATCTTAAATACTCTCTGGGAGACAGTGACCCAACCACATCTGTGGGCAACCTGTTCCAAAATCTGATCACTCTTTCAGTGAAAAACGTTTTCCTAATGTCAAATCTAAGGTCAATCCTATGAGTTTTAACAAGACCAAGTCCTGGGTCCTGTGCTCAGTCACAACAATCCCTTGTAATGGCTTGGGAAAGAGTGGCTGGAGAAGTGCTCAGCAGAAGAGTACCAGGGGGTACTGACTGACAGACAGCTTGTATCAGAAATATTGTGGCCATCAGGACTAGAGAGGTGATCGCCCCCAGTACTCTTTACTTGTGAGGCTTTATCTTGAGTAATTTGTTCAGATTTTGGGCACCTCAATACAAGAAGGATGCTGGAGTGCTGGAACATGTCCAAAGGAGGGCTACTAGGCTCATGAATGGCTCGGAGGACAGATCTTATG
This sequence comes from Upupa epops, assembly GCA_013397515.1. Classification (NCBI taxonomy): domain Eukaryota; kingdom Metazoa; phylum Chordata; class Aves; order Bucerotiformes; family Upupidae; genus Upupa; species Upupa epops. Next base: position 578,972 of record VZRI01013377.1, read on the forward strand.
AGGAGTGACTGAGAGAACTGGGGTTGTTTAGTTTGGAGAAGAGGCTGACAGGAGATCTCACCTCCCTTTACAAGTACCTGAAAGGAGACTGAAGAGAAGTGGAGATCTACCTCTGTTCCCAACTGTCTAGCAATAGGACAAGAGGAAATGGCCTCAAATTGTTCCAGGGGAGGGTTAGGTTGGACATTAGGAGCAATCTCTTCCCTGACTGAGTGGTCAGAGGTTGGAACACACTGCCCAGGGAAGCAGTGGAGTCACCATCACTGGAGGTGGTAAACATGTAGATACTGCATGTAGAAACATGGTTTAGTGGGCATGCTGGTGGTACACAGATGGTTGGACTTGATTTGCTTGGAGGTCTCTTCCAACCACCATGATTCCACGATTCTATTTCATAATTAACACTTGATTTTCCAGCTCTTTTTTTTAACTGATGTTCCCTAAACTTTTCCATGTTTGGGTAAACAACAAATACCATCCTATCGTATCTGTCCTCACTTTGTCAAGGTATTTCCATTCATGGCCGTTGTCTTTCAGCGTAATAATGGAATGCTGCTGGCTACCTGAATGTTTGGTACTGAGAGTTTCCCCTTGTTGCAGTAACATATTCTTTGATGTTGTTAGATTCACCTGGACATCACGTCTCTTTTAAATTCATGTAAACCCAAAATATCCAGATTTGGTCTTCACATTAGTGCTTCAAGCATCATTTTATTAACAATTAATATGAGCTTCTTCAGTTGCAGATACAGGAGAGACATGGAGAACAGAGCTATGGGATGGATTCCTTTTGATTCTGTTTCTGGACTTCAGCAGAAACGGGGTTAGGACAGCTTCAGGATTTGTCCAATCCCCGGTATCTTGGTGTAGATTTACGGGCTGTGGTGAATCCTCACTCCTGGCTGCAGCCCCACCGCGCTGGGCTGTACAGGAGCCACACGAGCAGTGTGGTCTGTCTGTGCAACATGACAGAGGAGGAGGATACAACACTTCTGCAACCATTACGTGTACACAAGGGGAGGTTATTATAGGAGCTTTCCAAAGGCACTGTTGAAAAGCTAAGCCTTTTTAGCTGTTTAAGAGACCTGGCAGTATCCTCTTGATGAGAAGATAGAAGCTAGGCAGGTCCACAGGTTTTGTGTGATGGGGCAGATTGATGCTGATAGGGGAATGACCGTGACCTGGCATTGCTTCAGCCTGGTGCCAAACATAGGCTCAGACAGGTGCTGCACCAATATCATCGATGCTATTGATCTGTTTGTCTCCCAGCTGTTCTCTGGCTGTGCTGTAGTGTAAATTCTTCTGGAGAGGCTTCAAGCAAGGAAATATTTAATTCACAGGCAGTAATGGAACTCAGTTCATGGTTTTTTGGAGGGCTGGAATGGAAAAAAGGTCTGGAAAGTATTATTAATGTATATCTACTGTTGCCATGTTGCACATGTACATTAATCAGGAGTCTAGAGAAAGGCTGATGGAGAAACTAGAGAGTTACCATGTAGGACAGTTGCTAAATCACTTTCCCTATTAACTAGTGGCATTTGAGTTAAAATAATGAGAGACATGTCTGCTGCAATGCAGTGTGCATTTATTCTTGGAGACTGCTTTTTTCAGCTTATGTACTGTCTCACCAACATCCTTAGCCACTATTACAGCTGATTAAGGATGTCTTTCATTAGAGGGAAACTATTATGGACAGGCTTTTTTGATCTACTTTGAAACTTTTCTATTTCTGATCATCTTCTGTCCCTCCCTTCTCCTCCTTCTCATCTTTTCTGAGAAACGATAAGCAAGGCAAGAGATAATGCATTCACAGCCTTTGATCAACCGCTGTACATATGGCATGTGATGAAAATCAGACAAAAAGCAAAGTGATATTCCTGATAAAACAGGTACTTCTACATTAATAATTTGCCATCATCTAAATGGCCATAAAAATCTCAGCTAGAATGAAATAAGCCTAATGCCTTTTGTACAACAGGCAGGTTTTAAACTACAAAGCTACACCTCTTGTCTGATACAATCTGTATTTTAATGGAACTTGCTCTAAAAGAGATGGTCTCTGGATTTCTACGGATGGGGTATTCATCTGCTTGCTTTAGGCTTATCTGACCCTGCCTGTGCTGTACGTCGCTTTCCGTAAGGAGTTTTCAGTAATATTACCAGTGCAAAGCACTTGGTTCCTATTGAACAAGCAGACGTGTGTTCTGGATAGACCCATGGACCTACTGGATGGGGAATGGGAGCTCTGCCCCTGTTGGGGATGTTCTTTCTGAAACTAAATTACAGTGTTTGGTTTTCTCTGCAGATGTCTCACTTTATACAAAGAAAATCAAAGGTAAATTTGGGGAATATTTCACTTCTGTTTGCACAAGTGACCATGATCCTTGGAATTTCTCAAAGCAATCAACTTAAGTAGCAGGAATGCCTGGAAAAGCAAAGTGAAGCTGCTTTCTAGGGGTTTGGCATTGCCCAGTTTCTGGTGTGACAATATGCAGAGGGCAAGGCTTGTTTGTGGCTCTATCCATTTACGTTAACCAGTCACAGAAGAGTTGTGTATCGTTGGGAAGTAGCAGAGACCAGAGTCAGAATGGAAAGCATATTATTAAAGGACTGTGCAGGCCAATTATGTCTTGGTAATATTAATAAAGAACATGTAATCCAGCTTAGAAATCCCTTTAAAATATTCAACCTACTGCAAAGACAGCACCCAAACACCATGTGAGAAAGGGGAGGCAGTGAGAGCTATGTCTCTTTTCTCATAGGTATGCAATTCTCAGTAGCTGTGGGCTATGTATGGTTTGCAGTTTGCCTACTCAATTTACTACTGTCCAACCTTCTGAATTCTAACACACTGCATCCTAGTACACTTGAGCATATCTTCCTCTGAGTGTTATTTCCTTTCATCCAGGTTCAAGGAAAATGAAGTTTAGCAGTGTGTCAACGGATTGCCTGGACTGAGAAAAAATGGGAGGTGGAAAAACCCAAGGTTTCCCTAGACATGAGGTCTTGACTGAAGCAGCTTCTACCTTGCAGGAGGCAGCGTCTTAGGCCAAATACCTTAAAAAGCACTTCAGTTAGAGAGGCAATGCCCTGTGGAGTCAATATCAAGGTTAATTTTCCTTTTTCTACATCACCAAAACAAATAATCTCCATTTAAAAATGAAGTTTAAAAAGCAAGAAGTTTCTGCTCATTTACGTGGTTTCACTCTTCACTGTTGTACTTACAGCCTACGGGCAGCTGTTCCTATAGCACATGTTCCCAGTTATTTCAGCGTCTCTTATAGCTTTGTCCCAATATCAAGGGGGTGGTTGTACACTAAGCAGCCTGAACTGCTCACCACAATTATTTTCAGAATAGTATTCAGTAGTACCAAGGCATAACAGGTTTTCTGTTTGGAAGAAGAAAGCTTTTTACCCTGGGAACTAAAGCCACGGTATTGCACAAGTGCCCCGTTTCTTAACTATGACAGAGCTGAGCATGTAAGGAATACAAGGGCATCGAATTGCTTGTCAAGGACAGGATCTGTTCAGAGCGTTTCTCACACATAAATACTACTCCTACTACCCACCTGAAAGAGCAGGGTGATTACGAAATGTGGACCACTAGAAATCAAAGCAAGGTTTATGGATTTCGGGGGATTATGGTATTAGAAAGGTGCCTTAGTGAACCGGCTCTGAGCTCAGCATGTGTATTACCTTTACGCACAGAGAGAAACAACGCGATGCAAAGGGTGTTTTAGTGATGACCAGAATGTGTTTCTCAGCGGAATTCTTTGGGAATGTTCTCAATTCTGCAGCTCTTCAATGCTTTCTTTATATTCTTTCCCCCTCCTCTTACAACACATTTCAGCATTGCAGGCTCTTATGAGATAGGAACTTTGCAAAGGGCGTTATAAACACAGCGATGGAAAGGTAAAGACCTCTGATAATATAGGGCTTTGTGTCAGTCTGTGACACAAGGCCAATGAGCAGCTCACAGATGAACATTCAGTCTGTACTAGGGTGTGAATAAGGCACCTAAAACAAATGCTACAGCCTAGAAATTTTCAGCAACAGTTACGTGTCCTGGCACTGATTTACCTCAGTTGTTCTTTGCTTTCTGTGAGCACTCCCTGCATGGCATGGCATATCCCAGCCTTTCCTTAACAGTGAGAAGGACCACAGATTTAAAGCAAACAAAAAAAGACAAAATCGAAGGAGGACACTTCATCTGCAGTCAGTTCAAATCACAATGCATCTCATAGAGCTTGAGGTACCATCTTGTGCTCCACAATGTCATTCAAACTTCACCATATTCATAGAATCATAGAATCATTAGGGATCGGAAGGGACCTCGAAAGATCATCCAGTCCAATTCCCCCGCCACAGCAGGATCACCTAGAC
>VZRI01013377.1:583703-664961 GCA_013397515.1 Upupa epops
CATAGGCTTGTTATAAATTAGCTACAATTATATTCAACTCTTTACTTGGATATTTACCCTTCTAGTTGCTAACCATCCGTTGTGGGTTTGAACACAACCACCTTATCTGCTCAGTGACTGATTATTAAGGGATCTGCAAAAAATCCAAGTGGTGGGGATGACTTGAACAGAACTTTGGTAGAACTGTTAATGCTGGGGCCAGTGCCTCCATCTAAATATCCACTTACGTACTCTAATTGTGCCTTATTTTGCTGCAGAGACCCTTGTCAAACACAAGGATTTCTGACTGGAGATCAATACCAGTATGACTCAGTCTACTTTCCTGATCTAGGTGATCTAGGTGGTCGCACCAAAGGTGTGCTGGCGGCCTGTAAGTGGCATGTGGCTGACCATTTTGCAGAGTTCTCATATATCTCTTTGAATTGCTTGGATGTTGGATGGGAAGGTTCTGTACTGTCTGTGGAAATTCCTGCAAGTGTCTCATTCTAGATACAAACCCTAATCTGTTTCTGAAAAGAGCTCACAAAAAGCCTTCACAGGAGTTATGGTTGGAAACTCAAGATAAATGAACAAATAAATAAGGTCTATTTGGGCTTTCAGACTGGAAAAAAAAAGCTTTGCAATTAAATATTTAATGTTTGCTATAGTTTCATCATTTTCTTTTTCTCTTTGTTTACAGGAATGGAGCAGGTAGCATTTCATTCCTCCTGTCAGCGGGAATAATGTTTGCTGACTGAACTCCTTCTCTTTAAGGATCGCTATGCTCCAGGTATACTCATGGGCACTGTTATAAAGTCCAAAAATACATTTCAAACCATAATACTGTTGGAAAATTTAAAACTATAAGCAGCTCTAAAAAGCTGGAGAGGTAAAAATCGGCCAAGTGTATTTCAAACTGCTATGGAAATGTTTGGCAAAATAATAAAGGGAGAAGGTATAAAGGGGGATTAATTACTACTGTTTATTCATAATTTTATAGAAATATTTTGGTTTATTATTAAACCAGATGGGAGGTTTTAATTAAACTTTTAATTTTAGATGCTGTTCTTCAAAAAGATGTGAAATGTTTCCTGCATTTGGCTTCAGAATTTAAAACCCACGCATAGTAGGTGATCCCCGGAGTGATTGATGCTACCTGTTTTAGGATGCATTGAGTCTGTCTTGAGACATGCCTATATATTAGAAGCAGAGTAGCCTAGAAAACTAATGCAGCCAAGACAGATGTGCTTTAGAGAGCTCAAGTTAGAATCTGTTTTTCACCTTACTTTCTTTTTGAAGTTTGCAGTGGACAACCTGTGCATTGGCAGCTAACAGAATCACTGTCATGATCTGTCCCAATGTATCATAGTGTCACAGTCTCACAGTGATGATGAGGCTGGAAAAGACCTTAAAGATCATCCAGTCCAACCTAAAACCAACCAAGGAAACCTAACATCTGACATCTAGCTCATGCCACTCAGCACTTCATCCAGCCTAACCTTGAACACCTCCAGAGACGGCGACTCAACCACCTCCATGGGCAGCCCGTTCCAAAACCGGATCACTCTGTCAGTGAAAAACCTTTTCCTAATGTCAAGTCTAAACTAGACTTGTTACTAGACTGCAAGTTCTTCCAGAATGAAGCATTTGTGTTGCTGTTAAAGCACTGAGCAGAGTAGGACCATGATTATAGCTAGGCAGAATGCAAGCCACTGGTGCACAAACATGAATAGTTATCATTTTGTGCTGTGATGCACACCGTTCTTATATATCATGGAGCTGCTGTTCGATCCATAGTATTATCATTCCATTTGGAAAAGACCTTTAAGATCATTGATTCCAAACGCTAACCTAACTGTGTGTCAAGCTCATAGCTAAACCCTGTCCCTGAGCTCCAGATCAATTTTTAAACACATCCAGGCATGGTCATTCAACCCCCTTCCTGGGCAGGCTGTTCCAAGGCTAATGACCCTTTCAGTGAAGAAGTTGTCCCAATGTCTAACCTAAACTTACCCTGAATCAACTTGAGGATATTTCCTCTTGTGTTATCACTTCTTACTTGGAATCATAAAATCACAGAATCATCAGGGATCAGAAGGGACCTTGAAAGATCATCTGGTCCAANGGGACACTCCACCCTAGAGCAGGCTGGCCAGAGCCTCATCCTGCCCGGTCTTAAACACCTCCAGGTACGGGGCTCCAAACACCTCCCTGGGCAACCCATTCCAGGCTCTCCCCACTGTCATGGGAAAGAACTTCCTCCTCACATCCAGTCTCAATCTCCCCATCTCCAGATTTGCTCCATTCCCCCTTGTCCTGTCGCTACCTGAGATCCTAAAAAGCCCCTTCCCAGCTCTCTTGTAGCCCCCTTCAGATACTGGATGGCCACAGTAAGGTCACCTCGGAGCCTCCTCTTCTCCAGACTGAACAGCCCCAGCTCTCTCAGTCTGGCTTCCTGGGGGCCCAGAACTGAACACAATACTCCAGGTGAGGTCTAACCAGTGCTGAATACAGGGGGAGGAGAACCTCCCTCTCCCTGCTGGCCACACCATTCCTGATACAGGCCAGGATGCCATTAGCCCTCTTGGCCGCCTGGACTCATTGTTGACTCATGCTAAGTTTGCTGTCCACCAGTCCCCCCAAGTCTCTTTCCACCTGGGTACTCTGCAAGATCTCCATTCCCAGCCTAGAGTTCTGCCTGGGGTTGTTATAACCAAGATGCAGAACCCGACACTTAGACAACTACATAGGTTCATGGCCTTCAACAGAGCGACATAGACACGAACCTTTTTATGCTGTGGTACAGCACAGCTCAGTGTCCTAGGTCAAACCCTCAGCAGGCACAAACAGATGACGTTCCGTGGACTCGTGTGAAGGGACGTGTCAGTGAGCATCAGGAATGTGAAAGAGAAGTATTGCAAGAGCCGTGAGATAGTCTAATACTCTCTGATTGTCCCCAGAGAGGTACATTCTGGAAGCACCTCGGGAACAGCAATTACAGCATGGATAAAGAAACCACCTCATTTTGGATTCATGGGGTCAGCAAACAGAAACTGCCTGCCTTATACTTTCCCCATTTGAAAACCACTTACTTTAACAAAGGAGGGAGAGAGCATCCCTGAAAGCGGGATGTGCTGCCTCACGTGTAAAAGCTTTTAGAAGGGAATATTTTTGGATGCTTAAGTAAACAACAGTGCAGAGTTAATTCTGCAAATGGGGTTAGCCAGAAGTTTGAAGAGCTGAGGTGAAACCTGAAGTGAAGCAGAATATTTACAGCTTCCCTCTGTCTTAATCCTAATGCTGCAGCACGAACACATTTTCATAATCTCTCTGCTTGTGAGTCATCCTGGCATCCTTTGCCACACAAACTCACACTGGGCTATGGAATTATTTTTAGAACATAGAGACTTTGTCATCATTGCCATGCGGAGTGATCAGGTGATGCAAGTGGATCCCTATTGCTTTCCTGAACTTGTGACAATGAGGAACAAGTTCCTAGCAGTGATTATTCATGAGCTTTGCCATAATCAGGATATGTATATGTAGATACAGAGCTGCTGGGAACGGTTTCAATTAGAGCTTTGTGTGCTTGGGACTAGTGATGCCTCCTTCAGGCTTTACAAGCCTGTGAAAATAATCTTCCAAATACGGTATACTAGAGCTGAAAAGCCTGGGGGACTTCCCGAAGGAAGAATATGGCAAAGGGAGAGAAATCTGCAGGATATAATGCTTTCTTCCACCCCCAAACTGTGCCTGACTAAAAGTATTTGGGATTACCAGGCCCTGCACGATGGGCTGTGGAAACCTTTACCTCTGGATCACTTGTGATATGAATTCAGTATCACGTCCCAGCTGTTTAGTGGTCTGTGTGAAGTGAATGTAACCTTCTGCAGCCAACTGAAATGGCACATTTGCAGGGGTAGCAGGATCTCCTGTAGTGCTGGGATTGAACTGACTCCCCTCAGTTCATGGTTGATGCTCTTGTGCATGTTTTCTGCTTTTACTTGAGGCTGACCATTATCATAGAGGCGGTGTGGACTGGATGATTGGGTAGTGTGCCAGATCATGAATTGGCTGCAGCATAGAAGCCAGAGAGTAGTATCACACAGTATCACATTAATGCTGAGGCTGAAAAAGACCTTAAAGATCATCCAGTCCAACCTAAAGTGATCACTGACAGGTGAGTAGTTCCCTGGACCCTCCTTCCAGCCCTTCTTGTAAATAAGCATCACAATATCTAACCCCTAGCTGACTGGGACCTCCCTGGTTAGACAGGATTGTTGGTAAATGATGGGGAGTGGTTTGGTGAACACTTCCACCAGTTCCCTGAGAACACTTGCATGGATCCCATCTGGCCCCATAGACATGAAAGAATAGAACTGTGGCTGTTTCACACACAGCAGGTATAGAATCATAGAATCCTCAGGGATCAGTAGCCATCCTCTGCACCGTCTAAATAAGGAGAGAGTTAGCTGTAGCACCCAGTTTTGTCTTGGTTATTAGACAGATGAGGCAGTGGGGGTTTAGCAAGGTCGGTCCACCCAGGCTCAGACCAAAACATTGTGTCCACGCTAAGAAATGCACCCAACAGCCTTTCTTCCCATGCCTTGCCTTTCAGCTGTCCCTTTGCACAGTCAGCTTACTGAGACAAAAGCTGTGGCTGGTTTTCCAGTATGGAAAACAAGGAACAAAGGTAACTGAGGCACCTGTGTAGCTGTTTTCTCTGCTTATGCAACACTGGCCCGGTTATGTTAGGTTTTAAAGCAATAGCATTAAGAAATGCCAACTCTTTGCACTGAGGCCATCTCTGACAAAGCCTCAAGTTGGATTTGTGCAGTGACATAGAATTATTTTCGCCTATAGATTTGTTATTCATTGTAACTTGTCGATTGATGAAACTGGGCCTTTGAGTGTCAGAGAACTACGGTTTGATTATGAAAAATGTAAAAGGACCTCTCACCACCTCCCCTTCATTCTGCATAGTGTAAGAAATAACCCCAGGAAATATGGGTGTGAGGGGAGGAAAAGCCAAGTCCCAGAGAGCATTTCCAGTCAGGGCTATTCTCAGTGATGAATATTGCCCTATACTCCTTGCAAGCACTGAAAACTTGTCATGCAAGGACTTGCAGCTTGAGCAGGGAGTAAATGAAAGCAATTGATTGACTACACCTAGATAAAAAATAAGAAATCAAAAGCACTCCATAAAATCACAAGTCCATAAACTCCACTACAGTGGAACTACACTGTAATGGAAGGTAAAACTCCACAGGACTTCTCATATGTTTTCTCCTTATTTAGTGCAGTGCTTGGGTTCTACACTGCTCCTGATAAATGAAAGTCATCATAGTGCTGTCATTGACGGCGCCTTGGTAAGGACTTTCCAGAGGCGTAAGCTTAGGGCTTACTGCATAAACATGCATTTGATATAGAGAGCCCCAGACTACACCAGTATGTTGCTGAAGATGTTTCTAGGATGTCCTACCAATATTTCTGCCGCATACATCACAGTGCTTGACATGCTAACTCGTTATGCTGTATCTTCCCCAATGCCACTGGGAAATGTAGATGCATTTATCCTCTCACATATTTAAGAGTAAAAAACTGACACCTGGATGTCTGTGAACATTAATTAATGATCGCAATCAGTGATATTATTTTCTTATGCAATGAAGAAATTAAAACTAAACCAAGTGAGTGGCCAAAACCACAAAGTTTGGACCCAGTTCTATAATTTCTAGGGCTTCATTTGGGGTTTGTTTTTTTTTTAGCTTGAAGCCATCTCTGCTGATAGGATTATTGAGTATAAAACATTGCTTCATCATGAAGCCAAGAGTGTCCACCTAGAGAAAGGATATAGAGTATTCCAGTATTTTTCACTTTGAGGTTTTGCTCTGCTGTGTGAAACCAAGGGATTTTCATCTCAATGAATATTTTGAGATCTGCCAATTTCTAAATTTCCCAATTATGCCCAACATTTTCTGACTTAAATTGTGTATTTTCTTTAAATAAAGAAAACCCTATGCCTCATAAATATTTCATTGGAAAAATGAAAACTTGAGCTTGTCTTACAGATGGGTTTAAGAAAAAAAAATGCTAGAAAGAAGTTGAATTTCAGAAGGAAAACCACTGAGGAAATTCAGAGTAAGCTGGCCGACTTTCAGGTAAAAAAAGAAATACGCTGTATACACATTTGTATGCTGGGAGAGTTTGTACAATCCTCACACTTATATAGGCGAATAAACATGAGAAGCTGTCGATGTTAATGTGGTGAGCTGTTGAAAGCACACATATACACTGTAGCCCAACAGAGTGTTGAAATCCATATGCATAGTGTTATTTTTCTATTTGCTAATTTGCAAATCACATTGTCACCACTCTTGTATAAATAGGTGTGTGTGCCGAGGCTCCGCTATCGGATGTTGTGTTTTGAACTGTGCTTGCGTTATGATGTTAAGCAGTAAAAAATAAGTTTTAGCTGTTTAAATTCAAATGCACAGACAAAAATTCTGCAGCTGTCTGAAACTGTTGCTCTTTCTCAACGCATTAACGTTGCTGGTAATGGGATGCACTTTGTGAAATTTCAACTCTCTGAGTCAAGGGGTTAACGTTTAATCAATAGTTCTCAATGCTGTGGGCTCTTCTGGGAAATAGTAGGTTGTGCTATACGTTATGCACCATGAAGCAAGAGTTAGAGCCTGGTAGAAAAATAAGCGTGTTGCAGAGGTGTCATTGACAGTGTACTACTCATACATTTTGTATGTTTCATTATTTTCCATAAAGTCCACATCAGATTGCCACGGTCTTTTCCATTAGTGTCTAAAAATGTCATCTACCAGATTGCTGTTGTGTCCTCAAATGGTTTTTCATGCTCTTCTGAAAACCCGTGCCTGGTTCCCATTGGAAGTTACTAAAGCGTGTTAATAAATGGGAGTGTAATGAACTGCTGCTCGTCTTTTTCACTGGGAGCACGGGTATTGAGGTTGCTCCCTCACGTAACTGGCAAAACTGTGTGCCAATCAAATGTAAACATTGATTAGTACAAAACCCCTTGATCTAAATATTCCAAACCCTTGAAACACACAAAATCCAGTGCCATAAATTGGCAGATTTTAAAACCGGAAAGCACAGCTGGGATTACTTAATGCAGGAAGAGTGAGAAGTGACAGTGGTAAGATAATCCTTACTATTAAGAAACAACTAGTCTGTTGGCTCAGTTGGGTACCAAAGGGCCATTCCTGAGACTCGTCATGCAGTCTTGGCTCCACAGATGAGAACAAGGCCACGCAAGCCTAAATGTGACCTGCCTGAAGATCAGACAACATCTGGACTGGATTGATCTCACAGGTACATGTCGTAGGGCAGACTTCAGAGACTCATTAAGGCATTCCTGCTTCTGCATGCCCTGCTGAACAAGACAAGGCCATGGCAGGGAGTTCTGAAGGAAGAAATTGCAACACGAGCTGTGAAAGAGCAGATCTTGCTTAAAAATACCTTATTCAGCTAAAAGGTCATAGTAACGTGTATCCTAGAATCATCAGGGATAGGAAGGGACCTCGAAAGATCATCGAGTCCAATCCCCCTTCCACAGCAGGACACCCCCTGTGTGTGAAAGAGATTAATCCCTCTGCGCTGCTTTGCAGGACTGATTTGCATGTTTTGCATGCAATTGTGATGTTTTCAGACCTCGGTGTGCTCACAGGAGTCAAGAGGAGACTTCCTCATTGCCTTGTCTTAGTCTTTGTGGGAGGGGTATACCTGAGAGTCTTCATGCACTGTGAAGGCAGTGACTATGGTGGACAGCAAATCGAGCTTACAGGCAGTTCTATCTTCTGAGATGATAATGGCACGGTATTGTTGTCCAGGAGAAGTTTTATTTCAGCAATTAGTTGGGAGGCAGTTATACAAGAGTAATGACGAGACAGATGCATAAGGTGGAATCCTATGTATTTTTAGGATCTATACTCAAAGTTTTTCTTTCTCACAGCTGTGTTTCAAGTGGAAAAGATCCCATCAGCAGCTCCATATCTGTTCCTTTTCATGTTTTACCCTGGGGTTTTGTAGGTAAAATGGTAATGCAGTGTGTTATCTTTAATTACAATCATGCTTACTCACCCCCTCACAGTCTTGGAAGAACAGTCAGCTAGAAGAGAGAACACATCAGTATATTTGCTGCAATTTTCGTACAGCAAAAAGCAAGGACAACAAGCAATGTAGAAGTTTACAGGGAGGTGTTATGTGGCAGCTGGTTTAGTGTACATGTTAGTAAAACTAGCCATCTAACTTGAGGGCATCATTATTTTGCCACACAGCTTAAAGGTGACCAGTCCCTATAGATCACTCATACACTACTTGTGCACATGGATTTTTTACAGTTTGAGGGAAATTTATAGAGTAGTTCTCCAATAAATAACTTAATTACTGAAATGTAAAGGCTGCAAATCTGTTGCAGCATAGCAGTTCCATTCCAAAATGAAGCTCTATCTTCCTTACAAGTGCAATAGATGTCCAAAAAATGTATGAGTAGGAGTCCCAGCAATGAGCTGCTATGAATACAGAGTATTTCTTGTTTGCAATTCCTTAATTTCTCACCATATCCTTTACCTTCTTTCATTCTGCAGGTGGGAGAAGAGGAATGCAAACAGACAGTGTTGCAAAGAGAATGCAAACAGAGAAGTGTTTCTATCCCAGAACTGTTACATGCATATTGTGACAGTGTTCTCCTCAGTCAGGGAGCATAAGACTCAAAAAGCATAAACCAAACCAGAATGCACGTGGGATGACTTGACAGAGCTCTGTATGGCACACAAACCAGCTTAGAAGTAAGGACAAAACAGCCACTTTTGGACAGCACTGATGTTCTCACCTCCACAGAGCCCTGCTTCAAACAAGAGCTTATAAACGTTCCCGCCTTCCTCACTGTTTTAATACCAGCATCACTAAGGATAAACTCATTTATTTCAGTTAGCGACAGATGCCTGGTTGCCTGCCGGATCAGGTCTTATTCATAGGCAGTGGCCAATGGCTGCAAATGCTTTGTCTCTGTGAAAGGCTTTCATTTGTGGATGCTTAAGTGCGTAGCTTAAAATTCATGGAGTAAAAACCAACGGTTTACTCTACTGAGTTCATACTAAACTGTTTCCCAAACATTAAGTGTTTGGGAAATATCACAGACATATTTGACAAGTCAGAGAGTGGGCTCTGTGCAGCTAGCTCAGCAACTCTTCATGCCAAGGCAAAGCCATGGTCTTGTTGTGTCTTAATGTGTCTGGCAAAGCCCACTGTCCGAGCTCTCTGACTTCGATGATGTAGAACTGGGATGTTAAATGCTAATGTCCCATTGCTTCTCTATGACCATTAAAAATCTCACTAAACTTTACCTGATATTTCTCCAACCTCGTGGCCACCTTTCTCCTTGGTGTTGCTGTTTGTACAGAGAGCATTGCTTCTTACTCTGAGTACAGAGGACTCAATCGTCAGAATATGACTCACATGGCACAAACCGAGGAGAAGAACTGGCCCTGTTCAACAAAAAAGAGGTTTGCCATCTGAGCACTGTATCCAGCACTAGTGACAACCTATTGGTATTGCTTTCTGAATAGACTAAGACAAAGCAAAACAAGCAAATTCATGCGATAAAATTCACTGCAAGGTAGTCATTTACTTCAGCTGCTGACTATGTTCAACTGAATTTAAATATCTTAATATTCAATTATCTACATTCGTCTTACTGAGACACGCATAAAGGAGCATCTTCAAAGAAATTAGCTTTGAACATTATTTACAGGCAAGGTGACAGCTGTCTAATTCATTCTCTTGTGCCAAGGGAGAACAGCAAAGCGATGTGAAAAGGTTTTGAACTGCATTATTTAATTCATATAATAAATTTGAAGTAGAGTCGTGCAGGAGGGTTCTTGGTGGTTCTGCAGATGGTTTGATTCCATGTTCGCATATGTACCGCTGGACCACCTGAATAATTTTTGTTCTCCTGAAAAAACCATACCACAGCAGTGTGTATTCCTCCCCTGTGTGTGCATACGCCGAATCAAACGCTCTCAAAAGCACAGTGCTCTTTTGAAGGTCTGGAGGAATATTGATAGACATGTTTTCAGCACTGATTTTGTGCTCAGCACTGAGCATTGTTCTGGACTTACCACACTGCTTATTGACCACAGCAAAACAATGGTGCAGGTGGGAAGACACAAAGACCTCTTGAGGTTCTGTCCGGTCATGATGCTACACAAATTGTGTTGAATGTTCAGCCTGAGCAGTTCTGTGAAATGTTCTCTGTAGTGAAAAAGACCACTTTTGCCTTCGATTCTCAACATAAAACAGAGTCAATAGTGCTGCTCTCTGCAATTACTGTAATGCTTTTAGCACCAAGCTGTGCAATGCTGCTCTTTCGTTAAAATACTCGTGATCATAAGGAAGAACAGATATACTCCCGACCTTACCCAGCTTAGCATTTTGGAGAGAAGAATTCAGACTTTGACATCAAATAGCTGGTGTGTCAATCCAGAGCGGAGGAAGTGGAAAGGGGACTGAAAAGCTGAGATGTAAAAAGGTTAAAAGCTGTATTTCAGCAGTAGGCTTAGCAGAAACGGATTGCTCTGATGTAGATTAAGCTGTACACTGACCTTTCAAAGAATGAGCATTTTTCTCAACTGTCACTGTATCAATGCACAAAACAAGCAATATCATTAGGGAAGGCACCCAGGCTGGCAGGCTTTGAAGGCGTTATGTCAACGAGTCATGACCCATCCATTCGGCAAATAAAGTGAAGGTTAAAGCTTGTATGTATTAAATAGACTTATACACCGCAGTGACAGGTTTCTCTTGATAATAAATAAATAAATACATACATACACCTTGGACACAAAATCTGGGATTATTTACAGCTAGCATACTCAAAAATATTTTCCCCTCAAAAAGTGCTAAAATCAGCTGTTGTGAATCCTTCGTGTCTTTCATAATCAGATTTTTAACCTATGAAAGTGCTTACTGTTTCTGAGGTGTTTCATTTTGCATTTGGCAAACGATATTAGAGAAATAGGAGAAATATCCTCTGCCAAACATCTAGCTTGTTAGCACACAGACAAGGACTGGAATGTGGAACTGTCTTTCCAGCTGATAGCAAGCTTTTGAAAGATTTTTGGGGAAACTTTAACAACAGAAAGGTTTTTCCAACATCGTAGTGAACCAACAACTGCTGAAAAACTATTTTATCCGAGTAACTTCTCACTGGCTCTGTGCCCATGTTGGAAGCAAAGCCTGACTTTAAGCAGGAACTCAAAATCTGATCTCTGTGAAAGACAGAGTCTACAGCAAAGTTTTGGCAAAGCCCACAAACTGTATCAACTCCACTGCCTCCGAAGTGGTGGTGTGTCATCCCTGTGAGAGAGCCATGCCCAATCAATCTTAGCACTTGCTAAATTAAACCATTCTGGGGTGTTTTCTCTGCTCTTTACAGACAAGTATGACTGCTCTTCTGCATAGCCAGCGGAAACTCTGACACCAGAGAAGTATGAACGCACAAAGGTTTAGCCTGTGTCAAACAGGTAGATGATTTCTTCATTGTGAGGTACAGTTAGTTATAGGCCCCTCTGGTGAAATTGTTGCTCAGGTCGAAAGCGTTTTCACCACATAGGAATAAGTTACATGGCAGTGGGTGCACTGAAGGCACCGCTTTTGGGCACAGTGATGAGTTGGATTTAATCTAACAACACTAGATAATAAATGAGGAGATGGTGGCCCAAATATTCACCAGTGGAATACTGAACAAGCTTGCCAGAGAGCACGACTGCTTACTTGAGGAGATGAACTGTGTGAACACATTTTTCCTGTACTGGAACACAAAAATGCCAAGACTAAAAGTACCTTTAGCATAAATATTCATGTTGCAGTCAGAATATACACTTCTCTCAGTACGTGGGTTTGGTGTGTGAGCCACTGCTGGCTGGAGGGATCTAATTCAGGGCTGAACGTCTGGATTAATACAGCAGTCAAACAAAGCCTCAGACTGGAAGAGCAGCAAGCCACAGGCAATTGTTTCATGATTCTTAAGCAACTGGGGAGAAATAGTCAATATCCAGCTCTCTAACAGCAGTCTTTGCAACAAAGACATATGTTTCAACAGATAAAAGTCACAGAGCAGAGAAAAAAACTTCCCTTATGCAACCCCTTGATGAAATTCAAGATCAGACTAATCCCTAAGTGATCACAGCTCACCAAAGCAATTCATGTATGTCAACCAAGGGTATGTAAGCCATGAAGCACAATGTGTCAGGAGTAGTTTTATATGTTCAACTCATTCTCTTCTAAAAATATCATTGATCTGGATGATGCTAGTATCAGTCTTTGTCCTACCAAGTTTGAAAAGACCACTAAGAAAGGTGAAGATGGGAAAAGACACCATGGCTGTGTAGGCTTCAGTTTCAGCTACTGCTCTGAAGCCAAAGAGGCCATGGAGACCAGGTGCTCTTCACTGAACCAAGATCTGCATTATCATTGTTCTAGCATCATGGTAAGATCTGTAGACATGTTGGCCTGTTCTAATTCTTTGTCCATTTAGGTCCTGCTGTTCTACAGACAAGAGCTTATTCTGCTCAAACCTATAAGAAAAGTATTTTTCAAGTTCATTTATATGCATCCCTAACGATGATGCAGGTCTGAAATGAGACAGGGTTTTGTAAGTCAGGTTAGTACTCAGTGCTAGTATATCTAGGTCCTTAATACCCATCACTTAGCAGCGAAGCAGAAAATTACAGCTGACTTCATACATATATATATGTATGCAGTCATATATATATATATATCAATCCTTCCTGTACACGTGTTTGACATTTGAAGGTCTGCAGTTTCATAATGAATTTTTAGATCACTGAACACAGACCAGAAGATCATAGCCTTGACTACTCCATTTCAGTTAAGAGGGGTTTATAGTAGCACCATTGTGTCTTCAGGAGCTCTGTTCATGGTGGAAGTCTTCTTGCTCACATGGACTACTGCTAGTCATGACATCCCCTGCTCACTGGCTTTGAAGTAAATGTGCCATCAAATGATGTGCACAATAATGCTTTTATGCCTATTATCTATACATCAGTATCACTTGATGCATTTTGTGCAATGCATGCCGCATGACATTTTAATGTGCAACGTTGTCAAGCCACGTTCATTTCCATAAGTGCCTTCTGTTAAGAATCACCAAGTTGGTGATAGGTTCACTTTGCACTAAGTGCAAAGACTGTTCTTCGTGCTCCCATAAACAGTTTTCTATTTCCTCTGTTCTTGGCTTTGATTTTCAAGGAAGACACATGAAATCGGTATTTGATACTATATTGTGGCATGTAAGCCTTCTTAATAGGCCATCTTGCATATATGGATAGCATGCCCTTTCTCCTGGGCTGTCTGTCTCACACTCCCTATTTGTTTAATTATCACTGTCTCACAATAACATGCAAAGAGAGAGACTTTCCTTCACTTTTATTTTGATGTTAGTCTGTAATGGTTTAGCAAGAGAGTCTAAATTGGTTTGGGTTGGTGCCTGTAATTCAAGCACAACAACCAGCTCTCACCAAGAGTTCAACAGGCAACTTTGCTAAAAAGACAACAGTTTATTGAAGCCATCACCAAGAAGAAAAGGAAAAATCCCAAAATAAGTAAAAGAATCAAAAAGGTAAAACAGAAATTGGATCACAGTGCCTTTACACACAGTCTGAGAGAAAGGGGAAACAGCTAACACATCGGGTTTTGGCCAGGTATACAGCACACAATGTACATTTGGTGCTTGTGGAAAAGTCCCTCTCCTCAATCTTCATGCAGGCATCAGCACTCTGTGACATTCCTAGCACACTTCTAGCTCCCGTTGGCTCAGGGCTCTTCTTTGAGGCTATAGCAGCATCAAATTGGAGGGTACAACAGGGTTCTAGACCCTCTCTGTTTGCCAGAGGCTCAGGAGATCAGTGCTTGTGATCTCTCTTTCTCTGTCTTAATAGAGGCTTCTTTTATTCTCTCTCAGTGGCAGAGTATCCAAGCTCTTTGCCAGCCCCGTGGGGACAAGGCAGCATGATGACAGTCACATGGAGCCACCCCTGTTACAGGAATAGGCTTTTCGGGGTCACATCCAAGGGCTTTCTACGGGCCTTATGCAGAGCCTTTCTTCCTTCTCCCCTATGGTCAGGCACCAAGGGAGGCAGAGGGTGAAGAGCTCACCTCTGCCTGGCATCTTCAAAGGCATTCGCTATAGGAGGAGTTATGTGAAGGAGCTGCCCCCACTCTGGTCCACTGCCAAGGACAGGAATGAGCTAGCATAGGTTTTCTGTATCTGAGCCCTCAGTGAAAGAGGGGAGGGCTGCAGGTTCACTCCACAGAAGGGGGTTTGCAGGTACGGAGAATGACTTGCCTCTCTGACCTCTCTGCGTTCAATCTCCTGTGCCACAGGGGGCTGTGGCTACCCCTGCAGAAGAGTTGTAGCTGGGCTGAGACTCTTTTTGCCTTTCACCCTTTGGTGGCAGGGGGTTGAGAGCCATTGCTTGCCCACCATGACCCTGGGAGAGGTGGGGAGCTCTTTCTCTCCTAGAGGAACTGTCTCAGAAGACATGTTGCAGTCAAAGATGCTGAAGATGGCAATAAGAAGAGAAGGAAGGAGAAGGAGGAAGTACCTTCCCTTTATGGACTCTCTGCACCGATCATTGATAGAGTCCATACACTGATGCAGGAAGTCTGCTCACTGTGTTTTGCTGCTTTTTGTGCTCCTGTGAATGTCTGAATGAAATCTGGACTTCAGTCCTTGCATACTTGCAGCAGAAATGCAACCATCTGGATCTGCACCCAAAGGTTACTAAAAAGAAACTCTTCCAAGGTTCATCTGTTCAGATAGCTCAGAGGACTAGAAAAGGCTTTTCACACATCCAGACGTTATGCGATGCAGAGTAATTTCCATGTCCAAACAGTTTCACCCATACAGAGATACACTTCTCCCCCTTGCAGACCGTCAGTCTGAAGTTTTTCCTTCTGGACTATGTGGTCCAATATTTGAAGAGTTGCTCAAATCATATCGTACGTGAGAGTTGCTGGAGGGTTTTCAGAACAGTGACACTTAACAAAAAGGCTGGTGTGCACTTTGCTGAGGTTAATAGCTTTGCAGAACTCATAAAAGCATCCACAATTGTTCTTGACTGAATCATCATAACAGCAAGCAGGTGCTTATATGTAATCACACCTTTTGGGAACGATCTGAGATCGTTTTTCTGCCACAAAGGATGTTCCTCACAACTATTTATCTGAAAGACATAAAATGACTCAAATTGGCCACTTGGCTTTCATTTCGACCAGAAACAGTGTACAATTCAGGATTACTTTGTTGTTGACACATCTTAAGCAAGAGATACTGAAATGGCACTTCTGTATGTTGGGAGAGGTTTCTTTTCTCTTAATGAGTAAAAGTCCCTCTACTTTTCTCACATTTTTTTACATCATTTTTTATGTGAATTTGATTTGTTTCATGAATTGGATTAAACTGGTATCAGTGTGCTTTCTGGCCACTACTGGTTTTCAGCTGACTTCAGGCACTTTAAAATATAAGACATTGCTAATAAGCAAACGCATGCAAAGGTGATGAGCCTTCGACACATACAGTGGTGTTTGTACGGAGAGCAGAAAGTTGTACTTTTGTCACACAATTTATAACAAAAATGAGCTTATTCTTTCCTTTAAATGATGAGGGAGGAATAATTAAAGATGTCTCTTTCAACTGTTCAGACAGTCGTAGGAATCACACATACACTGCCTTCAGACTTATACTTGCATGGTTTAAAATCAATAATTCAATGATATCTTTTTTTAGAGAATACCAAACACTTTTGAGCATTTTTAGAGCAGTTCATGAAAAAGATCCCTCACAATTCCACAACCACTTATCTTTCCACCACATATTATCATGCCAGTTTTTTCCTGCTATATTAACAATGCGCAACATGGCGTATGAAATACCAGGACCCAATTGATGCGGTTTCTTCTCTTTGCATAGTCAAAGTGTAATGGGAAGGTAAAATCAGGTTCTGATACCTCCAGCAGGAGCAAAACCACTTTGCAGCTGCTTTGCAGTTTGTTTAGCTCAGGTCCACAGTCACAACACATCTGTCGCCACAGTCCTCTAAGCAGTGTACCCTCATGCATCTGCTTCTTCAGATACTGAAACAGCAAAGCAGACTGCTTCTGAAAAACAAAAAATACATTAAAGATCACAGGAACAAACTGATAAGAATGTATGGTGTCCTTCTGCCAGCGGAGTCATTTTTGTCAGGCTTCTTTTTCATTTTACATTTGTTCCTTTCCCCCTTAATATTATCACCTTGAAGCAAAGAATCACAATGCTTAAAGAAAAGCTTCCAGGAGTTGTTTCCAAATCTCCAGGAAAAGCTGAACCATCATCAAGCAAATGTCAGTTGGGAAGTCATACTTGCCTTTTTGCTTTGGAATAATATCTTCTTTTCAAAGTTTATTTACGAAGCTATAGCTGACATCTTAGTGAAATACCTAGGAGGGCACTTAGACGTCAGTTAACTGCATGCGAGACCCTACGAGTATGGTGCCTTCTTGTGATTGGGCTGTACAGCCAGTAAACCATTGATTTAGGTAGTGAACTACAACTCACATGATTAACTGCAGAAATTACTCTGAACTGTTTAAAATCAAATGTAAATCTTTGTTATATTAAATCGGTCAGGTAATTCAATGTTTTGTTCTTGGTTTTGTGTAGATCGTGGGCAGTCAACGGTGCATTGCACACTTGGGAAGTTGAAAATTTATTGTTATAAAAAAGCAGTCGTTGTCCTGGAAGGTGAGAGATTATCATGCCTGTTCACAGATTAAATCTATTGGATCTTATCTGCAGTGGCAAGAAGCTGAACTAGTGTCTCCTTTGCTATAACTTAGGTATGCTGAAGCATTATTTACACTCTGTTTTCTAGCCCTTTAAGGACAGATCACCAGATGGCAGAGAGATACAACCTCTTTTACATTAGGTTTCATACAGCATTGGTATTTTTTCTAGATGGAACAAGATTATATTGAGCTTTATTTCACTAAAAATATTTTGGTTAGCAACATGGAGAAAGATATATTAAGCTTTCTTATTTTTCTTTCATGATTCGATGTGGGGTTTTTAACTATGTGCAGTAATTTAGTCCATTATTAATTATTTGTGGAATTCACTGTGGAATATAATGCATTTGCTTTCTCCTGTCCTTTCTACAGTCAACTGTACAAAGGTGTTCTGAGAAGTCTGGAAAAAGTCAATAAATAACCAGAAACTTATAGCTCAGGATAGTGCTGAAGCCACAAGATCTAAACCTGGCAACTCTCTGTATTGAATGTCCAGAGGGGAAGTAAAATGGATGCAGAGCAAAGTAGAAAAAGAGCAAAAAGTTCTTCAGAGACTTGGATGTCAAATGAATGTATAAGGGAAGGGAACATCTACAGTACACCCTGTTTAACTAGAATTAAACTTATCTTTAAAAATATTCCCTAACTTGCACCATATTAAGAATGAGTGGCTCTCTTTCTTGAGTATAACTTGTAAAATATCTACTTAAAGCAGCTAATAATTAATTGAAGAAGTGTACTATAATTAGCTTTTAATGAAAAGTGCTTATAAAGATAAATATTTATATACTCACTATATTGATTGGAGGTTTAAGGATGAGAAAGGCTCAGGTCAATATCTCCAAGACCAGTCAATGATTCTTTAATTATAATTTTGGAGGGATTTGCACCACTTACTTGTAAAAAGTGAGCAGATCTGCTCGTCAGGTAAGCTAGTCACAGAGCAATTTACCATCTTTGTATCTCTAGAGATAGGTTTGCCTGAACTGACATTTCTTTGCAGTTTTCTTCTAGATATTAAAGTGCCCATTGTAGGAATCAACATAAAAGACATCTTTCATGGAAGCTGGACTTGCTAAAACACTTACCAGAAACAAATGTCTGGCCCAGCAGAAATTTGTCCTACACATCCAAAGTTGAGGAAATGATTGTGCAAACAGATTGCAAATGTTTTAGGAATCATGCTGATGACATTTCCCCATAAGAGACCTGCTCACAGCCACTGCATAGGCCTTGAATGTGTAGAAAAGGAATGGGGATTAAGAGCTGGAAGTGGTTTTGCACTTCA
The DNA here is from genome assembly GCA_013397515.1 of Upupa epops. Classification (NCBI taxonomy): domain Eukaryota; kingdom Metazoa; phylum Chordata; class Aves; order Bucerotiformes; family Upupidae; genus Upupa; species Upupa epops. Next base: position 601,852 of record VZRI01013377.1, read on the forward strand.
CCTGGTAGTAATTGTGCCAAATCACAGAATCATAGACCATGCTGGCCACGATCTTCTTAAATACATCTCAGGAGACCACTGGCCTTGCTGGCTCATAGGCAACTTCTTGTCCACCAAGACCCCCAGGTCCTTCTCCCCAGAGTTGCTCTCCAGCAGGTCAGTTCTCAGCCTGTACTGGTGCACAAGGTTATTCTTCAATAGATGCAAGACTCTACACTTGCCGTTGTTGAACATTATGAGGTTCCTCTACGCACAACTCTCCAGCCTGTCCAGGTTTCACTGAATGGCAACACAGCCTTCTGATGTGTCCGTCACTCCTCCCAGTTCTGTGTTATCTGCAAACTTGCTGAGGATACAGTCTGTCCTTCCAAGTCATTGATGCATACATTGAACAGGACTGGACACAGTACTGATCCCTGAGGAACATCACCAGCTACAGGCCTCCAACCTGTGCTGTTGATCACAACCCTCTGAACTCTGTCATTCGGCCAGTTCTCAACCCACCTCACCCTCTGCTCATCTATCCCATTCTTCCTAAGCTTCCCTATGAAACTGTTATGGAAGACTGTGAAAAGCCTTGCTGAAGTCAAGGTAGTCAACATCCTCTGCTCTTCAGTCATGTACCCGTTCAGTCATGCCATCACAGAAAGCTATCAGATTGGTTAGGCATGATTTCCCCTTGGTGAATCCATGCTGACTACTCGAGAAGGGCATGAACCAACCTCATTGTGGCCTTTCAGTAGTTGTAGGGATCCTGCACAAAGCTGGTAAGGGACTTTTTATGAGGCCTTGAGGGGTAACAGCTGCAAACTGCAAGATTTAGGTAAGCTGCAAGGAGGAAGTTCTTCACCATGAGGATGGTGAGACTGGAATAAGTTGCCCAGAGAAGCTGTGGATTCTCCATCTCTGGATGTCTTCAAGCCTGGGTAAGATGGGGCTTCAAGGAACTTGGTCCAGAGGAAGGTATCTTTGTCCATGGCAGAGGTGTTGAAATTTCATGATATTAGAGGTCCCTTCCAACCCAAATTATTCTATGATTCTTTTTGTTGAAGATGCTGAATCTGCTTTTGTATCTCATAATTAAAAAAAAAGGCATAAGAAATTAAATGCCTTTCACCTGTGGTCTGAAAGTTCTTGCAATGGAAACCAGGAATTTAAATTTACTTCATTTCTCCAGGAGAGACCGAGATAAGCTTTGATTTGACGGTTTGCATGTCACTGTGAAGAGAAAATAGTCACCGCTTTCTATGCTTCCAGAGAAGGGCACTGTAAGAAGTAGCAGCTAAAAGTTAAATATGCGGAGATGCAGTCAGAAGGCAGAGGTACTCAGAATGAATTGGAAGAAACTGATGAGAGAAGTGCTGAATTTTTCATTTCTTGAAGCTTTCCTATAAAATCAGAATGCCTCTCTGGAATCACCTGAGTCGAAATCCTATCCTTCTGCTCACTAGAGGAATGCGTAGATGTAATGCTTGATCAGGGATCTACTACTGAATAACCTAGTGGTCCTTGTTGACTTCAAAATCTAGCAATCTGTTTCTTCTCTGGGTTGTGGGTAGAAGAAAAAGATAAATGTTATTTCCATACTTTTTACAGGTTCTCAGAGAATTATGATGCTGAGGAAAGATAGGTGGATGGACAGAAGAGAACCGATGATTTCGTAACGAGAAAAGAGAATTCTCATACTTGCAGTATAATAAAAGAAACATCAAAATAAACCAAATTAATTCTTCCTTTAATTATCACAGTTTCTACAGCTGTTTAGCAAATTATAGCTTCTTTAATATGCCAGTTTTCAAAGTACTTCACATTATAAGCAGCAGATAACAAGGGAATAAGAGTAATTGGAATTAAATTTATACAGCGGAGAATTCTATTTTAATGTTGTCTAAATGGATTTTAACATATTGAAACTGCCAGAAATTCACATGTGAATGAAAGCTATTAAAGAAAAAAGAAGAGGAAAGAAAAACAGGATATAAAATAAATAAAGCTCCAGAAAACTTTTGGATTAAATATGCAGCTCAGCCTCCATGAAATTCTACTCCCATTGATCAGTATGCAGTTAACATTAGTTAAGTGCCAACACAAGGAATAGATAAGTCTCACAAAACATGATTCTCCTGGGAGACAGGTTATTTTCCTTCAAGACTCTAATCCTTTATTTCTCATGAGATGAGAAACTTCAGAAAAAGCTCAGAAGAGATTGAAGAACAGCAGTTCTCCCAGAGAAGAGTATTGTAATGCGATGCTGGTACATGTTCCCAGTCAGCACCAGTCGTGTTCAGAGCTCTGTATTATGCAAAACACTTGCACCTAAGCGTGGAAGGTGACCTCATGCAGATTACCTTAGAGCTGAAATAGGTGAAACAAACCAGAAGACGGGCTCAGAAAGGGCACTGCATAGACACCCACATTTCATCAAAGCACGTTGCCCTAAAATCAGCAAAACGTTTGAAAAAGAGGAGTAAGACTGCAAGGCCTCGCTTTCTTTTTTCCAGGTCAGGACCAACAGATCATCTATCAGTCCCTTAGTCGGTGGTGGTGGTGGTTGGCTACCTGGGGAACTGCTAGTGCCTAGTTGTACCCATACTGTGGAGAACACAGGAGAGACATAATGTTGGTAGACTGATCCAGGGCAAAGTTGTCATGGAGTCCCACAAAAGAAATTCAACATACTCGAAACCGTGGTATTTCCTGAGGCTATAATGAAAAGAACTTTCATGTGCTTATGTTTGAATATTTGTTCCTATAAGAATGCACTGGAATTAGATGGCAGCCTCTCAGCAGACCACAGCCATGATTCTGTAATCCCCCTCCCACCGTGACGTAGGAGGTCTGCTAGGAAAGGTGCCTCCAGCTTCTGAATAAAATGCTTTTTCAGCATAAAAGCACCACAATTAACACTTGAGAACTTGATAATTTTCAAACCATGACATCTTCTCAGATGTTTAAAGAAGAAAGAATATTCTACTTTCGAAGACATCCCAACTACAAATATATGTCGGAATTAAGAGTTAATTACAGTTGTTTTACAGCAGTACACTTTACATGATCAAAGAACTTCTGTACCTGCATGTATTAAAAATGTCCAGGAGCTTTCCCAACCCACTTGTGAAACGAAGTTGTTCCTGAGCTGAAAAGTAGCAACTAATTAAGAGTAAAAATAAACAACAGCTTGAAACTGGAGGTGAATCAAACTACTTCTTGGCATAGCTGTGGTGTAAGTAAAGAACATGCAATCATTCCCTTGGAATTTGAGATGGATGCTTGTTAATTTGTTTATCAACATAATTCCTTTTCTAAAGGAAATGTTGGGATCTGCATGCTACAGAGGAAACTCAAATTACCTTAAGGAGATCATCTGCATCAGGGCTCCAGTTCTGTTTTCATTGACATAAACTGACTTCACAATTTACTTTTCTCACTGGGGAGGAAGAGTGGTCAGATAAGAACTGGAATAGTTACTCTGAGCATGATTGCTTCTTAATTTGTCTTACTAACATACTACTATTGTCTCTGTAATGATATTCTTATGAATATTTATGCTCTTCCTTTAAGCCAGGACCAAACAAAACATGACCCTCTCTGTTCTCCCTGGTGGCAATACTGCCTGTTGTCTTTATTTTCCACTGTGGGCTATTTATATATTTTGTATGTTCTGTAGAGAAAATAGACTAAGCTGATTATATCTATTCCTTCATATGGTTTGTGGTTTCTTTGCTGTTTGGTGTCGGGTTTTTTAATGTACTGGTATCTGATTAGATACTCAGGTCTTTAATTCACATGTTTGAAGAGTTGTGCCTTATCCTACTATCCTGTCTATTTTTTCTCAGTTTAACTGCTTTGTGAACTGTTTTGTCTTTGTATCCTGGTCATTAATCCAATTCATACTCCAATTATTGTGATGATTTGTTGAAATGAAGGACAACCGTGTGGTCTAAAAAACTGACACATTAGCAAAAAAAGCAACATTCTGAGTAGGAATAGATGGATGGAAAGATAAATTCTGCTGTGCTATTCCATCACTAAAAAGCTCCCTTAGATTTAGACATGTTATGGTTTGAATGATGTGACTCATCTTTCTGTAAATATCAAAGAACGAGCTGCAAGTTCTTTGCTGTTCGAAAGCTGCTGTTTTTTCAAGTTAACTCCATGCTTACAGCTCTGTAAATACCTGACTTCTCTATGAGCATCCTATGAATTAAAGGAAAGGCTGGTTGTGAAGCTTTTGCAGTACTAAATGTTAATTACTGCAATTAACGAATGGAACTGCAAGTAGAGTTCAGCAAAGGATTTTCTAAACTATTAATGGGGCCTCATTAATATCGTTCATGGCTGTCTACTGGGAATTATTTAACAGCTATGAGAATTATTATGTATAGGACCTCAGCTTGCACTTTTATGACTCCTCTTCAGATAAATTAATGATGTTCCTCACACTCTTAGGAACGTATCTCCAGCTGGTTTGGGGATTTTTTTGGAAGAAAGATCATTTTAAAGCCACCTTTGCACCCTACAAAATCCAAAGGAAGATTTACAACTCTGAATACAATGCGTAAAAATCCTCTTGCTGAGAAAACTTCGTTTGCTTACCTCTGTAATATGGAATCTGACTTGGAGGACAAAGACTGGCTGAATAGTAGGTCTTGGTCAGGCACCTTAAATGCACTAGATCTGCAAAATGCCTTCAGGTTTGGCAGTGGATCTTTGCCTTTGGTTATTCTATGAAAGCCAAACCTGTGCTTAGGTGCCTGTGGTTTTGTGCCCCTAACCCAACAAGCACTGTTGCCCAGAGTACTTTTGCTGTTTCCCAACTTCTTTTTGAAAACTGGACCTAAGTCATGAAAGTGTCTCAAGCTACTGCTCAACTCATGTTTTACCTCCAAAGACTTTCTTCTCCCATGCCCATAGGAAATACCAACCTTAGGAGCACAACCTGGTGTACTGGGCACATAGGATTTATGGCAGCTTTTTGGACAGATCATGGTAAATGTGACCCTGAGCTTCCTCAAACAGGCCCCTGCACCAGCTGTTCTTCCGCATTATCCCAGTATCCAGTATCCCAGTAATGAAGAGGTTGGAAAATACCTTAATTATAATCATTTTAACCTACTAACATAGTTTTACTTTCAAAAAAGTCCTTTCTTAAAACTAGACTCTCGTTTATCTAGTTCCTATATTCCTTACTGTAAACTTCTGTTCTGTTACCCACAGAGGAACTGGCATTAAAAAAACAGAATACAGGCACACAGGAGTAGTGATATTTCACTACAACCCATAAGTCTGTAAATTTTAATGACATCTGAGAAGTCCCCTTTCTTTTTTCATGACTTGACATTAGGGAAAGGTTTTTCACTGAAAGAGTGATCTGGGTTTGGAATGGGCTGCCCACAGAGGTGGTCAGGTCTCTGGAGGTGTTCAGGGTTAGACTGGATGAAGTGCTGAGTGGCATGAGCTAGATGTCAGATGTTAGGGTTACTTGGTTGGTTTTAGGTTGGACTGGATGATCTTTAAGGTCTTTTCCAGCCTCATCATTCCTGTGAGACTGTGACACTGTGACTGTAGAAGTTATTTCTGTGTCACCAATACAGCTTGCTTAGGAGTCGCTCTTTTATCTGCTTTAGGTTCTTTTATCTTATGAATGTGGAAAGGATAGGGTGGAAACAATCGATTTCAATCTGACAGGATCACTACCTTTCCATCCAAAACTTTAATAATTTTTCTCACACTTTGTTATTTACTTTTTCAACTGATACTTTTCAGTGGGCACTCTGGGAAATGTATTGCTCTAGATAAGTTGAGGTTAAAGGAAGCTGTGCTCAAATACAATGAAGTTTACACTGCGAGATGTAACCTGTGCTTGCCTCCCTTGTCATTGCACAGTGGACTTATATCCAGTGTGAACATGACACCCAGGGTGCCATTAGTGTTCCTGGCTTCTAGTGAGTGGTCTCTTTGAATAAGTGAAATAAGTATTGCTCATACATGCCTCGTCTGTGTAGAATGGAGAAAATCTGTTCAACGTAGGTCTTGGTTGTTATTCCTTGGGTCTAGAGGAGTAATGCGGATGATCAGGGAACTGGAACAGCTTTCCTGTGAAGACAGGCTGAGAGAATTGGGGGTGCTCAGCCTGGAGAAGAGAAGTCTCTGAAGGGGGAAACTTATAGCAGCTTTCCAGTACCTGGAGTGAGGCACTATAACAGGTTGCCTGAAGAAGCAGCTGCTGATGCTGCACTTCTCTCTCGATATTTACAATTTTCCTTGCTTTTATCTTTTTTTTTTTTAATTACTTTTATTTTTCCTTTACTGGGGTGATTTTTTTTCATTCAGAGTGCTTATAAATATACAAGTGTAGATGCCTAATTTTTCATTATTCTTTAAGTGCATGGAACACACAGATAGTGCTCCCACATCGAGACAGCCCTCTGACTATAGAGAGTAATGCACATGAATGAAATTCTTGGGTGGATGTTTGGGAAAACACAAGGCACACAGCAATGGGATCTTCTCAGTGGCATTCACTCCAGTGAATCAGCTGGAGTTCCCCTGGATCTGTTATGGTGACTGTCTTCTAATACCAGAGCCAGGTACACCACAGATTTGTAAAGAGGTGAAATCAGAGAGAGTAAAGTCTATCATGTACTGCCCAGCAGGCACTAAATACTCAGGGGATTCCCTGAAATACTTTGCCTTCAAATAGCAGAGCAAACCCCTTCCTCTCTTCTCTCTTATCAGCATCAAGCTCATTTAAACATTGTAAAGCACAAAAGCAAAGTAAAGCGTTGTGAAAATCTGTTTTGGCCAGGACTGCATCATCCCAATCCTTTAGTGTTGCTGCTTCCCTTCAAGGAGCTCTTTCTTCCTGATTTGGGATGAGGAATTAATCATCCTGTTACATAAAATAACATATTCCATGGGGAAATATACATAAAGGACTCAAGAGGTGGATAGATTTTGTTTGTAGAGGGTAAGGTCACTCTCCAAGGGTGACAGCACAAGGAAACGTGCTCAGTGAATAATTACCAGTGAAGGATTCCAGGTTTGATATCAGCTGAAAGAGCCTATGGTTTTCAATCAACACTTTGCTTCTGTGGACTACTAATGACCTTGGTAAATACTGAGGTGCTGGCTTGCACTAATCCCAGCAGGGAACTGAGGAATTGGGAATTGGGAATTGGGATTGGTCTTGTTTGCCTGGAGACCAGTGGCTGCCACAAGTGTGAAGCCCAAGCAAGGCTTTCTGAATTGCTTGTTACAGCAGAGGTCTATTTGAGGAAGACCTCCACTGTAATGCTGGGAAGAGAAAGGGATAGAGAGTAATCCCGATGTAAATAACTTTGTGATCTGTTCCTAACTAGGGCTGAAAATGCCTATCAGTGTCCTACTGACCAGGGGTGCTGCCAGCCTGAACCCAGCCTGGGGTAGCAGCTCTGTGCACTAGGATTTGGGTGACAGAGGCAGGAGAGATGTAAATTTGCTTCCTACCAAGGCACCATCAAGGAAACAAAAAAGAAAGACAAGGTTTTTGAAGTAAGAAAGGGATTTTACTTTCTTTTGAAGTAAGAACATAGATCTTGTAAGGTGTGTCACATTATAAATGCTGCTCTGTGTTTGAATTACTACAGGCTGGATTTCTGAAAGCCTGCACTAGCTTGTTAGACACATAGTTTTAATTAAGTAATTAGGGAGTTTGATGAGGAAAGCCAGGATTTTAGACTGTATTCTGAAGAGTATGTAGGCAGGGAAGTCTTTTTCTTGGGTGTTTCTGTGTTATATAATGATTACTCTTGAGTAAAATATTACAGGAAGGACTGAGAGGTTTTCTTCATAAGTCAAAAGCTCTTTGAAAAAACTCTCCAAGAAGGAAACTTGGAAGCTCTCAGGCCCTGCTTTCCCCTCAGAGCGAAAACACCCTGATAGTCCTTCCCCATGGCAATGCAGCATCCTTCTCCAGTTGGCACATTCTATGGGTTCTCCCAGCAACAGGCTGATCAAGCAGAACTCTAGGCTGGGAATGGAGTTCTTAGAGAGTACTCAAGTTGAAAGAGACTTGGGAGTACTGGTGGACAGTAAACTTAGCATGAGTCAGCAATGTGCCCAGGCAGCCAAGAGGGCTAATGGCATCCTGGCCTGTATCAGGAATGGTGTGGCCAGCAGGGAGAGGGAGGTTATTCTCCCCCTGCGCTGGTTAGACTGCACCTGGAGTAGTGTGTTCAGTTCTGAGCCCCTCAGTTTAGGAAGGATGGCGAGGGGCTGGAACGAGTCCAGAGAAGGGCAACTAGAATGGTCAAGGGGCTGGAAGGTCAGCCCTACGAGGAGAGGCTGATGGAGCTGGGGCTGTTTAGCCTGGAGAAGAGGAGGCTCAGGGATGACCTTATCGCTGTCTATAACTACCTAAAAGGTGGTTATGGTCAGGNTTGGTTGGTTTTAGGTTGGACTGGATGATCTTTAAGGTCTTTTCCAGCCTCATCATCACTGTGACACTATGATGCTGTGTGATCAAGCTCAGATATTTTCCGCATGCTCTCCTCCATGGTTTTGCAGGCACTGTTCTCTGCTGATCTCTGGGTTCTCCAAAGCCTCAGCTTGTCTTCTAACCACAAGTTGAAGTGAAAATGACTGACTCAGTATGTATTCCTTCCTCACTGACTTGGGTGATTGCATGGCTTTATCTTCCCAAACGAAAAGGAGCTTCCAGGAAACAGGGAGTTTGCAGAATGAGCTTTCCACTCAGGTTTGAACTAGATGATCTTTAAGGTCCCTTCAAACCCAAATTATTTTACTATTCCATGATGACTCTTTAATAGAGATTGAACTGCTGGTAAATTGGTGGTCACTGGTTTTGTCAGCAAAATGACACCCCCTCTGCCTGACTTCTGCTACAACCAGTGTAGTTTTAGACTGGAGAAAGTTACTCAGGGAAGCTACAGAGTCTCCATCCGTGGAGATTTGCAAGGCTCAACTGGAGCAGGGCACGGCCATCCTGCTTTTGTGCTGGTGAGAGGTCTGTTCTAAACAGAAAGGTGGCTTTGAGACATTGGGAAGAGTTCCTTAAAACCGCCGTTTCTATGGTTCTAGAACTATGTTTAATTCGTGCTACAAACACTCCAAATATTGGAAAAAAAACAGTCTAAAACTTGTTACAACATTATAATAATTTCAGCTGTTGAATTTGAATGTTTTCAATTTCTTGTTAATTTATTCAAAAGAGATGAAGTGTTTGCAAACCTGAAAATAAATGTCTGACTCACAAAAGACATTTTCTGTGAAAAACTACCAAATTTACAAACCTGCTTTAGAAACTCTGGGCTTCAACTACAAATGAAAAGAGATGGTGTGATCATTGAGAATGAACGTCAGCATTATGTCAGATTGCTATACAAAGTGAATGAGATGCGCTCCCCGAACAGCCCAGTGACTGCACAACTGCATGCCCTCCTTCATAAACCCTTTCTGATTTCATTCATTACAGCCACTGAATTTTGCAGAACATGTGACTTTTAGGCAAAGTAAAAGTGGAAAAAATATACAAGTTAGGTTGGATGCAGAAGAGAGGCAGTTTTCTAGCAGAGAAAAGCTAACCCTGCAGTTTTTAAAGCACAGGGGAAATTTAAGCCTGGAGTACTAGAAATGGGATTAAAGCCCTTGTTCTTAATACATGTTGCAGCTAACAATTCCATTTGTTCCACTGTTCTTCAGTTACAGGGCTAAGCAAATAGTTCACAATAAATATTTCATCCTCTGACCTTCATTCCTGATATGGACTCCCTGTGTGCTGACTGCAGTGGTTTCAAACTTCCTGTATTATTCAAGACTATCCCCCTTCTGTGGATGAAGGGAAGGAGGAGGTGTGCCAGTGTGGTATGACACTACTGACCACAAGTTATTGCTTGTCCTCCCTGATCTGAAAAGGCTAACATGTTCTTTGCCTCAGTCTTTAACAAAAGGCTTGGCTGGAAGGAGGATCAGCCTGACCTCAGTGCCTGGTAAGGTCATGGAGCAGATCAGCCTGAGTGCCATCGAGTGGCAGGTACAAGGCAACCAGGGGATCAGGCACAACCAGCATGGGTTTAGGAAAGGAAGGTCCTGCCTAACAAACCTGATCTCAATCTACGACTGGGCGAGCAGCCAGGTGGATGAGGGGAAGGCTGTGGATCTGTTCTACCTAGACTTCAGCAAATCCTTCCATATGATTCTCCTGGAAAAGCTGGCAGCCCATGGTTTGGTTGGGTGCACCTGCCGCTGAGTTAAAAATTGGCTGGATGTGACTTGGTCTAGGTGATTCTGCTGTAGCAGGGGGATTGGACTAGATGATCTTTCAAGGTCCCTTCCAATCCCTAATGATTCTATGATTCTAAAGTAAATGACTTTTTGCATCACAGTATGAAATGGACCTTTGTGACTATGTGGGAATTACAGGATTTGCTGGTGCCTTCATTATAAAGCAAAGAAAAATCAGGTCACTCTCAGTTGGTTTTGTATCAGTCCTTTATTCCTCGCTGGGATAAAGTGAATGAGTACAATCTCACCCCAGGAGACTGATGCTTTGCCTCAGAAGAACCAGAAGGAGTTACAGAAATGCAGAGTTCCTCAGCTTGCAGCTCGACGCACATAGGAGTATGAGATGGTTGCTGCTGAGCTGCCCTTCCTCAAGACCAGGGCATGACGTACCCGTTGTATATGCCTGAGGTCATAAAAGACTACTATGCATGGAACTCGCTGTTTAGTTGCTTAAAGAGCAATTTGCAGAGGAAAATGGTACTGAAATTCAGGAAACTGAATGCCCTTCCATTCTATCTGCTCTTCTTTTGCTGGGCAGGTTTTGTACCAAGCAAAGCTGTCAATTTTCAGAATGGAGTGGTTGGACACTGCCAAGTTACCATATCAGCTTTTCCCTTGATTTAGAAATCAGAAATAGTGGCTCACAACTCACCTTGCTGGAAGATCGTAACACTTTGAAATACAGGACTAGTGCAGAGAAGGACCTTTCTCACAGTTTGGAGAGGGGAACAGTAAGATTTACCAAGGTTTTGGCAGTGTTCTTCAGAAAAAATAAACAAAAGTAAAGGGTAATAATAATGTTATCAATCCCAAAAAGCAATGACAGCGATAGCGAAGAATTTCATTGATCTCTCAGCTTGTGAAAAACTGTAAGTTTTTTAATTTGTAAGCTTAAAATGCCTGAGAGTTTAGGGAGGCAAAGCTTTTCTTACGGGCATCCAGGAGCAATCACGTCTTTCTCAACAGTGAGGGCTGAAGTAACAAAAAAGAGGGTCTTAATATTCTGTTAGTTTTAGAAATAGGAACTCATCTGCCAACAGGTATTAAAAACAACACTGTGTTTTCTGAAATAGAAATGGACAGAGACCACTCCTTTACAGTTTTCCTCTTACAAGTGTAGGATCTCCTTTATTATCTACTACCTGAAGATTTGTATTTATTTATTTTCAGCCTTGAGTCTTTAAAGGAGAGGCTGCCATGATTCTTGGCCAAGCTGGTTTTGTCTGTGCAAATGTTAGATCGCTATTGCCACCTTGTCCCAGCTACCATGCTCTTTTTCTTTCCGATGAATGCACTGGGGTCTTATTAAACACATGAAATTATTTAAAAAAAAAGAGATGGGGAAAGAGAGTTACAAATCAAATGAATGCTGAGTGGGCTCTGTTTGCAGGCTGGGGTCCTACTCCCTCTGGGCCCAAGCAGCACATGCCCTTTTATCTTGGTGCCTTTAAGCTACAGTAGTCTGTTCAACCTTCTGGGGCTACATATGTCTCTGGGCCAGGATAATTGTTCTCAACAGCATGAGCTTAACTTTATCATCCCTCCTGTCTCTTGACTTACTGTAAATTAAACAGTGGTTCCACAAAGAAAAACGAAGTTGGGAAGTTTCAGCAGCTTTTTAAGACTATATTTTTAAAAACCAGGACTTGTTATTTGATGGGTTCTGTGAAATATTTTTGTAGTTTCTGTGTGATGAGATGGAACTCATTTCAAATCCCTCCCTTCTTTTTCTGTTTAAACTTTGGGGCAAAGAACAATCAGAAATAAATTAGATTGAGGAAGGAAGGCTAGATGGGGACGTGGAATGTATGCGTGGAAAACATGCAGAAAGCCAAATTCCCATTCAGAGTTTGCCAAATTACCCAGGACTTCTCTCTCAAAGCCTTCCTAATAACTCTTCATTGTATGCAAAGCCCATAAGAATAGAGTTAATAACAGTGTATGAGTACCAATTATACACTGCAGATATAAATCTCACAAGGCCACTCCACTTTGCAGGAGAGGGTCCATCTTTGTGTCATGCACAGACAATAATGCCCTGTCAGCACGCAGCAAATAATAAGCAATGGTAACAACAGGCAGGAGGCCTCCTCTGTTCATTGAGTCATATTTTAACTACTTGGTCTACAACTCGGGCAAAGCAAACTTTTCTCAGATGGTATCATCCTGATCCGTACCACAAACGTTCATTAACTCCTTAAAACCCTTGACTTTCTCATTCTTTAGGTATGCATCAGCTTGCATTTCACCTAAAAAGAAGAATCATCAGAAAACTTTTGAGCTTCCTCTGCCCAGATCCAACTGTCTTTCCCAATCTCAGTTAAATGAGCCTTTCCGAACACACGTTTATGTTTCGTCGGATGACATTTTACCAGAAACTTTCATGATGACATGCCTAGTCTGCTGTCTCTACTGAAAATACCAGCTTTGAATTATTGATTGTATTTTTTGTAAACACCCAAAGGGAAAGCTTTCTTCTTTTTTTTCTGAGAACACAAAGGGTGGGAATCATTGAGCCATAATTTCTATATTCTTTCCTGGAAAATGTCCAAACTGGGATTTAAGTCAAACCAGCTAACATGGGAGGATTTAGCTCTGCAAGCTAGGCAAAGGCAATTTTAATTGTATGCATTAGTGTCTGCAGGAGCAACAGCCCTGCTCCTGCATTAGGGTATGCATTAGTGTCTGCAGAAGCAACAGTACTGCTCCTGCATTAGGGTATGCATTAGTGTCCGCAGGAGCAACAGTCCTGCTCCTGCATTAGGGTATGCATTAGTGTCTGCAGAAGCAACAGTACTGCTCCTGCATTAGGGTATGCATTAGTGTCCGCAGGAGCAACAGTCCTGCTCCTGCATTAGGGTATGCATTAATGTCTGCAGGAGCAACAGCCCTGCTCCTGCATTAGGGTATGCATTAGTGTCTGCAGGAGCAACAGTCCTTGCTCCTGCATACGATTTCAGGTCTTCCTTGCAGAAAGCCCCTGATAAATCTGCACTTCCATTCATTCTGATAATTGTTTTCCTGAAACTGCAATTACAAAAATAAAGACTTAGTCTGAAAAACCCACAAATTTACTTCTGAATAAGACAAATTACGATGCAGTTATATTGCTCTGAAGGAAGGTTCTTGACTAAAGTTTGTTTCCTGACCATAGCCTAGGTCCTGTGCTGAGCTGCAGCATCCCATATGGAATTTGAATGGAGTCTCTGTCTGCTTCTTAGGCCTCAGGATTATCCGAAAGTCAGCATGTCGTTCTCAGTCTTTATGCAGCAGGGTTTTAAGGTTAAGCTCAGAAGAGAGCCTTACTAATGGATCTTGAGTCTTAGGCAGGCTGCAAAGCCTTTAAAGCCAATACTGCATTTGAATGTTTTTGTCCCGCAGGATTTTTTTGGGCTGCTGCAAAGTCTGTTTAAGTCAACACTAAAACAAAACAGGCTTTTATACAGTCTGCATCAGGCCCTCTTTTCCCATGTCTCAGGTTCTTCATCCTTCAGCGTTTCTGAAGTAGAATGCTCCTGTAACGTGATGGCTGGTCCAATTCAGAGATGAATTTTCAAGGAGAGCTTTATCTCTTACTTATCTGAGATAGAGGCAGACCAAATGTGGCACTTGGTGTGTCCAGAATTGAAAATAGAGTGGGCAGGGGCTGCACACATAAATCACCACCATGGCCTGGGAGCAACCAAAGAGAATGAGAGCAACCCATAGCTTTAGCTCTCTGTGATGCAAGCAGTTCTAGGAAGACCACAGGCAAGTGGATCTAGCGGTACCATAGAGAGAAGCCAGGGCTCCAGCAGTCTCTGTTGTTCTCAGTGTCTGGAGGCATTGAGAGCTTCTCCTCCTTGTTTGGCCACCAGGTCCCATCATACTAACACAGATGGGGCACCCTACTTTGCAAGGGATCCCCAAGTGCTGTACAAGGCAACAAAAGTTGCCCAAGGCAGGTTTTCATGTACCTGTGAGGCAGGTTACTTCAGCACCTGAGCACTGTCTGGATTGCTCTACAGACATAGCCAATATCTTTAGGAACTGTGTTATTTTTAAGCATTGCTTAATATTAAATATTAACCAAAAAACTTGAATAAAACTGTAAAGCACAGTGCAGAAAACAGAAATTTCCAAGGCTTGAAATATTTATTTCACAGTCTACCTCAGACATTTGGTGTAAGTTTGAGTAACTCTCTATAGTTGAAGGGAATTTATGTGTCTTACTGACAGAACTTGATCACAGCCTTTGTTTTTGGAGAAAGTTTCCTTCCTCTGAGTCAAGCTCTTCCTGGGGGGCTTTGTAAGGATTTGTGCATAACGTTTTAGATAGTCACATTAAAAACCTCTAGCCCAAATCCTTGTAAATAGTAACAGGCACTTTGAGTATAAATGAAGAAACAAAACATTTTAACAGCTACAAGGGACTCAGCCAACCCACTAAATAAATGAACAAAGCTTAACACATTCAACTGTTGGCCATATTTTCTTGATAGACTGAAAATTAAGAAAAATATCCCCAGGAAAAACAATAATCCACGTTAGGTCAGACAGAGGTTTCAAAGCAAAAGCACAATGCTGTGAGGCAGATACTCAGCAGGTAGCTAAAACTGTGCTCTTGTGTCCAGCAAGAAACCTAAGTACCTAAAGTAAGAATGCCATTTTATTGCTAAAGTTGTGATGAATGCATGGTGAATAGATTTTTTTCTTGTGTGAATGGACTACACATCAATTTCATTAACAGTAACTCAACATGGTCAGTGTGTTTCAAGAAGCTGGGAAAACACACAGGTTACTGTTCTAATTCTGCATAAGTCATGAAACAATCAACATGCTCATTGTTTTTAGTGTGAATTTCATATTTCAGAAGCCTTTTTCTTCCTTAGAAATTGCTTATGCAAAACATTCTGGAAATATATGGAATGCCATACCTAAGTCTTGGTAGCATTCCTGCATATCAGCTCAAAGCAAAGAGCATTTCTTCACTCAGATGTGTTGTGTTGACTGAATAATGTGTTCATGCAGTCGAGAAAACAGTATTTGTCATCCACAGCACTTGGAGAAGATATTTGTTCAAATAGAATTCAGCCTAGTTCTGCAAAATGTTTGTTGGTAGGCTCATGTTCAGCATTTGTGGGTAATGTTGGATGCTTCAATTCCTCTTGACTTTGTTCCCTCTACCTGCTTAGGAGTTGCACTGTTTTCAGCTTCCAAGTTTCATATCTGCAAGAAGTAATTACCACCTTGAGAAACTTCCCTCCTCCTGATGGAGGCTGTGTCACTGCAGCAGAAACATTATTCAGCAGCCACTAGGCATTCGTGGTGGTGACATCTGTCCTGTTGTCTGGTAAGGGATTGAGGTGTAATCAGTCTTAGAGGTCTTGAACAGCTTCCTGAAAGTCTGTTCGAATAGCCATAGCTGTGGTTTAAAAATCAGTGCCGTGATGTCTGGAGATCAGTTTTGCTTCCAGTACTGTGCAAAGCAGGACAAGAACTTAATTCCAAGCCAGACAAATTTACCAACAAAATATATATACACAGATATGCTTTGCCTACCAAGCTTCTGTGACTCACCAGATGACTGACTCACCTCTGGCATGCATCACCAACATAAAATATTAAATCTCCCATCTTCTCTGAATTTCTGAATGGGTTATGTCTCATTGCCTAAGATTTAGTTGAAGGAAAGACAGAGCTTGCAGTTCTATTGTTACCGGTTAGTGAATAAAAGATGAAGATTAGCATGATTAAGGAGAGGTAAAACAGGATTTCAGCAGTATTAACTCAAGAGACCAATTCTCCTGGACACTACTGGGATTGTGTCCATGCCTAAGGACACGAGAATTATGCTCTAAGGAAGAAAAAGCAGAGCCTGTCTAACCACGTCCCCAGGGGAATGGGACTGATTACACAGCATGTTGTTGTCTCTTCTTTTATGGGCAAAGGCGGCCACCTGGAAAACATGTGAGACAACCAGTGCAACTGGCATCAAACCCTGTGTAACTGAGTTCAGAATAGCAGATGAAGATTGTGACTCAGCATGTGCAGAACTGAAAGTGAAATTAGGGGCATGGTCACTGAGGCTTTGTGTCTCAAGAGCAAGGCCCATAGTGAGCACAGAGTTATCACAGTAATGATGACTCTGGAAAAGACCTTAAAGATCATCCAGTCCAACCTAAAAACAACCAAGTAACCCTAAACATCTGACATATGATATCTAGATTATGCCACTCAGCACTTCATCCAGCCTAATCTTAAACACCTCCAGAAGCTGGAACACTTGATTTTCATCTAAAGAAGAGAATATGGACAAAGGAAAACAAAGTAAGGATTTGGTGGATGTAGCCTTGTCAGGAAAGCAAGCAAGAGAAATCTATGGGAGTTGTCTCGCCTAACTGTAGGGACTAGACTACAGATGGCTGTACCTGAGCAAGAAATAGAGACTTCAAAACCAGTAGAAAGAGTTGCTTTTAGAGCGTAATTTCAGAGCATAATTCATAATTTAGTTTTGTAAACAACTGTGAGATTAATTATGCTCCAGAAGTGTCTGAAGAGTTTTCAGTGGGACATCACGACCAAGAGACTGACACTGCGCTGCACTCAGGGCAGTGTTCTCCCCATTTAAGTTCCCAGACATGGGGGAAATGATACTGTGATAGTGTGAAACCAACAACTAAGACAGCATTTCTGCAGAACCTGTATTGCTCATCTTTGCTATCACTTGCACAGTACCTCCACCTCTACAGACTGTATATAGAAGAAAACAAAACAACACATCACTCCTTGTTGATTCTGAGATAATGAAAACCTTTAAAATATAAAGACAGCTTCTAAAGATAACATTCCAGTACATTCCTGAGTTAATATAATTTATTTAATGAAGACCTGTGCAAGTGACAGCTCTGGCTACTATAAAAGCAGCTGTGTTCCAACCTCAGCCCAGAAAGAGAAGCTTTTTCAGTTGTATGCTGCTGCCTCCTTCCAGTGGTTTCCTTGCAACCTTTGCCTAATGAGCTCTCCAGAGTTGCTGCAGGCAGGAGCCTCAGATGGATTAGTGTCCAGACTATATAGCTGCTGGGCTTGAAAAAGTGCAGTAAAATCTTTGAAGCAGAGAAAGTCAACTGACAGCAGATAGCCAGCAGGACATATTTATGGCAGGAATACAGTTCGGATGCATTGCAGTCTCCATTAAGATCAATGCCTCAAGAAGGCTAAAGAGACGGCAGAGGATCCGTTATTTACCTGATGCTCTGAACAGCATAGGCAGTACCACACACTTCCAAAAATGGAAATATAAATCATAAGAAATATAAATCATCTCTCAGTGACAGGAAAGCTTAAAACAAGAGTAAAGGATGTTTTTCTGACATAAATTCTGAAGGTATTTCTGACTATCTAACTGTATGTCAGACAAACACAGGACATTACAGGGCCCTTGAAGTAAATGTATCCGATGATACCATTAAGGAAGATCCTATACTTTGGCCTTTTCTTTAGCTCTTGAGTTCAGACTGTGCAGTGCCTGAACATTTTGAGTTACTCAGTTCAGATGAGTTTTCTGTGACTGATACAAATCTTCTGTAAGTCATAAAAAACCGGTGAAATTACCAAGGCAAGGAGGAACAATCTTATATGATAAAGAAAATTGTACTTTGATGCACTCCGGAGTTTCCTTTCTCTTCAGGGTTTGTTTGAAAGCAAATAAGGAAGCTGTGATTCTTAGAGCCTCTACTAGGTATTTAGTAAGAACTTCAGAACCAGCAGATCTATTGACCCCTCTGTTCTGGTTTGAAAATTACCACATTTTCCAGTATTAGTTGTGGTGCTTTTATGCCAAAAAAGCATTTTATTTGAAGCTGGAGGTAGCTTTCCTAGCAGACCTCCTGCGTCAGTCTGTGGACTCTACAGGTGATTAATTGATGAACAGAGTCCATAAAGGGAAGGGACTACTTTTCATAGCCTTTCTTCGTCATCTTCTTCTCCATCTTCACCTTTCTCCTGCTTCTACTTCCATACGTTTTGAGAGACAGAGAGCTCTTCTAGAAGAGAGATCCCCCAACCCGCCAAGGGTGGTGGGGGAGAGCAATGGCTCTGAACCCCCTGCCACTGAAGGGTGGAACACAAAAGAGCCTAAGCCTGGCTGCAGCTCTTGTGCAGGGGTAGCCATAATCCAATTTGGCATGGGAGCCTGAAGACAGAAAGAGCAGCAGGGATGTCAAAAAGACAAGCCGTTCTCTGTACCTGCAAACCCCCTTCTGTGGGGGTGAACCTGCAGCTGTTGTCTTTCACTGAGGGCTCAGATACAGAAAAGCCAGCACCAGTTCATTCCTGTTCTTAGCAGTGGGCTGAAGTAAGGACAACCCCTCCACATAGCCACTCTACAGTGATAGCCTTTGAAGATGCCAGGCAGAGGTGAGCTCTTAACCCTCTACCTCCCATGGTGCCTGACCACAGGGGAGAAGAAAGGGAGGCTCTGCATGAGGCCTGCAGAAAGTCCTTGGATGAGACCCCAAAGAGCATACTCACCATTAATAGGCATGACCCCATGTGACCCGCACCATGTGGGCTTTGTCTTCACCAGACTGGCAAAGATCCTGTGTACTCTGCCACTGAGAAACTGAGAGAAACCTCTACTAAGATAGATCACAAGTGCTGATCTCCTAAGCCTTTGTCAAACAGTGAGAGTCTGAAACTCTTTTGTATCCTCTACCTTTGACGCTGCTGTAGCCTCAAAGAAAAGCCCCGAGCTGATAGTAGCTAGAAGTGTGCCAGAGACACCAGGAAGTGCTGACGTCTGCATGAGGATTGGGAACAGGAAATTTTCTACAAGCATCAAGTTTATATTTTGTGCTGTATTCCTGCCACCCTAGCCCCCCACCCCACCCCTCTGTCTTCTGGAAAGGGGGGGGCAAGGGTGTGTGTGGGGCTTTTGTGGTTATGAGCTCTTGCCCCAGAGCTCTCATCAAAGGCCAAAACCAGATGTGTTTGCTGTCTCCCGTTTCTCTCAGAGTGTGTGTGAAGGCACTGTGATCCAGTTTCTGTTTTACCTTTTGATTCTTTCACTTACTTGGGTTTTTTTCCTTTTCTTCTTGGCGAAGGGCTCAATAAACAGTTGTCTTTCTAGCAAAGTTGCTTCATTGCCTGTTGAACTCTTGATGAGAGCTGGTTATTTGTGCTAGAACTACAGGCACCAACCCAAGACAATTAAGACCCTCTCCCTAAACCATTACACTCTCTATCACTGTTTCTGTGAGGAACAGCATGCGGCAATTTCAGCCTGAAAAGAAGCAATATTTTATAGGCGTTTCTTCCAGGGAGAGAATGAAAATGCATAGTAGTGCTTTTTATTGTTTGCAAGACAGAAGGGAAAATATCATCCCTGAATATTCTGATCTTAAAACGTGTATTGGAAGTTATGTTCCCCAGCAGTGCTTTCCTTTCTCTCAACGATCAGCAGATTGGGAACTTTCCTCGTTGGAGGTCACACTTGTAGGGCTGCTTCTAAAAGCTAGACTAATCCCTCACCAATTTACACTTCTGGCATGACCGCAGAACTTCCTGTAGTCATGAGTTTTACAATTTATGTCTTCTTTGTAAAAGTACTTCCTTCTGTTAGGTTTAAATCCACTGTCTAATAATATTTCTGTATGACCTGTGGTCTGTGTTGTCAGCAGACTGTCCCTGCAAGGTCTCTCTGGCAAACCTGATGATGGTGACGTCTCTAGTATTTCCCCTACGCATTGCTTGAAGAGGCATACCTTATTTAGTCTGTCTTCTCAGAAGGAGCCGTTTAGTAATCTGATTTTCATTGCCCTTTTCTGCACCTTTTCTAGCTCTACTCGATCATTTTGGTACTAGTGGGACCAACACTGCACCTAGGATGCAGGAAAAAGGTGTGCCATTGATTTCTACAGCAACATAATATTTTCTGTTCTGCTTCACCCTCTGCTCGTACTCTGACAATTCAGATGATGCTGTTTGCTCTTTTGACCATCACTAGGATATGAGCTGACATTTTCTGTGAGCCTTCACAGTGAGTGTAAAATCTCTTTCCTGAGGGTTAGTAAGTAATTCAGAATGCTTTGAGGGATATGGACAGTTAAAACTGTTTTTCTCATATGCACTGAACTTAGCAGCTCTGAATTGAATCTTATTCCTCTCTTATCTTAATTTTATTTAATCTATATTGCTCTGGGAGGAATATAGAGGAATTATTCGTACAGCAAGGGATTGTGTTAGGGAAGTAAAGCCTGAGTAGAATGAAATCTATAGATATATTAGACATACATTCATATATATAGGTGTATAGGTAGATAAGATAGAGCCATTTCAATCAAGTTTCTGCAGATACTTTGGTGAAAAAGAGAAAAGTAGGGAAAATGGGCCACATCTAGCAGGAAACAGATAACCTAGTAAGCTGGGATATGGAGAAGGCTGAGGTGCTCAGGGATTTGTTTGCCCCAGTATTCACCAGAAAGCTCTAAAACCATGCCACCTAAATCAAAGAATTCAAAGGCTGGGACGGGGAGACAGAAGCACCACCCATAGGAGAGGCAGATCGGTTTATATATAGATATAAAGAAATCAAAGATTCACAAGTCTGTGGAAACTGGTGGAATTTAGCCAAGGGTTCTGAGGGAACCTCCTGAGGAATGACATTGCTAGACAATTATTCACTGTACTGGAGAAATCACGTCGGTCCAGTGAAGTTTGTGCTGACTGGGAAAGGCAAACATAGCCTCCACTTTAAAAAAAAGGGTGAAAAAGTTGACCCAGGGAACTACAGTCAGTCTCACCTCTGTGCATGACAAGATCACAAGAAAATACTCCTGGATTTCTATGCTAAGGCACATGAAAGATAAGGAGGTGACTAATGACAGCTAACATGGCTTCACTAAAGGCAGATGGTGCCTGACCAATCTGATGGCCTTCTATGAAAGGGTTATGGCACTGGTGGATAAACGTAGAGCAACCAGACTTGTGCAAAGTATTTG
Source organism: Upupa epops (assembly GCA_013397515.1). Taxonomy (NCBI): domain Eukaryota; kingdom Metazoa; phylum Chordata; class Aves; order Bucerotiformes; family Upupidae; genus Upupa; species Upupa epops. Next base: position 623,115 of record VZRI01013377.1, read on the forward strand.
GCACTGTCCCACATGGCATCCCTGTCTCTAAGACAGAGGGGAGGTTTTGACAGATGGACCAACCAGTGGGTAAGCAATTGGACTGTCTCACTCAGAGAGCTGTGATCAATGGCTTGATGTCCAAGCGGAGGTTGGTTGCAACTGATGTTCCTCAGGGATCTGATTTGGGTCCAATGGTTTTTAACATCAGTGTCAGTGACGTGGTCAGTGGCACTGAGTGCATCCACAGCAAGTCTGCTGACGATGCCTGCCTATGTGGTTTGGTTGACCGACTGCAGGGAGGAGAGGCCACCCAGAGGGCACTTGACAGGCCTGAGAACTGTGCCTGTGCAAACAGGAAAGTCAACACTACACCCACTTGGAACTGTTTTTTTCTTCTTGTTTTGCCTCACCCTGTTCTATTTTAAATTTTCAGTTGCTGCTTTATGAGAAAGTACCACGAAATATACAGTAATCATATGATCCCATTCATCTGCAAGATGGATAGATTTTGATAAAGACAAAAGGGATTTAAATAATGACTGATTGCTTGTTAGAAACTGACTAAGCAATGACACCAGAGAGTCTTCCATATACTGCTTCTTGAACCAAAGTTGTAGAACTAATATAGTGAAAATAGACTGTAGTCAACCCCCAGCCCCCCTCCACACACAGGCAAAAGAATTTCTCAGAAGTTGTGTAACTTTACAACTGGATTTTTCTTCATTCTTCACAAGAACAAGAAGATGCTCAAATTATGTTTTTGAATGTAAAATGTGCAAATATATCAAAATTCTCCAAGGATATGATTTTTCCAGTCAGAAACTTGAGATACACTTGGACATATCTGAAACATGCCTTTCACAACAAATCAAAATTTGTAGGAGCTTTTCAAAACTGAGATGTTCTTTATTTGCTGTTCTTGCTGCTGTTCTCTCCTTGTCAGTTCTGACGACGTTTTGAAAACTGTCTCCTTGATTCTGATGTAGATTATAGAGTGGGAGGTTTTGGTGCTGCACAAAAAAAAGTCACTGCTTGCCTTAGACTATAATGAAAGCTACAGCAGAAAACATGACTGTCAGAAGTCATGATTGCATTATTTAAAGCATTTGGGTATATATTTAATTGTAGTGATTGTACTAATTATAGAGGCATTAGATCCTAATGAAATGAAGGCATTCATTAGAGAAAACACTTTATTCACTTGCTCTGTTCCTCTTCTGCACTGACATTTCTGAATCAATTAATATCTGTGAGTTGTTGGGCCTAATATACTTCTGCTGGACAAATTAGGGATAAATGAAGAGAAATCAATGGTATTTAAGCCTCTCTTGTCCATGCACATTCACATTCCTTTGGTTTTACTTTGTATCTTGGTTCTACTCTCCATGACTACTTAACAGAATGTTACAGCTTGGAAGGGACCACGAAAGATTGTCTAAGTCCAGCCCCAAATGTACCTTGGGGCAAATTTTTTGTGTGCCTAGAACTGAGAAGAAAAAGATTTCACAAGTATTTCTAGAGAAAAAATACGTAGCAGAACATCAAAAAGAGAGGTTGCTCTCATAGGGAGGTAAAGCAGATCGATGTTTCATTCTGCCTCAAGTGACCTCCCTCTAGGGGTGGCATCACCCAGCTGGGACTACGCTTTTCCATATTGCTGATTGTACCTTACCACCCATGTCCTGGAGTGACGAGATGTCAGGGCTGACAAAGTCTTTCCCTCAGAAAAAGTTTTCAAATATTTCTTCATATTTGTAGCAGGGCACCTTTTTCTTCCCCCTTATTTACTTTCTACCCTCCCCTCTGCTCCTATGACCTCCCTTCCTCTGCCCTCCCCTCCACTGTTTCTTTTTCCACACAAAGTGATTCTCTTCCAGCTCCAGTTTCTGGATTATGTGGCTGTCGGAAGACAAAATCTTTTGTGTAGACAGAAGCAAACACTTCTCTTTCCTATTGCACTTGGAAAGAAGAGATGGAAACAGCATTCAGGCACAACTTGAAGTGCAAAATTACAACTGGTTTTGAGAATCAGCAAATTTTTAATACTGTAATTATAAAGGACATTACATCATTCTGAGGAGAGTAAGGACATTGAAACAAGTCCTTGGACCTGACTGTGAATTAACTGTTGCATCTGCACTGTGAACCAGCAATGACCCGCTAGTGTTTTAATCCCTTACCTACAGAGAATCTATAAAAGCTCCTGGTGTCTAACAAAGGACAAGTACAGGGAAATTCTGAGCTCTAACCTGTCATTTTATTACAAGATTGCAACTGTTGAACTTCCTAATGAGCACAAAAGTTCACATGACTGTATGAGGGGTTTTTTGGTTTGTTCTATATAGAGCACAAACCTTTGTTTTTTAGGAGCTAAGAATCACAGAGGCTATTTGTTCATCAGATCAAAAGTCTTCAAATACTTAGTGCTGTCCCTTCTATGACTGCAGAAGTGTTTCTGTGGCACTGCAGAGGTTTTTAATAGGTTGCTCTTAGTCATTTCAATAATGGGATAGCTTCCCAAAATGTCCTTCCAGATTTCTGTTTAAGAGATGTGTTGGATGAGCAGGTTCTGTAGCTGCTAAGGCTATTTATTGTTTTCCTGGATGGGGATCCTGTTTCTTTTGTTGCCTATGAGAAAGCAGCCATGGAAAGAGATAGTACCATCACTTAATATTTATGAACATGTTGTTTTCTTTTAATGCTGAAATCAATACGTGTTCCTGGAACAGTTGTTTTACTTCTAAAGCAGAACAATGATGAGGATTGCCAGATAGCTTTTCAGATTCCACAAATGAAAAATATCTGCTTATTAGCTCTTTTTTTATCTAGATTCTTGTGTGATGCCAGTTACACGGTGTTCAAGAGAGGTCACTGAGTGCACTTCTAGTTTTATCATATTATTCTCCTTGATTGTACAAGTGATTTTAAGACCTGCACTGAAATGTATACGCATAGATGTGGTGATAGATATGTGTGTGTGTGTGTGTGTATTTATGGAGTTGTCAGTCTGCAGAGAACTGCCTGTGACGTAGACAGATTTATTTATCAGGTAATATGCAGCATGGTTTTGAAATAATTGGCAGGTAAAGTTTGTGATTTTATTATTAGTCCTTTCTGTTTCGCAGCTTTGCTGAAGTGATTTAATTATCAGCTATTAAAGGTGATAATTCATGCACCAAATCTGAAGAGCACTTAAAAAAACCCTCAGTGCACTATCAATGCTACAGAGAAGGGTTCTGCTTGCTATTTATACCCCTTAAACTTTTTATTACCACAGCCAATACGCCACGGGGTATAGTACTGCCTCATTGGGGTTTGCTTTTCATTTGTCATTTTGTCCTCTGAGCTGTGCTCATTGCCTGTGGTCTTGTCAAAGGGCTGGGGGCTGGTGGGAGAGATATACTGCTGTAGAGCCTGGTGGCTCCTGTCTAGCACCCAACACTGAGCTTTTGGACACAGAGTATTGCTGATGGTGCCTGGCAAAACACAGGCAGTGTAGAACCAAGGCTTTACACAGGGGATGCCTACTGATGCTTTACTTGGAATTGATGAATATGTACATAGTGCTGATCCTTAAACACCCTTTCAAAGATAAATTTCATGAGGTAGATATAGGAATATACAGAGGAGCAGAAATATAACTGTACTTTGAGAAGATAGCACCAAGGATTATTCATCCCCCATGGAACTCTGTTAGTCTAAAGTCAAGGTAATCACAGTAATGATGACGCTGGAAAAGACCTTAAAGATTACCCAGTCCAACCTAAAACCAACCAAGTAACCCTAACATCTGACATCTAGATCATGCCACTCAGCACTTCATCCAGCCTAACCTAGAACACCTCCAGAGACAGCGACTCGACCACCTCTGTGGGCAGCCCGTTCCAAAACCGGATCACTCTGTCAGTGAAAAACCTTCTCCTAATGTCAAGTCTAAACCTCCCCAGATGGAGCTTAAGACTGTGACCCTTTGTCCTGTCTCCAGTGTCCAGGGAGAAAAGACCGACCCCCACCTGACTCCAACCCCTTTTTAGGTGGTTATGGACAGCGATAAAGTCACCCCTGAGCCTCCTCTTCTCCAGGCTAAAAGGTATAAAAGTCATGTAGCTATGGAGCTTGCTGGCATGGTTTAGCGTTGAGCTTTGTTCAGTTAGGTTTATGTCTGGATTCAATTTTCTTAAAGGTCTTTTCCAACCTAAATGATTTATGAACTTGCATAGCCATAATGCCATGGTCTCACGGCTATATCCTGTGTCTGTTGTGAGGTGCTGACGATAAACGGTACAGAGATGAGAGGCTACATGTGAACAGTGCCCATTTTTACACCAGAGAAAGCAGAATGCCAAAGTTCTTAAAAAGGGGTAGCTCAGGGAGCACCTGGAATTTCTTTTGTTCCCCTGTACAACAGTGTGTGTATCCTGAAGATGCAGACAGTTTACACTTTCATCCCTTGTTTCTGTCTTTCTCTGTTCTTTCTCTCCTTTCATCTGTTTACAAAACAAATGGAGACCAAAGGAACACGGGGAGGGTCTCTGTAGATTACAACTACTGCAATAAAAATCCTTCCTGTGTTAAAACCATAATGCTTCGCATTATAAAATGATTTACCTGGAGAAAATGTAGTAGTTTGTGTCTGTAATAAGCATTTTGATGCACCCTTACATCAATCAAATCAAAGGCATCAATCACTCAAAAGATTGCTATGGTTAATAACATAAAATTACTAATTAAACTCAAAGTTTCATCTTCCATTCTGTTAAAAAAGTCATTAAAGTCCAGCAGTCTAAATAAGAGTCTATCCCTGCGCTGTGCTGAAGGTTCAGACTAAGAACTGCAATCACCATGAAGAAGGTGAAAGCCAGACATGGTTTATACTTACACAATACAATATTTTATTTCTATGAAAAATAAGATTAAAAATAACATGGAGGGAATGGAATGAAAAATATATAAAAAGGAAAATATTTTAAGAGACAAGGAAGAGAAACTAAATGTATTATTTATATAAAAAAGGAAAGTAATGAAAAAACTCTCAAAAACCAAAGAGAAATCCCACGTCACTTCGGCTTCAACTTTTTTTGATATTAAATATTAAGAAGAAGAAAAAAAAAGAATCTCAACCTCTCAATTCCCATCTGGTTTTGGTTGTTTTTTTCCCATCCTAAAATGAAATGGCATCTCTCATCTGAATCAGTTTTTTCTTTTACTGTAGTTAATACTATTATTTCGAACAGTACTCGCTATTTCTGAGTGTCTGGAGTCACAGGCAGCAGTTGCTGGCGCAGTGCTGTTTATTTATACCACTGAGTAGCATTCAAGAGGAAGCGAGTGCACCACATGCCTAATGCTGCTTCAGTGACACCCTCACACTGGAGTGACAATCAGGGGAAGAGCAGAGGAAGCACCACGACTAACACATTTGTGGAGCACTGGTGGAGAAAAGCTACGTCCTTGACATTAGACATGAATTACGTGTTATGGCTTTGTTCATATGACAGACCAAGCCATATCAGATGATAGTGGTTCAAGTGCATCGTAGAGGGGTAAGATAAGGGGAAGTAGATGAAAAGGAAGGAATTTGTGGGATGCTTCTATGTATAAAATTACGTTTACCTCAGATAAGTGTGTTGGGAGGATTTTTAGCTTAGCTCTTTATTGCAGCAGATGGGGATCCCAGCTGCTTGTTTCTTTCCATCCTGACAATCTGGTTCCATCAGTTTTCTAGCAGCTTGCACGTTGAAGGCTTCAATCACAAAGAAAGAGGCTAGAAATGTCCTTTCTTTAGAAAATACAACTGAAGCTAGAATTGTATTTCCAGCTTTTCTTTCAGTTGATTGCATGGAGGTGACGATGGGGCATAGCCTGGCTTTGTTAGCAGACAAGTGACCAAAGTGTGCAACGGACACTTCACTTCTCATTAAGCCACCTATAGTTCTCTTCTGCAAAACAGAGATGATCACCAGTACAAAAGCTTTGCCATCAGACTGGGACAAGGCACCCTTTGCACCTTTAATTTGCGTGTTGCAAATCCGCTCTGTTTTACAAAATTTGGGGAGTTTATTTAATTTCAAGTTAAGGTAATTGGACAATGTGAACTGTACGGCTCCATCTCTCAACCTCTTAACCCACAAGCTGTAAAGAGAGTGTTCTTGAAGGGAGCAATGGTATTAAACTGCAGCACTGATGACTGTGTCTCCTTAACTAAATGTCTTAAACTCTACTTTCATTCTTACATGAAGAAGGATTTTTCCCAGCCTGTTGAGTCAAATTTAGATGGCATTGAATCTGAGAGAAGACATGAAGAATGAAAGAAGAGAAGGGCAATGAAAGAAGTTTGGGAAGTTAGATAGTCCCATTGAGGGCTTCTTCACTGACTAGAAAGGGAAACGTGTGAAGAAACCACAACTGCAAGGCTATTTTGATTGAGCTTTGTGAAGCAGAATTTCTAAAGATTATGGTTGAGATCTTGAACCCATCAGTTTCCCATTTAAGAAGTGGTGAGCCCTCTAAGGAGTGAAAGCTAGAAGGTTTGTTTAATGAAATGCTTTCTGTAGGACTTTGCAGGAATGGGAGCATGCGCAGGACATGAGGAAATGTCTCTCTGTCTTTTCCATTGCAGTCACTTTTCATGCTAAGGAGACTTTCAAGGTTAGTGGACATGTTGACCTTTAAACTCCGTGCTGCTACTGCAGTGTGGTTGGCTTCCCAGTACAGAACACTGTCTGGAACTGCAGGAAAGGAGCAGTCATCTCTCCAGAAAGCATTTGAATAGTGTGCAGTGTGGAGCCATGTATTAAACAAGTCCCCATCTCCATAACCCTGCTTGATTTGCTATGAGAGGTGTATTGGGCTTTAACTGGATGAATGCTACTGCTGCAAGTGCGGAGCAAGTGCTAATTCCTGAGGGGACTATTGGTAGCCCTTTTAAAGCCGTAGTAAATAATTACTAGGTCCATGAATGACAAGGAGTTAATGCACTGAGCCTTGTATTCTCTATATGCCCTATCTTCTTCCACCATAGCCAGTCTAGGATATACTACTGCAGTTTCAGACAATGTGTAGGCAGTCTTTGAAGAGGACATCCTTCACCTTTTTCAGACTGGGAAGAAATCTTATGGGAACTACTACGCTGCAGCAGAGCCACAGTGCTGTTCATGTGTTATTTCACCACTTCCAGTTCTAACCTGAAGCAGGAAACATGTTGGTGCATGAAAATTTGAGGAGCCTTTCAAAACACTTTCTCACAAGCTAAACATTGCAGACTGAGCTCAGATTAGATTCCAACCACTCCGCTGGGTTGCCTTAGGGAAAAGATTTGTCTCTTCTGCTAGCATGATAAATCCCAACCAAGGACAACATAGTATTCAAAAGCAGGATATATTTATAGAGAGAGTAGGAATCACCTTACCTAACTTTATCAGTTAATAATCTTTTCCAGGATGATTGTCTTCATTCCATCTGCAGCCAAAGGAGAGGAACATTTCTAAAGGATGATTCATCCCATCCTGAGTGTCTAACATAGGTGAATGAATTGCCCTCTGGATGTACCTGCCTCTTGCTTTTTCTCCCTGCATAGGCTCTGGAAGGAACCTAGATAACCAGTTTAGACTAGACAATTTTTAGATTATGAAATGACAGTGAAATTACTCCTATCCTGCAATGTGCATCTGAGTGAGAGAAAGTGTAGGTGATGAACTAGCACATGGACACAGTCTAAACCCAGTGGTGTGAGCATTATTTAACCAGTCTGCCTGCATGTGTTTGCATGTCTAGTATCTGTATGTGGTTTTGTTGACCTGTTTTCCCACACGTACCACAGAAAAAAAGGGATTCTTAGCAAACTCTTTCCCAAACCTAGAGGATTGCCACCTTCTTGGAAATCTCAGGAGCAATGCTTGTGAGGACAGACTAGCATCCTGGTGCAAGTAACCGGTACCACCTTAAGGGTTCAAAAGGTTTAGAAATGAAATATCTTCCCTCATTCCTATGGTCTGCATGTGGTACTGATTTTATTGGCTTTTTTTTTATTAGGAGACAGAAATGTTTCCTCAAGGAATATAAATAAACTTGTTACCGGTAACAGGGTAGTTGTGATGATCCATAAAGCCAGGGTGCAGTGGCTGAACGCTAACAAATTTTACATGTTTGCAGCTGTTTTACAAGGGTTTGATTTTCTGTGTCAGTTGATGGTCGAGGAAGACAAAACAAGCTGAAATGACCGTTTGTGTGAAATGTGAGTGGATGCCAAACCCCATCATTTTCAGAAGTATACTCCTGGCTTTGAAATCTATTAATATCTTCTGCTTGAAACCTAAAGACACTGCTTCCTATAACTGTTTAATAATTTTCTTTGAAATGTTAGCATTTATTATTTATTACTGCTCCTCATTTAAAACCCATTTGCCCCTTCAGTTATGACAGAGAAAAGCTTAAAACTATTACAGTGAGGCCTGTCATCTTCAGCAGCTTTAGCTGATCAGTGGTGGCATGTATGTACGCGTGCAATGAAGTGTTTATACAGAGACAAAAGGAAGCAGTATAACCCACTAACTCACTCAGTATAAGCCACTAACTCACTATGTGACCTCAGTAAGCTGCAAGGTACTGTGTGGGGAAGTCACATCGCTAGGTGATGCCTAGCGTGTCACCTCTCCATGTGTGCACAGCTGTCTGTAACTCCCGTCAGCAGCTTAAATGTCCTGAAAATCAAAATGATACCTTCTTCATCCCATTTTATAGAGTCAGTAATGGAAACTTCAGACACTCACTTGTTAGAAGTCCTTAGTGCATCCCAGTGGCTTCATCTTTCTTTAAAAGACATCAGCTTTTCTGTGGTTGAATAAAGAGACCAGGCTCTGAGGTTAGTTTCAAGGAGAATGCGTTTCCAATGATTAAAAAATAAAGTAGTGTGAAGAAATTAAATCTCACCTAAATTTAGTGAGTAATAGTTAGGCTTCTGGTCCCAGCCTGTCAGCCGGACGCTGTTACGGTTGGTGGAGATGGACGTCCTCTGTCACAGGTTGATGTAGTAATACAAGCCCTATGTATACACTTCCTTTGTCCAAAAATTGTATTCCACTCTTTGAGAAAGAAGTGGGGTTTTTTAATCATAGCTGTCTAACAGTTGTAGCTGCAGGATGATGAATCAATCACAACGACTACGAAACAAACAGTCAGTCCATTGTTAGCATGTTATATATTAGGCTTTGCTCAAGGAGCAACTGAAGTTTCCAAAGTTTTAAGGCTACACAAAGTCTTCAATCAGATTTGCGGAACTAAATCACAGGCAGTTAGAACCTAAATTATCCAATTGTTTGATATCCAAGATTAATTCTTTTATCTTGTGTTTAGAGTTCCAGCTATTGGGGAAAGGAACTATTGTCTGCTAAGTTCAAAATCAAGAATAATGACTCAAAAAAGGTAGGAAAATCTGCAATTAGGTGTTAATACAGCAGTGTAACTGGACTCTTTGATTGGAGAAGGGTCATTATTTGCATATCTCTTTCTGTTCACATAAAGCCACAAAACCTCAATAAAATTGAGGTTCCTTACACAGGAATTAGTATTACTCTTTGTGGTTGTTGCAGTCTTTAGTTAGTGTATACAACTCTGATTGCTGTAACTTAGAATTTCCAGACTTTTATGTGTTTAAATCTGAAAATCAAAGTTCTTTTTAGAAAAAAATTCAAAGGAATTGTTGAGCATAGAAATCTTACAATTATGGACCCTTTTACTTGAAACTCCCAGATAAAATAACCAGCATAATTCCATGAACATGAGTTTGCTCTGGGCATGGATGTTACGAATAGAAAGCAAACTTCATGCAAACGTTAGTCTTGCACTTATTCACAACGCTGAGCTCAATGAGTTCACTGATTTCAGTGGTATTTGCCTTGGAGAGCTTTGATCTTTGCCCAGGAGGACAAAACTAACTCATTCCTCATAAATGGTGAAGGCCATGATGCGTCTTGGCTTCCATGCTGGAATTCACTAACTGTGGTTCACATGCGTTTGTAGTTATTTCTGAGAAATCCATGCTCTGAACTAGAAATGCTCACAGCATTTTACTTTGCTATTCTCCTTAAAAATGTTCATTCTCATTTTCCCACCCTGTGACACTCAGCCCCTTTGAAAAGCAGACTGTTGTCTGCTAGAAATGCTTCTGAGTCTGTGCTACTGCTTCTTCATAGTCCTGTGGCTATCTGCCTAAAGCCAGGCACTCCCTTTCATCTTAGACTTCATTTCTAGACTTTGGAGGGTGTTTGCCATGTCCATCACAAAGTGTTATGGTGAGCTCCTGGTTCTTGACTCGAATTCTGAGGCAATATGGATGTAAAGAACAAGTCACAGAATCACAGAATTATCTAGGTTGGAAAAGACCTTCAAGATCACCTAAAGGAACCATTAATGAAACACTGACAAGTTGTCAACTAAACTATATACCTAAGCATCACAAATACACAGCTCTTAAAACCCTTCAGGGAAGGCGACTCCACTACAGTCCTGCGCAGAAGTGTGGTTTACCTTTACAGGAAAACACTAATGTTACCATGGTCTTGCTTACAGCAGTGTTCCAGCACTGCCTCACCCATCACACTCTTAGCTACCCAGATGTCATAATCAACATCATCAACAGAGAAACATTCTCCGATAAACAGAAGGGCACAACCCTCACCAAGCCTCTAGAAAACAAGGCTGTCGCTTTTGTTGTGTTTCACCTATATTTAGCGTTTTTGCCATGACCTATCCATTCTTTCACTTTAAATTGGACATGGCAAAACGACACATTCTCAGGTCTTTATACTGAACACTAAACATCGCTAAACCATCGACAGGGAGCTGCCTGATTTCAGCACCAGAGAGGTCATTCCAGTGTGGTCAGAGTACAGAGCAGCCTAGGATAGAAGAAAGTGGGATATTCTATGCAGAAATCTGCCTTTTCACTTGTTGAATATGAAATGATAGTGTCTATGTGCATCAGCCTCTAAAACAAGAACAAACCATATGGAGAGATGTTAACCTGCCTCCCGGAGTGAACGTGCGATACACTATAATAATTCCCATCTTCTTTAAGCCTTGCAGTACCGCAGTAGCATGCCCAAACACCCTGCAGTGGGTTTTCCCCCCTATTGCTTAGCTGGTTTTGTTAGTCTCATGCATCATTCTTTATGAATAATTTTGCATCAAACTCCTTAAACTTGAACTGATAAACAACAAGAGGAAGATAATGTTGAACACCCATGGAAGAAAGACACATACAATGAATAAATGTGGTTACTTGGTCTTCCATCTGTTCTGTTTTTCCAGAAACATAAAAAACATGAACCTGGACACCCTTGTGGTTTTTTGATCGGACATATGTTCTCAGTTTCAGTGAGAGAAGTTGAAGTACGAGTGAACTTGATTAGATCTCCTCCTTTGCCAAGCCTATTTCTGCCCAGACTAGAGAGCAAAGCAGCTCTGCTCCTAATACACAGCAGCATGTACAAGGCAGCAACGTGTAGATGTCGGGATCTTTTCTATCAACGTTTTCTTGTTTAAGCTTCTGCGATGACCACGAAAGAATAAATCTCCTCTTACTAAGAGCGAAACCTGCCTCGCTTGTATAGAAGTACAGAACGAAAGGACAGCCTAGTGTTTTCTCTGCCTTGGAGATACTGTACCTACCACAACTGCACATCATGTCTATAGCCCCGTATGGGTTGTGTGGTGCTGCTTCAGAAGGAGCCCAGCTTTCCCTACTGAGTGTTACTGCTTCTGGGGACTGCGTGGATTTATATAATCTGATAGCTTGCAAAACATATGGCACCTTCAAATGTGCTGTCACAGATGGTTCATTGGACAAGTCTCCTACCCTGGCTCATGAACAGAAGATAAAGTTATTTTCCCTATAGATGCTCAACAGAGCCCCAGGCATGTTCTAAAGCTTCACTAATGTTTTCCATATCTGCAGAAACAGGGCCAAGTCTGAGTCCCTTTGCAGTCCATGGTGAACCTCACTTTGACTATTGGGACAGATACTTGGCTTACATTATTTTATCTGGTAGTCCCTCATTCCTGAGGAACAAAGCATTAAGATTGGATTTATATATCACCCAAGGAAGAATGGGAAGTAACTCAGAACACACAGAAAAAGAAGAAAAATACCAGCCCAATAAACCAACAACCCCAAAAACACTTTATCATGGCTGTGACGACTGGGGGAGAAGAGAAACGGTGTAGTTGTGCTGCACTTGTGGTCCCAAAGGAGGCAGGGAGGGAGTCTCAGCAGCAGGCTTGGCAGGCTCCACATCACCGCGAGGCAGGGTGGAGCTGGCTGCGCTGGGTCATAGGGTGAGTGGGACAAACTTGCAAACTTCTTCCTCTCTCAGGACATACCAAACCAGTGAAAGCATGCATGGCCTTAAGCTCAACTGGCCATGGCAGGGAAATACTGTCTGTGCTAGCTTGCTTTGCTATTTTCATTTCTATTTCCTTCCCTGATGGCAAGTTTCAGCTAAATAAAAAGGTATTACTTTCATTTAGATTGCATAACATGTAATCTTTCCCTTTCTCAAATGGGTCGAGATCTAATTAGGTCTGTCTTAATTGTCCTGCTCCTGTAAGGTATCTAACTGGGATCATACTTGCACACCAGAGCAGCAAAAGCCAAGAACATGCTTTGGGATGGATTGCTGGTGACTCAGGAGGTGGGAGTCTCAGCTGCCAGCATCCATCTCCCTATTAACACACTGTCTATCAGCTTTCCTGAAACAAGCTTAATCACTGGTCACCAGGAATACAACAGAGGATGTCTGTTACTCCTAGGGTTCATTTGTCAACTTCATTTGCCCAAGCGGTCAATCCTATCAATCAAAATATTGGTGATGGTGCTGCAGAGGAAACTAGGAATATAACACTTAGAGCATGCTATCATAAGGCACTCTGTCCCGGCTCAAGGAGGGAGGTCTGCCCATTGTGCCATGGCTTCTCAGGGAAGGAGGTATCCCTGGCAACCTGGGAAGGTGTGACCGGGTGCCATTTGTACGGCCATGGACCTGTGGAACACTGCCTACCCCCAGCTGCAGCTCCTAAGGCTTCCCTTAGTTTCTGTATCGTTACTGCCACAGTGTCCTAATATTTCAGTTCGATGCATATGGGCTGCACAGTGTGCAAGGTTTTCCCCTTTCTTACTTTAAGTGTGCAGGTTATTTTGTGTTCCTGTTGGAGAAGGCAGATGGAAATATTTAAGCCTTGCAATTGGAGTTGAATGTGTTAACGTTTATTGTAGATCTTAGAGACTTCAGATATCTTGACTGTCTCAGACCAAGCTTCATCAAAGTCCTTGCCCAGACAAGCCCTGCCTCTCATCCAAGAATGTTCTGCTCCATTCAGAGAGCAGAGCTGCTGTCAGTGACTGAGATCTCAGGATGGACTTGCCTTTATGTCTGTACAGAGCAAACACCACAGATGGAATAGTTATGCCCAGGATCAGTCCCGCATATCACAATTAATTGAGATGCTGTAATGAAGATTCTCTCTCCTCTCTCTGCTGATGTGCAATATCATCTCAGCGATGCCACCTCTACAGTGGCTGGAACTTCCATGAAAGCAGCAGAGTTTCTTGCACCATGTACCTCTGCTATCAGTTGAAAACAGGCAGGGATATAGACTGTGCAGATTCTCTTATCACTAAGAGTCGTGATTCTGTTTGGCTATATGTGTCTCTCTAAACAGGCAGAGGGATTAATTTTCACATGTCAAAAGATTTATGACCTGCAATGTTGTTCTGAAGTAGTAACATTATTTGAGCACTCCTGGAGTGAGTGTTTTTAAAGACTACGGGAAAGCCAAAAATCATGGCAGTAAAATAAAGCTGTTAGAGAAGAATATTGCTAATAAGACTGTATCTCACAGTCTTATATCTCACAGAATTATTGCGGCTGGAAAAGACCTCTGAAATCATCAAGCCTGACACCACCACAGTAGCTAGACCGTGGCATGAAGTGCCACATCCAGACTACTCTTAAACACCTCCAGGGATGGGGATTCTATCAGCGAGGGACCCAGAACTGCCCCCAGTACTTGAGGGGAGGCCTCACCAGTACAGAGTACAGGAGGAGAATTACTTCTGTAGTCCTGCTTGCCACGCTATTCCTGATATAAGCCATTGGCCTTTTGTGCCACCTGGGCACACTGCTGGCTCATATCCATCTGGCTATCGACCAGTACTCCCAGATCCCTCTCTGCCGGGCTACTCTCCAGCCACTCATCCCCCAGTCTGTAGCTCTGCTGGGGGTTATTGTGGCCAAAACATAAGACCCTGCCCTTAGCCTTTGTAAACCTTATCCCATTGGCCTCTGCCCGTTGGCCCAGCCCATCTGCAGCACCTTCCTTCCCTCCAGGAGATCACTGTCCCCAACTTGGTGTCATCTGAGAATTTACTAAGGGTCATCAGTATAGATGCTGAATAGAACTGGCCCAGCACTGATCCCTGGGGGCACCACTACTCACTGGGCATCAACTAGATAGGGCACCACTCTGTGCCTTCTCATGATAATGAGTGCCAGGGAAACACTGAAAATGCATCTTAAATTGCAGTGCAGACAGAGAATGGGAAAAAATAACCCAAACAAGTGTTTTTTGTCAGTAATCTCATTCTTTGTTACTTGCTGTGTAGCTCTGCCTGAACCAGTCTACTTGGGAAACTGCAGCTGCCAGAACCACGGAGAACTAAGCCTAAAAAACTGCAGAATGGAGGTGTTTTACAGATATCCATGTGAAAATGCTTATTTGTTCCCTATAGGAAAGGAAAGGCTCTGGGAATAAGCAAGAATACTTCTCATTACAGCTCACTTTGGCTCAGCAGACAGCGTGCCACCTAAAGTTATTCCAAGGCTTGTATTAAAACTCAACTGAGGAAAGCTCAGTGTATTCATACGTGAAAATGATCAGACAGCAGCATGATGATTCACCTCACCGAGTCTACTATGTTCGACGAAGTTCAGCTTGTGACCTTTTCAGCATAAATATGATGCAATGTAAATGTATGAGACGTCTACATTAAATCTTCACTGCAGTCATTTTACTTTTAGCTGCAAGCTTGATGAGTTTTGTGAAAATCACAGGCATGAGGAATGTGTGTGTGTGGCTAGAGAGAGCCGTGCTCTTTACAAAGGCACAGCTTGCCAAAGTGCTTCCCCTCCCAAGCATTGAGCACAACTCATAGGATTGATGTATCACAGTAATGATGAGGCTGAAAGAGACCTTAAAGGTGTCTGGGTATAAATCCCCATATGAGCTTGTAATATGGCAAATTTGTTTTTCAGGAGTATTCATTTTGCTTAGATTCATAGTTTTCTTTGATTTACTACAAATAACCTTAGTTCCTAGAATTAATGGAAAACATGGAATGTGTTGGACCAGAAGGAATCTTTAAAGTTCATACAGTCCAACCACGCTGCAGTGAGCAGGGACACCTTTAACTAGGTCAGACTACTCAAATCCCCATCAAGTCTGACCTTGAACCAAGACCAAAGAGGTGTGAATGTGGAAATCAAGGCAGTTATTGAGGTAAACACCTGCCTTTTCACAAGAGGACTCTGTGAGTTCCTCTAACCTGCACACAGTCCTCCACAACATCCTTAGATGTTGGAGACATTAGGATTTGATGAGTAGATCATTTGATGAATAAGGAATTGATTGCATTGTCACGTCCAGAGAGTAGTGGTTACTGTCTTGATGTCCAGATGGAGACTGGTGTCAAGTGGTGTCCCCCAGAGGTCTGTCCACACACGCCTGTTCCCATGGGCCAGAGCTGTTTAACCCTTTCACCAATTATGACTATGGTATTGAGTGCATCCTCAGCAAGTTTGCAGATGACACCATGCTGAGTGATGAGGTTGATAAGACAGAGGGATGGGATTTCATCCAAAGGGACCTGGATAAGTTGAAGAAGTGGGACATTATGAACGTCAAGAGGTTCAACAAGGCCAAAGGTAAAGTCCTACACCTGGGTCAGAGCAAACTTAGAGATCAGTATAACCTGAGAGATTGTGTTTGAGAGTAACCCTTGTGGAAATGTGGAGTCCTTTCCATCCATAAGCATGTCCCTCAGCATCAGTAGGCATTTTAAAGTCCAGTTCCCTCTCCCTGTTTCTGAGCCAGCCCTTCATTTCCAGTGCGCTGATTCCTACAGCCACAAATTAGAGGTAAAACCTCTCACAACCTCAGCAAATAATGGATTAAAGGTAAAAACTTTCTCTCCACTGGACTCTGAAATACCACTTTCTCTCTCCATTCACCACATTCCCAGGGGAAGGCGAATGCCATGCCCACTCAGTGCATGTGTGTTCTCCAAACACCTGATGGAAGGCAAGTCAAGGAGCAGCAGGAAACTCCAAACTAGCTGTACATGTTCACAGAGTTGAAAATATTTCACACGTTGCCATAGCAACTTCCCAGTGCCTCAGGTAAAAAACGTGCTCAAATTCAAACTCAGTGTCCCCATCTACTCCACTCAGGTAAGACCCCACCTAGAGTACTCCAGCTCTGGGGTCCTCAGTGTCCAAAAAGGTGTTAACCTTGTGGAGTGGGTCCAGAGGAGTGCCATAGGGATGATCAGAGGGTTGGAACACCTCTCCTGTGAGGACAGGATGCAAGAGACTTTCCAGTGAGCCTAGAGAGATATTACATTGTTATGGTTTCTAAAAGAACATTCACAATTACCTTCTAAAGTTGCATGATGCTGAAACCAGAGATAGGTTTCTTCATATCTCAATTACTTGCAGTTGCAGCCACAGAAGAGTCAGCATTTGTGATGTGTCTATCCTCAACAGATACTCAGAACTTGCTCCTGACTATTGAGTCACCTTGCATCATTTTTTCTCTGATTTTACTGATTTTCAGTCATATGTCAGGAAGTAGCAAGATGCCTGCACTCACAAATTTGAGCTATCCCAATTCCCAGCCATGTATTACAGTCTCACAGGAATGATGAGGCTGGAAAACACCTTAAAGATCATCCAGTCCAACCTAAAACCAAACAAGTAATCCTAAACAGTAAAACAATAACTGTTCATTTCTGTTCTTCTTTATCACTTTTTAAAGAGCAGAACAATTAAGTAGAAGCAGCAGAGGGTCACAAGTCATTGATGCCTGTTAGACTAACAGCAGTTGTATCTAAACACGAATAATATGCAATTATTTAATTGTTTTTACATTAACAAGACTGAAAGGAATAGGTTAATGGAATCTAGTGATCAAAATTCTCACTTAGATCATTATTAGCAATCTGCATAGACTTTCTCTGCATTAACTCTAGTAACACTTACTCAATGTTTTGAAACAAGTGACTTTAAATCACAGTATCACAGTGTCACAGTAATGATGAGGCTGGAAAAGACCTTAAAGATCATCCAGTCCAACCTAAAACCAACCAAGGAACCCTAACATCTGACATCTAGCTCATGCCACTCAGCACTTCAGCCAGCCTAACCTTGAACACCTCCAGAGACGGCAACTCGACCACCTCCGTGGGCAGCCCGTTCCAAAACCGGATCACTCTGTCAGTGAAAAACTTTTTCCTAATGTCAAGTCTAAACCTCCCCGGATGAAGCTTAAAACTGGGACCCCTTGTCCTGTCTCCAGTGCCCAGGGAGAAAAGACCGACGCCCGCCTGACTCCAACCCTCTTTTAGGTAGTTATAGACAGCAATCAGGTCCCCCCTGAGCCTCCTCCAGGCTAAACAGCCCCAGCTCCATCAGCCTCTCCTCGTAGGGCTGACCTTCCAGCCCCTTGACCATTCTAGTTGCCCTTCTCTGGACTCGTTCCAGCCCCTCAAATATTCCTGTAATTGCAATCACAGTGATATAACTGCCTTTGAGAACAGGAGGAGTGATCCCTGAGGCAGAGGCACTGTAGGCGCTAAGAGAAGATCCCAGCAGTACCACAGCTGAATGGAATGTTGTTTTTCTCAGGTGAAGTGGTGTGATGAGGTAAATTAAACTGGGAGGGGATTCTGTCTCAAAGCTGCTTAGTGAGCATGACACAGCGCTTTGCTGAACCCTTAAGATCAGCAACCATCTGGATCACATTTATCGGACACTACAGGTGTCCAACAGAGTAGTCACTGAAGCTACACAACGGTTTCCACTCTGTCTCAGTTTCATGACCCAGCCCCATCATGAATATGCATACATGGCCACCTCCTCTTCATGCATATGCATAATGCTCCTGGAATCAAGGCCAACCTGAACACCCTCTGATGCATGCGGATGAAGTTCACTGGATAAAAGACCACTCTCCACACACACCCCACACACACCCCTGTTTCAGACTGATGGTGATGCCCACTGCCAATGCCCCTGAGGATGGGCATTGTGGGTATGCCCATGGTGGTGACTTTCCTTGCTCTTTCTCCTTCTTCTTCTTTCACGATATCTTCTTAATGTTCTTCTCTGCCTCTGCTATTGCTTTTTCTAACCCCTCTTTATTGATCCCCTTAACAATAAAAGTGCCTGGTGAAAGGCTGCTGACCTAATTTGTGTCTTAATTTCACCCTTGGGATTGAATTGGATCAAACATCTGTGGGCTCCCCACTGGACCCTGGCAAGTGGTTTGTGTGATGAAAATGTAGACAAAGTCTTTTAATGTGTAAGCAGCAGAGTTAGGAATGGGAGACAGAAGTCTTCTCCGGGATGGGGCTTTTCAGCTTTCGCTTGGTCACAGGTTGCAGCTTATAAAGCTGGGGAGTAAAGACAGGTTAGGGCTGCTTCTGTGCTGGCTCTTGTCAAGCAGGGGGGCAAGGAGGAGTTCTGTTTTCTTGTGGGGATAAAAATAGTAATGCCTTGTGGTCTGTTGAGGGCTGATAAGCACAAAATACTGGGGGTTTCTGGTTGCTAGTGTTCCTCCCTGGACTGAGCACTTACTCATTTCTCTGTGAGTGCTGTGGAGATCCTGTATTTATCTAGTGTGAGTGGCTAACTCTGGGAAAGTCTTCTTTTACCTAACATCTTCATAGAATCCTTAGGGATCAGAAGGGACCTCAAAAGATCATCCAGTCCAATCCCCCTGCCACAGCAGGATCACCCAGACCAACCAAATCACACAGGAACACATCCAGGGGGGTTTTAAACCTTGTGTCTGCTTAGCGGTAGAATAGGCAAACAAGCTCCTGCTTTGCCCTCCTGCCCCACTCTTTGTTTCTAAGTGTTATTGTCTTGGTGGTTTCTGAACCAGATGTGGTTTCTCAAGGAGCTTTACAATTCAGTAGTCACGGGATGCAGATCTATCTCCTTCATGTTTAGTCGAGATCCTCTTTGCTGCTTAACTTTTGCAGTGGAATAAGGACTAACCAGCCACTTTCTAGACTATTTATGACTGTAAACACTGTTATGTTCTACAGGCTGAAGACATCCCAATTCCTTACACAGAGTGACATTTCACTGTGTTCTTTTAACTGGAGATAACTGTAAAACACAAAACCTGGAATAAAGGCAAACCATGAATTTATGCAGCAGTGTCATGGTATTCTCTATAATATTCTCTACTCCTAAATTATTCCTGGCTTGTTTAATTACTATTAATCAGTGAGGTGATATATGCATTAAGTTTCCTAGGTCCTACTACTCTCTAGCAAAAATCAGGAGTGCTGTTGGGGCAGCTTTTTTGGGGAGGATGGGGGTTCTCTATGTGTGCTAAATGACATTTTTCTACAGGTAGAAAACCTGTCTAACGAAAGTCACTCATTTTGGTAAAGAAAGGCAATACCTCACAGTACTGCTCTTTTCACATTCTTCCAATCTTATTTTCTGTGCAGGGAGAAGAGAGTGTTATTGCACTAATGGCTGTCAGGACAAAGAAATCCAATTAAGTCTTTCTTTCTTGGTGTGTATTCTGTCTTGAGGAGGTAATGTCAAGACAAAGAAGCACTCCTAAACTAAACAAAACCCTTTTGTCCTTGTGGCTGCAGACACTATCTCCAAAGGCTGTGGTGCAGTGACAGCCTGGCAGCAGGAGGACATCGTCACAGTCTCACAGTACTGATGAGGCTGGAAAAGACCTTAAAGATCATCCAGTCCAACCTAAAACCAACCAAGTAACCCTAACATCTGAC
Source organism: Upupa epops (assembly GCA_013397515.1). Taxonomy (NCBI): domain Eukaryota; kingdom Metazoa; phylum Chordata; class Aves; order Bucerotiformes; family Upupidae; genus Upupa; species Upupa epops. The sequence continues at coordinate 643,192 of VZRI01013377.1, forward strand.
ATCTAGATCATAAGTCCTAGTGAGCAGGAATTGTACACGCAGATCAACACACCAATCTAACCTGGTGTCATCTTCAAATATACTGGGCACAATGTCATCCAAATCACTGATGTAGATTTGAAACAGAGCTGGCCCAAAGACTGAGCCCAGGAGACACTACTCATCACTGATGATCAACTGAATTTAACACTGTTCACCACCAATATTCGGCCTGACTATACAATTTTGTATTTGTCAAATAGTCACTCATCTAAGCCATGAGAATCCAGTTCTTCAAGGAGAATGCTGTGGGAAATTAAGGACATTAAATACTGCAGTTAACCCTATTTCTTTTACCTTACAAATGAGTCAGCCATATGACAGTAAAGTGTCAGTGTATTTAAAAATAACAATATAAAACATCATGTAATGCTGTCATCAAAGGGAAAAATCTGTTTCAGAAGTTGTGGTCACCAAAGACATAACAGATTTAAGCTCTATGATTAATTACGCTGTAGCTGCTCTCTGGCATTTTGTTCTCCCCAGTACTGTGACTGAAGTATTTCTAACTATTAAAACTTTATCTCTGTGGATCTTAATTTAATAACAATCTTGCTGGACTTAGGATCTTTGAAATAAGTTCAAAACTAAGCTGACACAGCAGAGGCAGAGCCCTCAGCTTTGTGGCTGATGAATAGCATCCAGCAGGCAGGATAGTAAGTTGCTAAGTCGCCAGGCAGATGCAGTAGCCTTGGGCTGGTCCACTTGGGCTGCATCCTGCCTGCACCACTCTCCTACTGTCAGGCCCCAAATGTTAGCCAACACTGCAGTTGATGCTAGACAGACAACGTTCTGTATGCTGTCCTGTGTTGCCTGCCAATTTACTGTGCTTTTTAGTGTTAAACACCAAAACTTCCATAACAGGGTGTTTCAGGTTGTTGTAGCTAGTTAGGGACAATATTTATGAAGGGTGACGTGCTGAAATACACACACAGGAGATAGAATGGAGAAGACCACAGGAAGGGTCCTTCTGTCTCTGCTGGTGCCTTGACCTGGTTTCACTGGGACAGCATCAAAAGGCCTGCAATAATCTACAGGCTTTTAGCAGCTTTGAGTCAGCTGAGGTAGCTGGCCCAACTTGGCCACAGGTGCATTCCACACCTCAAACGTCATGGTCAGTATAAAGTGGGGAGCTTGCGGAAGGGAGGGGCTTCCTGCTTGGGTTTTTGCCGATCCTGCTCCTTTGCCTTTTTCTGAGGATTGTTCTCCCTTTTGTTAATTACCACAGCACAGTCACTGGGCTAACTATCATGTAATCAGGGCACCCGTGGTTGGAAGAGACCTTTGAGATCATCATTCATTATAATATTGTTTAACTGTGTTTTTGGTTCTACTTGAACCAGATAAACAGAGGAGGGAAAGTCAGCTTTAATTCTTAGGACTCAGTCTGTTTTGCTGTAGTCTCAGACGCTCAAACCTTGTTATAAAATCAGACTGTTCCAAGCAGAGTGTTGACTAAAACTGCAGAGGGTAACTGTGATTAGAACAGAAAGCTGGAACTTGATAAAGTTCTCATAAAATTGTGTGATGTGGTTCCCTGTAACTGTAAATGGTAGAACCTGTTACCTCAGGAGGTGACAAATGAAATGTCCATGAATTAATCTTGTATTTGACAATATCTACATATTGTTTTTAAGTATCGCATTGGAATTTATTTCAAAGCACTCTCCTTTGTCTGGATGTTCAGTTCTGGGCCCCTCACTTCAGGAAGGATGTCGAGGTGCTGGAACGAGTCCAGAGAAGAGCAATTAGAATGGTCAAGGGGCTGGAAGGTCAGCCCTACGAGGAGAGGCTGGTGGAGCTGGGTCTGTTTAGCCTGGAGAAGAGGAGGCTCAGGGGTGATCTTATGGCTGTCTATAACTACCCTAAAAGGGGGTTGTGGTCAGGCAGGGGCTGGTCTTTTCTCCCTGGACACTGGAGAAGGACAAGGGGGTCACAGTCTTAAGCTCCATCCATCAGGGGAGGTTTAGACTTGACATTAGGAAAAGGTTTTTCACTGAGAGTGATCCGGTTTTGGAACGGGCTGCCCACGGTGGTGGTCGAGTCACCATCTCTGGAGGTGTTCAAGGTTAGGCTGGATGAAGTGCTGAGTGGCATGAGCTAGATGTCAGATGTTAGGGTTACTTGGTTGGTTTTAGGTTGGACTGGATGCTCCTTAAGGTCTTTTCCAGCCTTATCAGTACTGTGAGACTGTGATATCTAGACAAAGTGTTGCCAGCTGCAAATACTGAAGAGCCTGTGCTCATCTTTCCAAACAATCTTTATTAGATTCAGTTGGTAAAATAGCTCAGTGATTTTTCACCATGAGTATCTAATTTGGGATTAAGTTACATACTTGTAATTGCTGGGGTTTTGTCAATCACTTTCTAAACTACAGCAGAATATTCACACTTTTTACATAATTACTGTTTTCCTAATTGGTTTCTCAGGAAATACTTTTTCAATTAAATCCGTGGGCTCTCAAATGAACTTATTTACAAACTGTTCTGCATCGTCCATTGTTAAACACTCTGGATGCATCACAATAGACCAGAGAGGAACAGTTTTCCTTAATAGAAGCTGTGCCAGCTTGGCCTCATGGAATTCTCATTTGGGTGATTTTATACATTTGTCTTAATTGTTCAGCAAACTTTTCTGAGGATTCATAGTTTGCTACTCTTGAGAATTCCTCTGTTTCCCTTTTTGGAAAGAAAGGGCATTGTTTACTCTCCTGCCATCCAGCATTGTGTTTTTGGTGTGTTCTTTTAATGAGCAATTCTGTATTCTTGGTTAGAAACAGCGTCTCTGCTTCTAAGAGATCTCCTGGAGGGATGCCATCAGTCAGGTGACACGCTGCTCTTTCATTTATCAGTTTAAGTTTCTTACTCTTCTTATTTTGACAGTTCAGCCTGACATGACGTGCTCTTTATTTCCTGATAAGGGTAGGGTTTGGATAGGTATCTTAGCTGTGTTTTTCAGGGTGAAGACTGATATTGAGTCAGTGATGTGCTGTAGTGCTGTTTCTAATATTTGCAACTTAACTTGTTCAGCTTTTCTGTACAGCCAGGTCCTGTATTGTTCTGTTAAAGTCTAATTTGGCCTTAGGTTTCTGAAAAATTCATTACATCGTGGACCTGGTACATTGACAGACGATGTGGTTGAACATTATCCGCTTGGAAGCTGTTGGACACCTAACGGCTTCTGTCCCAATACGGTCAGTATGTCTACTCCACTGAATTGCTTTCCCTAGCAGCCTGATCTGGAATGGCAACCTCTCCCTCCCCATTTCATCCCAGTTTCAGTGCTGTCGTCTTTGTGACACAAAACCACTCTCATGTTTCTGGCGTCTCTTGCAGGTGTCCACGTACCATGCTCACCCTGGTCCCGGTCAGTGTTTATCATGCTTTGAATCTAAGCAATGCCCCAGAACTCTGGGTCTTTCTAAGCTCTGTGGAGACTGATTTTTGTCTGGGCTCTCCTTGTATATTCCCCCTAAAGCCTAACAGATTTAAGCCCTCTCCTGTGCACCACCTGCCCTGATATCCACTGGTTCTTTGTTGGGCACCTGGTGTAACTTGGCTGGTTCCTAACTCTGGGAGCAAAATCCCTGTTGTGGGCACAGTAGGTCAAAGAGTTTGCCCCACCAGTGTGAACCTAGCTTCTAAGACCTCCGTTTCCCTTATTCTATCATGATGTTGTAATTGCTCTGAAACCTTTTTTAAATAATTGTGGTCTTTATTTGAAATACAGTTGTTATTTAATATAAAAGGTAGAAGTGAGTAACACCCTAGTAGTGTCCTCTCTATTTTCAGAAGTCTGAATAGCAAACAATTGTACAAAGAGCATCCTGAATGGAAAAGTCAGTTTTATGCCCACAGTCTCTATAAAAATAAGACGGCATAATTTCCTGCCAAACCTATTACTGTATAGGGAGATTGTCACTTAACACAGGCTGTGCAAAGATCAATGTTTACCCTTCTCGGAATCACATATAAAACAAATGATGTGGAGAGAAGATTCACCATCTATTTAAAAAACACTGGTTTCTATTTTGGACATAACATGTAAAATTTCTGTTTAGCAATTGCAGTTAATTGTTAGATTAACATTTTTGGGAACAGATTGCAAACTTCAAAATGGAAAAGATCATTTTAGGGAGGGAATGAAGGCAGCTGTCAGTGAGCAAAAATTAACATAAATTTGCATAACAGATGTACAGTAAGGTGTCTATGACAGACAATCGCTGAATATTAATGATACAGACCACGACATCATTTGCGTAAATGCTGTCTGCTGGGTATTGAAGCTGCTGCGCTATTTGCAGAAGACAAAGAAGTGCAGAGCTGAACAGATGCACCAAATACATCGATGCATCTTAATTTATGACATCCTCTTGAAAGACCTTGTGGTGCGATTTCAGGTTTTATTACAAATAATTCGGAGATAAAGGAACTAAGTAATTATCTTTTCCACTACAGCCAGTCCTTTCAAAGGGGAGGGAAGCTTGCTTGTGACAACCATTGTGATGATTCTGTGTGTGTGTGTGTGTGTGTGTGTGTGTGGAAAGGCTCTTTAAAAAAGCTACCCCTATTACAAAGAGTCAAATATTCATCATCATTAAAAGATTAGCGCATATTAGCATGCTTCATGGGACTTGCCACCTAACGTACCATCACCGCCACAACTGGAATCCTCCAACTCACAATGCGTTTCAACATCTCTACAAGGGGGAAACTTGTGAAAAAGATAGATATAATATGGGGTGTTACAAAAATTATTACTGGTGCTATGAGATTTTAGGTGAATGTTCAGAATTTGCCCTCTATCCTTGTTGTAAGCACCAGCTACAACTGGAACCGTTCCAAGATTTAGAAGTATTTGAATATAGAATACTCTCACTATGGTATTCCTGCAGAAACTGATGTAAGTTATATGCTGTAAGAGTGAAACCCCAAATATTTGACTATATTATGCGGTAAAATCCATGAATGAGAAAGGGATTAACATAAAATAACAACCTCAAACTATACTTGCAGGGCTTGTGTACTGAAAATCATGCAAGGCAGGGGATATTTCTCTGCTATTAATTTGTTTGTGCCTTGGTGAATTCTTCTCCGAGCCCATGCTACCGTAAGAAAATGAATTGCAGACGTGATGGATCTGTTGGTAGCAACTCTACAGTTTTATGTGTGTAGCGTTCAATTTCCTTCTTGTCAGCTAATCAGCAGCAGCCAGACTTTTTATTTCAAGGGATTTCCTTTTCCCATTTGAACAGAGAATATAGCCCAGTAATCACTCTGCAGAGGCACGGCGTGAGCTGTTATTTCCACCTACTTTTTTCCTCAGAACCTCTATCAAAGCCTTAATCCAGTAACCTGATAAAATCTTTTCAAGGTCCTGTAGGGTCCATTGTGAAATTGTTCATCTGAATGGATTGTGAAATAACAAGAAAGTTACCATGTCCCCAGAAAAGCCATATGGTGATTATTTTAATCGGAGCTTACTCTATGCCCAGAAGGCAGCTAACACGCTATTTCACATTTTGTGTGAAAGAATGGAGTAACTGCAATCTGACACTCTTCTGTTCAGTTTTGCACCCAATATATTTACAGAAATGCAGCTTTAGTCTGTGTTTCAGTACACTAACAGCAGGTGATAAGCTGATACCCAGATACGTTAACAAGAGTTAATGGTGATAATCCCTTCCCCTTTAGTTTTCCTCTTGAATCCCCATTCAAGCATCAGTTGGAAAAGAGACGGAGAGCTGAGTGAGCGAGTACCATGTGGAAGGTGCACACATCAGGGATGAACTGTCGAGCTGGATAATTTCTTTTATTTGGTGGAGCTCATCGATTTTCTTTTGTCTCAAGTAATAGCACAGAGCTGAGCCTCCTCACAGTGAGTAGTTTGTTATTGTTCAGATGGTATGACGTTTTATTCAACAACCAGCAAGCAAGTTCCTGATATTCTCTCCACTAACAGCTGAGCCTTGTTGACCAGATTCAGTCAACACAGTCAGAGAGAAGCCTTGAGGACAGCTGAAGCAGTGCTGAAGATGTGTCTTCCATGGCTATGAGAAGGAATTTAGGACTCTTTACCCTTGTCAGCCTTTTTGGACTACAATTTTCTGTTTCTTTTGCGAGTAGTCAGCTTACAGGGCTTATTAGACAACAACTTGGCCCATTATAGTTTGCAATTAATTGTAGGGCTATGGGTCATGTGAAATCACAAGAAGCAGGAGAAAACAATACTATTACAATGGATGTGTTGGAAAGTCGTCAGTTTATTTCAGCTCCTGTTTGGCTCACTATTAATATTAATATTAATATTAATATCACTATTTATTAATATCATCGTTTGATCCTGTTGATCAGGACTGAGACAAGATTAACCAATTAATGTAGTTAGTATGCTGGTGGATTGAAACAACACCACAAGAACAAGAGGGTCCAAAACCTGCTTATGAACAAAGACTGGCTCAATCTGGGGGGAAAAAACAAGACTCATGTAATCAACACAACATAAAAACCCCAACAAAAAAACATACAGAGGCAGTTCACACATTATTCTATAACTTTATAGCTGCTACCTCCCACTGTTCAGTGGGTAGAAGCCTCCAGCAGTTCTTTTCCTTGTGGAAATAGGATATCCATGTTCAAGTCTGTGCATCCATTCCTCAGTACCCATGCTTTTTAAAGGAGAAGTTCCTTGCTTCATGTTGTGTGGCCACATCCTCTTGATGTGTCTTCTTCCATGAGCTGTAGATGGGACTATCTTCCTCCTTTTCAGTGCACCATGAAGTTGTAGGCAAACTGATCCTCTGCTGATTTCTGAGGTTCCAAAGTCCTACTTTCTCATCCATTCACCATGTTCCAAGGTCAAGATGGCTGCTAGTGGCATCCCACAGAATCACAAACCCTTAGGGATAGGATGGGACCTCAGAAGATCATCCAGTCCAATCCCCCTGCCACAGCAGGATCACCCAGACCAAGTTGCACAGGAACACATCCAGACAGGTCTGGAATATCTCCAGAGAAGGAGACTCCACAACCCCCCTGGGCAGTCTGTTCCAGTGCTCTGTCACCCTCACTGTGAAGATGTTTCTTCTCATATTTATGTGGAGTCTTCTATGTTTCAGCTGACACCTCTTGTCCCTTGTCCTGTCATTGGATGGATACTGAGGAGAGCCTGGCTCCCCCTTCCTGACACCCACCCTGTACATATTTGTAAACATGAAATGACGACAACCCTCAATTCTTTCCAAGCTAAAGAAACCCAACTCCTTCAGCCTTTCCTCATAAGGGAGATGCTCCAGTCCCTTAATCATCCTTGTGGCTCATCCCAGTCCAGTGATGTCACACTTGATCTCTGAACAAAGACAAGATTCTACCAACAATGAACAGGAACCTCCTTACTAGTAGTCCTGGTTTTAATTCTTTCCACTTTAAAAATAATAAGCTTGTTTGTGGAGGCAATGATTGTCCAGGCTGAATCTAAGGAAGAGCTCTGAATTCCAAGCTGTTTATGAAGAGCTGCCATAGCAACTCTCAACCTCTCAGGCTCAGGCCCACCAAATTGAAACTGCAACATTGAGGAAACCTGCAAGGATGATATTTGGGTTCATTTCATCTCTCTGCATGCTTCAGTGTGAGACACAGGCTGTGTACTCCCCTCTCAATACTAATGGCAACCATTTGGGCTCAGTCATGGTCCGAGTTTTTTCTTGTATGGCTGTTCTCTACCATTAGTGAATGTGCCCATGCCTGGGCCATCGAGGGCAATAAAGGAGAAGGACTGCACTATCACAGTATCACAGTACTGATGAGGCTGGAAAAGACCTTAAAGATCATCCAGTCCAACCTAAAACCAACCAAGTAAACCAAACAGTTTCACCAGCTGATAGGCTTGACTTAAACTGGGTGCCTATACCTCCTACAGTGGTAGGTATAGTGGTATTAGAAGACAGTGGCTTTACTGCTGGCTTTAGTCAGGGACAGGGTCACAGTATCACAGTCTCACAGTAATGATGAGGTTGGAAAAGACCTTAAAGATCATCCAGTCCAACCTAAAACCAACCCAGTAACCCTAACATCTGACATCTAGATGATGCCACTTAGCACTTCATCCAGCCTAACCTTGAACACCTCCAGAGATGGTGACCCGTTCCGAAACTGTATCACTCTTTCAGTAAAAAACCTCTTCCTAATGTCAAGTCTAAAAAGTCATGTTTGCATCAGGGCCTTGAGGATTAAACCTCTAATTTTCCACAGAAGCATCCAGGCAGATCTACTAACCTACTGCCTTTCCATTGTGGCTGGAAGGGCAGTGTTGTAGAAAGTCTTTCTGACCTGTGGAGAGAGGAGGCTCAGAAGTGCAGTAGAATGACAGCTCAGAAGAAGTTTTCAGGATTGAAAACTGACCAGCTTTTCCAGATCATGCATTGAAGGTGCTCACAGCCTTTTTTTGCTCTTTCCCTCTATTTATTAAGCACCAATGAAATGAAATGACAAGTGACTCTGTATTATTCCAGCAAGCAGAAACTCTGTCAATAAACAATGTGAGTAATTTCATGCAAGGGTAAAAGTTTATCTCCGAAAGGAAGCGATCCATTCAGACTTAATAAAAAGAACGGTGATTCTGGGTGTTGTTGGATCCTGGAGAGAACTTAGCCTGTGTTTGTGGGGAGGAGGAAGAGGGTAAGTGACCATTATTTATACTTTCAATTGAATATTCTTTTATTCTTGGGATTTAGTAAAAAACAATCTCATTCAATTCTGGTTGCCACCTCAAGGAAACATCCGCGATGCCTTTTTGCTTACAATTTTCAAGTAAGCATGTGAGGACAACAAACCAGTGATAGGATTTGCTATTCTTCTGGCTAGGAAGTCCGGTTGTGGTAGCGTTCGCAAATGGCTATATTGTCATGGGGTATAATAGGGCTTCTTTGGTGCCTGCCAAAGGGCTCCCAAAACCTGTACATCCTGTTACTGTCCATTTGCCAGCATAACATGAAAACACTTGGCAAATAAAACATGAGAAGCTTCAAAGCGCAATTTGTTTGCTTTTACCCTATGAGAAAACTTGACTTCATCGAATGTACTCAGAATTTATCCTGATATAGCTGAGAAAACAAATAATTCTGTAGAAGTGCTATATTTTATTCATCCTGCTAGCCCTTAAAACAATTTCAAAGCCTTGGCAGAAGGAGTCCTATATTGATGCAAAATAGACTGAGCTGAGCAGCAACGAAATAGACCTTTTTGCCTCTGCTGCAAGTGTCACTAGGGCACTTTTTGAGAACTGCTGCAGTGTATTTCAATAAACAGATTGGGTTTTAATTCATTTTGGATTCAGTTTTCAGAACGAGATTACCTTCAGAGAGTATTCCTCAGCTCAGGCACTCCCAGCAAGTTGTGCACGAGGAACACGCCACAGCATTTGGTAGTTTCTGTTTAGATAGACAAGCATCATATTTGTTCTAAATGTGATGTCAGACCTCCTCCCATGACTATGCTATAGCATGGTGATACAGATTTGCTTTTCATTCCTCTCCCTTTTTTATGTGGACCAGCAAGGTCCTCCTTTGCCTGTTACACTGTAAACAGAATTTGTTGTTCGCAATGATTAAGTTATAATTAAGTTTCACTACCCACATACTAGTTTTGTGGACTGTCAGACTACATAAAGACCCTTGTTCCAGCGGTATGTGAAAATCCTCTGGGCAGAAACCCGGGGATTAGTCTGGCTAAACATGGACAGTGTGTTACTTCAGCTAGGAGAGGTGATCATTTTGCTAAGCTGGATCCCCTTGAGGAAGGAAAAGAAAGCTAGATTTGTGTTGAGAGGCAGGAAAGAGACCTTGAAGCTAAACTGAGAATGGTATCTAAAATACTTTTTCAGGGCTTTGGAACCCCCTGTCCTAATCAGATCTACAAGCTCAATAAAAAATCGTTGGGAAAGGAAAAGTTAAGAGGACAATTATCACGATGGAGTGAAGAAAGGCAGACTGGCATCTAGTTGCTGTGGTTACTAAGATTGGTCCTGTAAGGGATGGCTCTAACCTTTGGATGAAGTGAGGATGATGTTAGCCTGTGGGCATCTGAAGAGTGTTACAAGCAAAATAAAATTGCTAATGAGGGGAGAAAGGAAAGCACCGAAAAACCTCTGTGGGAAGGATTCAGAGTAAAAAAATAAGGAGAAAAGGTGCTAGAGAGTGTGTCAGCATGAGGGCAAGAGCAGAAATGTAGAAATAGTAGAGCCCAAGGAAGTTCCATAGGTGGTAGGGTATAGGAGAGTGTGGGAAGCTACTAGAGAAATTCAAACAGGAGAAGCATCCAGTGAGAAAGGAAAGAACGTGTTGTCCTAGGGATATCTCTAGTAGATGAATGAAAAGAAAATGTGAAAATAAAGTGAGAGAACGTAAGTGGAGAAATTAAAGGTGAGAGTTACTAGACTATAATCGAGTGTCAACAGAACTTAAACTGGGAAGGTGTAAAGAGAAAAAACAATACGTTCCATACAAACTGAGAGGGCGCAAAGAGTTTGTAATTAAACACTAAAGAAAACTTGGAGGCTTTTTCCAATGTACTGTTGCATTTCAGCGGAGCATGTAAATGCCATAGAGTCAGCAGACGTAAACTCCAAAAGTAAAAAGTTTAACTGGATGTATCTTGCCAGAGCACAGAGTGCAAAGTTCCTGGGCAAACCTTAGAGCAGCCCAACAGCTTGATGCAGTGGAGTTCCAGAAAATGAAGATGGTAAATGCTGGTGCGATACACTAGGCCAGGAACCAGACTTCTAATAGTGATACTTAAAGAAGTAATATATTGGCAAGGAAATCAAAAAACATTATGAAGTAGGAAACTTTTATTTAAAACCCTGATACTCAGAACATACTAGAACATTGAAGAAGCATCTGTCTATTCCCATTGAGAAAAAAGTCCAAACCAATAAAGTATGCTTCCAATATACACATTGAATTGATGAACCTGCTTGAGTGGGTTCAGAGGAGGGCCACAAAGATCAGAGGGATGGAGTACGTCCCCTGTGAGGACAAGCTAAGAGAAGTCTTTAAGGCCAGATTGGACAGGGCTTTCAGTAACCTGGTCTAGTGGAAGGCATTCCTGCCCACGGCAAGCAGGGTTGGAACCACATGATCTTTAATGTCCCTTCCAACCTGAGCCATTCTATGATTAAATATGTTAATATTTTACTTGAAATAATTACAAATTCTAGACTAAAAGTATTTCTTGTGTAACCCATGTGATGGAGCTTGAACATAGCCAACACCCATCCCCAGCTGAGCTCTGTTCTACTAAGTTTTGTCCAAGTTTCACACCCCAGTAATGAAGAATAACTTCAAACACTGGTGTTTGGTGTTTCTGGTGGCATGCGAATGAACCCTATGACCCACAGACTGCTCCTTCTGGAAGACCTGTAGCTGTGAGGAAGGTAGAGGTCTTTCTTAACAAGGTACTTTCCTGCAGGCAAGCAGAGGCTCGTCACTGCAGGTGCATTATTTCATTTGTAATTATTCCTCTTTCCAGCAGGAGGAAGATTTATTTTGTGTTTATATTTCCAAGATCTTGTATTCTAACCTATCTGATCTCAGGGGGATGCTTGGTTGCTTATTTTATCAGATACACGGAAAAAGTTCTTCCCTTCAGAACCACTGCCCTGTCAGCAGTGCAGTCCACAATAGTATGCATGCATTTCTTTTTCCCCTCACCCCTAATGTTATATTGCAGAGCACTTTTGGAGCAATCTCATCCATAAATCTGCTTTCTTCAGTTCTGGCAAAGCTATCTGTAATGTTGTGTTTTCTTCCCAGTCTTCACCAGGTACTGTTGCTGTTTTGATGCTAAATAAATAACAGGCTATGATAGAGACATCCATTTCAGCAGTACTGATTAACTAGCACGGCGTGTCCCTTCCAAGAAGCAGCTCCTTTGGAGTGAGCAATCCATTTCAAATGGACTTTGGTCTTCCTCTGCTGTGTAATCCGATTTGTGTGTGTGTGTGTGCATGGGCTCTTTATTCATAGCTGGCTCCGTTGGTTCCAAGTGATTCTTGGAAGCATGCCAGTGGAAAAGCAGACACAGAGCAAGAAGAAAACTATGGAAGACAACTACTTTTTGTTCCTTCTTTTTTTTTTTTTAGGAATTCCTGTAAGTATGGGAGCCTTTCTGAAATGGTACAGGCCCATAAGCGTGCAGCCTTAGATGTCTAAATAGATATAACAGGCTTCTTTACATGACTGACTTGTAGTCACTAGAAGTTGATTAGAATCAAAGGCTTGAAAACAACTGTATTCTCTCTATATATATCATGATATAATGAGGACTAGTAGTCATGTCTCATTTTAAGCAAAGCTCGATGAAACAATGACTTCTGTCTTCATCAGCCGTTCCAGGTCTGTTATCCTGTTTGCAGTGAGCAGCTAAGCCGGCTGCAGCTGCAATGCAGCTGCCTGCTGCCACTGTGGTTATTGTGCTCTGTTACAAAATCAGTTTTACCAAATCTTGTCCTGTAAAACTCGCTTCAAAACACTTACAATTAGGTGTGGATCCATCTGAAAAGATGGTCCTAGACTTGTTTAATTCTGTACAAGATGTGCTTGGACATAGAATCATTAAGGTTGAAAGAGACCTCCAAGAAAATCATGTCCAACCATCAACCCACTGCTATCATGCTCACTAAGCTGTCTTTTTAGTGTCACATCTACACGTTTATGGAACACCTCCAAGGATGGCAACTCCACCACTTCCCTGGGCAGCTTGTACCAACACCTGACTACTCTTTCAGTGAAGAAAGTTTTCCTAATATTCAATCTAAACCTCCCCTGGAATAACTCTAGGCCATTTCCTCTTGTCCTATCACAAGTGACTTGGGAGAAGACACTGGCTCCCACCTCTCCATAACCTCTTTTCATAACCTTTTTTAGTTGTAAAGAGTAATAAGGTCTTATTAAAGGAGACTAGATTGGTCAGGCAAGACCTGTCCTTTGTATGCTGGCTGTCCCTGATCCCCTAAACCAGGGAGATGCACATGAGCATGCTTAAGACTAACAGCTCCGTAATCTTCCTCAGTATCGAGGTCATGCTGACCGGCCTGTGTCGCCTGGATCATCCTTTTGCCTCTTGTGGATGGGCATCATATTCTCAAGCTTCCAGTCATCTGGGACCTCTCCTGTTTGCCAGGATTGTTGATGAGCGATGGAGAGTGGCTTGCCATTTCCCTCAGCACTCTTGGATGGATAATAATTGTAAGATCTCTGCTGTCTTGGTCCATGAGTATGCCAGCATGTTCCCACCACAGCTAGCTGAGGCTTCAGAGATGTTTACTGACTGGTAGATGTGCCTCACAGGTGCTTGGGCAGAAATAAACACTCCTCTACAAAGAACTTATCTTAAAATCAAGTCAGAGCATGTTAGTACCTAACAGTGAATGAGGAGGTTTGGGAAGGAGATACTCATTTTCCTCAGCTACAACATTAAGGCAGGTGAGTTTTCCCTGGCAAGAGGTAGTAAAGAGCACACAACGTGCTTAGGGATAAATAACGGGAGTACAGCACACGTTGTGGTGTTTAGCAGAAAGGGGCTCCTTCACTGGGAAGTTTCTCTATTCCTACCTTGGGGACTTTGCTAATTATTTGCATAAAACTTCAGAGAAAACTGCAATATGCAAGCGTGTAACCTCCTGCCATGGATTTCATTATAAACTTTCCCTTAGTCTTTGATAGTCTTTTCCTTCTCCATCCCATAGCAGCCTATTCACTGTCAATCCTACTCTGGAGCACATGCTATATTTGGGTTTTTTTATTCTGCAAGTCGTGTGCTGCACCGAAAAATAGGAATTCTGAGGTTTAATGGTCAATTTCTGCTGCAGCTGCTAGCTTTTATAGAGCTGCCTGTGGCATGAATCCCCACGGAATCCTAAGGTGTAGATCTGAGAAGAGGGCTGCATGGCTCAAGGGATGCTGCAGTCAAAGGTGCTTTCTCTTTCCAAGGAAAGAAGCAGTTCTTCCCTGTCTGGATAGTGCAGGTGGCTTGACACCATTATCACTCTCCTACTCTGAGAAACTGGTAGATGTCACACAGGAGTAGTGAAGTCTCCAGGACACACAGAGGAACAGTTTTACTCTCCTGAGACGTCTTTGTAAATCTTGCTTTGTACCAGTTGAATTGATTCCTGCGATGCTGTGTGTGTAAATAGTCTCCAAATCAGCATTCTCTGAGCGCCAGTCCCAGATAAGCTTCTCTTAAACTGGCTTTCAAGCTCATGGCAACCTCTGCCAAGGATGTGCTCAGAAGGAAGCTCTGGTTAGACTTAACTAAGCTCCCGTAGCAACCACAAATAATTTCCCCACTGGCCCTCTGTGTTAAAGAAAGCAACTTGATTTGAAGATTAATTTTGTCTTCTCCTTCTCCCAGGGTGTTAAAGGTCAGCACCCTCCCCACTGATTCTGATTTGACTGAGCCTTCAGGACGTTTCTGAATAATCTTATAGCTACAAAATGAAGTTTGAGTCCTTGGGAGCAAAGAAAAGTGCTGCAATGCAGATCAGCAACCTAAGAATCCTAAGATGAAAAATGACAGCCCCAGAGTAATTTCATTACTCAAAGAAGGCTGAGGGTAGAATTTGTACTTAAGAGTTGTTGTGTCTGGTTAGCTCCAATGGGTATTCACTTCTCTGCCCATGGTGTGCCAACTATTTCCTCTGCCAGTGGAAAACATACAGCCTGGATCCAGTCATGTTTCCAGAGAGCATTTTGCACTAGGGACTCCACAGACCCTTACCTTTTCATATACAAACAATTGAGACATTTGGATGCACGTTGGATGACTTTTAGCATACTTCTTGTGTTATACCTCTATGTCCAAAATACAGGAGGGGAGAAAGGAAGCTTAAAAAACTGGAGAAACTATGAGGGTGTCTCTAACCAATATGGATGTTCCTTCTCCTCGTTTATTCCCTATGGCTCCTGTGAACTCCTGACGCTTTAATTGTCCATGAAGGACCAGACTGTTTGTTGTGCAGGTTCAAACTGGGAAGTCTACAAATGCTGCAGCTGCTCTCAGGCTAGAGTTTTCTCTGCCACTCCCTTGTCAGAAGCAATTGGAATTCTCCTTTGGGAGCAGGCAGAAATGAAAGTGCTTTCCTTGCATCAAGCATGAGATTCTAGAAGACATTCACGGTACGGTGTAGCTTTTGCGGTTATGCAAGGCTTGCAGCAAAAAACGTGGAAGTCAGAAGGGAAGACCCTAGATGCAGACTAGAGATTTTCAGGGGTAAACGAGCTCTTTTCTCCTGCCTGAGTGATGGCTTTAAACTCCTTCATGTCTAAGTGACATTTCCATATGACACATCACATAAAGAGAAAGACATAGACTAATGAACACAAGACATGGGTAAGCTCAGTAACATTGATGAAATTAAAGCAGAGAGCTTCTTATAAAACCCATTTCCTAAGTTCTTACTTTAATTTGAGTAAATTTAAAGGTTGATCCAGAGTCCAAGGAAGTCAATGGAAAACTCCCAGTTGACTTAAAAAGATGTTGGATTATGTCCTGGAGGAATAAAGGGCTTTCTGCATGGACCAATCTGTGCAGATTAATTCACAGAAGTCAAGTTGCGTCAAAGCTGAGTGATTTTGACACCCCTGACCAAATTTTCCTATTTCAATAGGATAGTAAAGTGGTAGCCCCCTACTTCAGAACAGCTGCCCTGTAAAAAATGCCAAGCCATTTCATTAACTATGGATCACCAAATTAACAACCAAATATGCTGGTATTTTTTGATGTGAGGATGCAGACCTTTGGAAATGAATTTGGAAATGACAATTAGGAAGCAATTAAACATCAAACCAATTGAAATAGCATGGGTTTGCTTTATGTGAAACCAACCTTGTGTTCTAAAGTGGTTCCAATGCCTTCAAAGTGCTGAAACTGGGACTAAAGAAAGGACTCGCCTATGCCTCTCAAGGTCTCCTCTCCCTGTAAACTCATCAATAATCATTGTCACCAGCTTATCATTGTCAGGTTAGGGGCTTAGTATTACATTTTGTTTAAACCTGATCCAGATGGCTGCCCAGAGATTTTCAGGCAAATGAGGTGTGAGGCAGACTATCATCAAGCAACATATTATTGTTCATGCATATGAGTGCATTCCAGGTCTCCAAAGTAGTTTTCCATGCAGCTGACAAACTTATATCATTTTTTTGTTAACTTTGGCACCTATCAGCTTAATCTTCATCAGCAGTTTGTCAATATCATTTTTTTCTGAAGGCAGAGGAATGCTGTCTATGATCCATCCTTCATCACATATTTAATTTACTTGAATTTAGCAAGTAATTCAATTAGCAAGATAGATGATAGAAGCCGAATACATGAAGTTATTCATGTCTGTCTAGAGATGCAGGGACTTTACGTAATTTAAAGCCTAATTCACAATGTCTGGAAAAACTGTTTCCTTTCGATAAGTTTTTGCATCTCCAGTTACTCAGCAGGCATGCTCACCTGTAATATGTCTGCAGTGAAAGCTGTTTCTGTCACAATAATGTGGAAAGACTCCTTTCTTAGTGCCAGATGCAATCGCTGTACACCTTTATTTGCAAATCTTTGTTGGGGGGCAGTAGAGCTGAGCACACAGCTCCTGTGTATGCAGGATATCACAGTATACCTAAACCAGCTCCCACCTGCTTTCCCAAAGATGCAGCTATGTTTAACTTCTTTTAAACAATGCTGTGCGAGTGAACAGATGTGATTTTCCCCTAGTATCAATCACATTAACAGTTCATATTTGTTTATGTAATATTATAACTTTATGTCATGCTTTATTGTTAAATGATATCGCCAGTCCCAAGCCCATCTCAGGAAAGGTTTTGTCTTCAATGAGTTATTGTTCCAAGCCTAATTTTTATAATAAAATAATTTCACTGTGTACAAAAAAAAATCTCTTGGGGAGAACAAGAAGTTTTTTTCTATCTTGTTTGAATAAAACGATTTTCTCTTATTAACAGAACCAGTTCTATTTCTTCACTATTTTTTGCATGCTTAGGTAATTTTTGATCTTTAAAATAACTGGTTTATTTCTGTGCACTGAAAGTAGGTGACATCTCAATTCAGAAGAAAAGCCCTTTCTATCGATGATAGTTAATTAATGTAAAAATTTGCAAGCTAAAATGCTTTGGCTGCTGTATAGAGTAAATATATATATAAAACGATCCCACTCAAGGTTACTGTGCCAAACATAACGTAAATGGCAGTTTCTCATATAATCAATGGAAATTATACAATTGTACTCTTCATAAAGAGTTCTTCTTCCATCTTTCCTATCATAAGTAATTCTGGCAATAGTGATGTAATTTTACATTTGAATTGGATTAGGTTTGCTATGAAAGCATCTGCGCTTGATATTTTACTGTGCTAAAGGCCAGCATGAATCCCTTGTGAAATCTGTGACCTTCAGATTTGAAATTATCTTGTACTTAGCTTATTATTTTCTCCTGAAACAGGACAGACTTTTTAAGCAGTGGAGGGGACACGGACACATTAACATTAATGGTAGGCATGTACCTCAATCCCCCAGACAGTTTTGATTGTCTCAGCTGCTGGTTTCAAATATGTTATCTTATGATCAATTACTCTAGTGGCATTGCATTTGGGAAGATAATGGAGCCATTATGTAATCATCACTGTTCCATGTTTCACACTCTGCTGGAACTCCTGTGTTAATGATTTTCTTCATGATAAGTATATTTCTTTAGATACACTTGAGATAGCGCGTAAGGGATGTGGCACATTACAGAACCCCAAGACAGCATGAGATTGTAAAACACGCTTGGTGGTATCCAGCCCCAAGTCCTAATTTCAGTTCTTGGTATCAAACAGTGAGACACAACCTGTGGTGGTGGGGAAAGGCACCTCCTGGAGCATGAAAATGGCAAATAATGTGGCAAACCCCTGGAAGAGCAACAGAGCAACTATCCACACTTCCACCCAACAGTCCTACTCGGTGTTAGACTGTATGCTATGTTAATTAACTCAGCAAGATCCTAACGAGGGACTCTCACCTCTTTTTGCAAAATGGAGAGTTTCAGGACTGCAACAGTCTGGCATTTGTAGATGTTAGTAGACTTCTTAAGCTTTATGGTTTGGGTAGTCCAGGGGAGAACCTCTGGAGAATATGATTTCAGGTTCGAAAAGTCAGACTCCTATGTTAGCTCTTAAACTGAGTCACCTTAACATGAGAGAAGGTGCTGGAGACGGGGTTTGGTTTACTATGGTCTGAACTGTGAGAGCGACTCATGTGCAAGCACTAAATTAAAAAGGAACAGGACAAGGGGTCACAGTCTTAAGCTCCATCGGGGAAGGTTCAGACTTGACATCAGGAAAAGGTTTTTCACTGACAGAGTGATCCGGTTTTGGAACGGGCTGCCAACGGAGGTGGTCGAGTCGCTGTCCCTGGAGGTGTTCAAGGTTAGGCTGGCTGAAGTGCTGAGTGGCATGAGCTAGATGTCAGATGTTAGGGTTACTTGGTTGGTTTTAGGTTGGACTGGATGATTGTTAAGGTCTTTTCCAGCCTCATCGTTACTGTGAGACTGTGTGATTATCTTTGCAAAACTGTTCATCTCAAAAACAAGATTAAGAAAGATGGAACTGCAACCAGAATGGAGACTCCGCTCCCTTCAGATACTAACTTCACCAGAATGCTTCTCATTCTTCCATCACCTGCTATGTTAGGTTAAGTTTTGCCCTATTATCCATAAAAGGACAGAGTAGATATCAAAGTCTATAATGTCAAGCAAATTTTTACTTGTATTTAGCTTTCTAAGGGTGGTTATGGTTTGCTTCAGTACTGTCTTTTACTGATCTCACTGTGGAAAAAAAGTATTTCACTGCAAGTAAGTGCAAAGTCAGTTTTAAGTAACAGTGTGGTAATCGCAGAAACAGCTCTGCTGTGAGTAATTTCAGCCATTCCTTTCCATTCAACCTTCAGAATAGTACAAGAGTCTCTCCTCCTTGTCAATCAAGATGTAAAATTCCTCTATGGTTCATGTACTAGGTTAGTATTTTTGTCCCTGTCTGTGAAGTTTTGGCTCTGCCCATGCCTCCTTTTCCAGCCTGGCCTCCAATCCTGTGCCCCTCACGATGGCGTGTCCCCAGCAAGAACATCATAAATGTCATCTCTTCCTTTTTCTTCTCTAGCAAATAATTGTAATTTCTTGCTTTTCTCGATTCAAGCCCTGTCTAGCAAGAATACTTGATTTTATGCTACAACTTGAGCCTAGTAAATTAAAAATCTTGTAGATTGCTCTTGCCATCCCAGTAAATCTTCCTGTACCCATTTGTGTGATAGAATCACCAGGATAGGTTTTGAGCAAGACAAATTTTAATGGAACTGTGGGTGCTTGACAAGCAATTAAAAACTGTTGTTATAAATCTATTGTCAAGGTTTCAGAAGTGGTGGAATACTTGAAAGGTGAGAAGTAGCTGCCAACAGCATTGCTCATTTCTGTGGGTAAGTGATGTAAATGACACTTCATTTCTGCTGGGCTGCACAGACACAGGTTGCTGTCCATCCTCATAAGCAGAGCACTGACAGGGCTTGACATTTCCCTTCATCTGCTACAAGCTCTGATGCTCAGTCATCCACTGCTGGGACTTTCTGTGCAACTTGTTTCTTTTACAAATCTCTCTGGATATACACTGCACTGGGAGGAGCAGATTTTCTTGCTGCTTTGTAGGAGACAGCATCAAAGGTCTCAGTGGTCTGAAGTTAACTTCATTCACAAATAGCTGCACCTTTTAAGCACAATACCTCTGAGGACTTGAAATATGCTCCTTGGATGTCAGGAGAGAAAGGCTGTGCTGGCAACACATGCCCTAGTATCAGCATCTGAAGGTGTTGGCTTTCTTTTCATCACCTCAGCTTTTCATGTCTGCAGTTATACACTCATTTATGTGATGGGAAATCACTGCACAGCACACAGCACACTCCAGGACAGTATTGCTCGTACTTCTGCTGCTGCCCATCCTTGGAAGCCTTTGCTTAACAGCCAGCTCAGGACTGCTTTCCCATCTGTTGTGACCACCATACCTTCACCAGGCTGAGCATGACTTTGTACCTCTTACACTGGCATTTGTATTAGTCTTGCTGGTTTGTTAAATCCATTTTCATTTCAACTCACGGATGTCCTCTCCTTTTCCCAATTAGTGGGTCAGTCCCCAGTCTGTACTGATGCATGGGATTGTTCCTCCCCAGACATAGCCCTCTGCACTTGTCTTTGTTAAACCTCACCAAGTTTATATTTGCCCAACTCTCCAGCCTATCCAGATCTCAATGGATGGCCCCACAGCCCCCTGGTGCATCAGTCACTCCTCCCAGCTTTGCATCATCAGCAGACTCTGTCCCATCAGCCAGGTCTCGGATGCACAAATAGAGGAGCTCCTCAGGTGCTCTGTTTCTCTGATTATTCCCAAACATGAGACAGCCGACTAGGAGTAAAGGACCTGTCCGTTGAAACAGAGGAATTCAATTTGTGGAAAAAGAGGTGTCTTCAGGCAGTGGTTTAGACCCGTCACTGGGATACGGCAGGTTCGCTCCATTCTCTGCTGCAGACAGCAAAGGAAATTAGCAGGCTGTTGCCTCATTGGTGAGTTTATTGCCTAATGCCTGGTGAGTGAATAGCGAAGATGCTGGTGTTGCCAAGCAACTGCCTGAGGATGACAGTGGTCAGAGCAGGCGTGAGGACTCTGTTAGTGGAGTACCTGCAGTTACTCTCGGCTAATTTAGCATTGTGTGACATGTCACAGTGCATAATTAGCAGGGTGGCTAGTTCTGTCCTGGAAATGCAAGTAGCTCCTTTCTAGTAGTCATGAGACACCTCTTAAAAACAATGAAGGTAGACTGGAGAGGGGTGGAATAGCAACCCACTGAACAGAACAGTGAGCCTGTTGCAGTCAGGTATGGTCTGATCTTCAAGCTTTCATAAATGCAGGACTGAAGCTCAGTGGTTGTGCAAGTGCTAGTGGCTGCACAAGGAGATTAAAAATGCCTAGGAATAATCTCTGCCTTTAAGCCCAAGTGGCAAGAGATGCCATGTGTTCTCTCATCTACCTCCCTTAGCCTCTAGAACTGAGGAACTGAGTATTTGCCAGGAGGCAAATGGTTACCTGGGAAAGGCTCCTTATCCACAGTGTCTTATGAGTCTTGGACAGGGAACTTTGAGGTGAGAGGTGAGTACTGGTTGGCTCTGTCTGGGTGCATGGCTAGAGTAATTCAATGGGTATTCGAGACCGATGTCCAATGCCCAGAAATAGAAACACTAATTTCTCAGGATACAGAAGTAGTCTATTCTGCCGTTTCCTCTACCATTTCTCTCAGAGTGTGTGTAAAGGCACTGCGATCCAGTTTCTGGTTTACCTGTTTGATTCTTTTACTGATTTGAGTGTTTTCCCTTATTGGTGGTGGGTTCAATACATTCTTTTCTTTTTAGCAAAGTTGCTTCATTACCTGTTGAATTCTCAACAGGAGCTGGTTGCTGTGCTTGGATTGCAGGCACCAACCCCAACCAATTTAGACCCTTGCTCTTAAACCATTACATGAAGGGTCTGGAGAATCAGCCTTATGAGGAGCAGCTGAGGGAGCTGGGGCTGTGTGATCAGAACAAGGCTGAAGTGAGAACTTTGCATGCAGTTTTGTGCTGTCCTGCTCAAGAAGGATAGAGATGATGGAGACAATTCAATGGG